>BMAO01018466.1:0-422374 GCA_019973975.1 Trichonephila clavata | reverse complement strand
TTATTCCACTCATTCACTTTTGCCAAGAACAGCAAGTTTGACCTTGTCTACTGAGCGTTAAACAGAGGGAGAAAAAAATATAATAATGATTCTAGCGCATGCGCAAAGCCTTTAGAATGTCTTTAAAGCTTTCATTATTTTTGAGGGCTCAATTTTTAATTGAAAATTCCAAGTTTTCACAATTGATTGGAAACAACAATAATTTTTAAAGAAAAAGGTTACAAAAATAATGCTTGTATTATTTCTCGCAAAAACTTTATTTTATGAAAATCACAATAAGAAATCTTTAAAATCCGTAATTTTTAAGCGAGATCGACACACGGGAAGAGAAAAAAATCATAAAATATGCAAAACAGCATTGTTTTGTAAAAAAAAAAAAGTTGTTTTTTTTTCTATAAAATTCTTTAAAGAAAGATAGTTTTTTCCCAGAAACGAAACTGTAGCATTTTTAAAAATAGTTGTATGCTGAAAAAAGAACAGAAAGTATAAATTTTTAAAATTACAAAATTTCACTACTATTTTAATTTTTGAAGTAAAATTGTGAGAATTTTTTGAAATATTCGACACGGGGAAAAAAGTTTCATGCAATTACGCATTATTTTAAAGTAAACTATAAGTTTTATGAAAGAGAACAAAAATTTCGATACTGATAAATATTTTAAATGAATCTCAGAAATGCATTGAATGCATTTTAATTTAAAAAAATATATTAATTTAAATCCATTATCAATAAATACTAATAAAAGAAATTCTACAGATAGCTCTTGAAACGGTTTGGATGTTTGATTAAACATATATAAGTGTTAAAAATCCACTTTTGGGGGAAAACCTAGTTATATGCTAATATTCACTGAAAAAAACATTCAAAAAGAAAAAAAAAATTTGTGAAAAACATTTAATTTTTTAAATTTTAATTTTATAGTTTTTCATTCCACTCTGTGTTAAAATTATTTAAACACGTATCTGCGAAAAAAATTATATTATACAAAACTAACTTATTAATTATTTTTAATAAAATTGATTAAAAATGCTCATTTAGCAATTAATTGTGACATACCATTTGCTTACATAATGGAAGCACTGAAAATGAAGTAAATTTCAGATCAGTGGGGATGCAGCAAGTGAATTCAATCATTGAAGAAGAGAGAATTAATTTACGGGTGGGAAAAATAAGCAGAAATGAACAAAATCGAATTGTTGAAAAAGATAGAAATTACTTTGAATGATTAAAAATCAGAAAAAAACCTTTTTGAAGGAAAAAAAAAAAAATGAAAAGTACATTAAAATAACAGAGGATCATGTTAAAATAAGTATTTATCAGTAAAATTAATTTAAGTGGGAAAAATTAGCAGAAATGAAAAAAAAGAGATCACCCACGATTCGAACTCGCAAAGACATGATCTGTTTTACGGTGTAAATGAGAGAAGCGAAGCGCTACCGACTGTGCTAATGGGACCCGTAGCGAGAAATGAAAATACGCAACAATAATGAATGGGAAGACGAAAAAATAATTTTTTCACTCTCATTTTTTTTTACTTGCCAAAGTTACTGATTTCCCTTTAAAATCCGTAATTTTAAAGCAATATTTTCAATCTTCGTATATGTTACGGATAATATTACTGTACACGCGGAAAAAAGGTTTTGTGAGATTATCTTCATAAATGACGAAGTTATTCAATGTGAAGTAAAAATTAAAACTACTTTTTAAAAATTCTTTAAAAAAAAATTTGGGTGAATTTTATTTTTTAAATGAATGGATCTAAAAGAAAAAGGCTTGAAGTTAATTAGTGTAGAATATCGATTTAATAACACGAAAAGTAATTCATACCCAACGATTTAGAAATAATTTTCATAAAAACGCATCAGTTTTAACACTATTTTAAAAAATTCGAAAAAAATCGAAAATATCGTTATTTTACAAAAAAAATTATACCGTGTCGTGGCGAAATAAATGATCTTTCCGATTCTGTAATTATTTTTTGTCTGATTACGACACCGAAAATTAGATGACAATTTTAATATGGTGGAAAACGTAAGATTACCGCTCGGCCGAAACGGAAGGGAGGTTCCGCCAAGTAAACAACCGGCAGGAGTAAAACAATTAGGCGTTTTAAGGTTTTTAATTAATATCTTTTTAACTAATTAGAATATCTGAATATAAATGGGCAATACGGCTTCCCCGGAAAATTCCCGATCTTTTGGTACCTTCCGCGACTTTCTGCGTGGTGCGGTTAGTGAGAAGATAGACGCACATACATAGATAGATAGATAGATAGATACGTTTGTTTACCTTCGAATTTTAATAGTGTAAGACTAGCTTTCATGGCCCGGCGTTGCACGGGCTTTCTCTACTTTTAGAAAAAATTTCCGTTCTCTTCACAAAATCAGCATGACCAATATTATTTTTCGAAGTAACTTTGGCTTCTATGTTTTTTCCTCTCCTCTAAGCCCGGCGTTGCACGGGCTTATACCGGGGGTATAACTTAATCCCCATGTTAATTTCCTCCTTTTATTCTAACGCCAACACTTTGGTGTGAGTTTGACGCGTACGCTGTGAGTGCATGACCCGTGAGTGCGTGTCATGGCTTTGTTGCTTAACATTTTCCCTTCTCTTCGCAAATTCTCGATCCTAGTACCACTGAAGACCCGCAATGTAGGTGAGCGATGCACGTAAAATCTGTCGAGAGCTCAAACGTCCTCCCGTTGGTGTGGTAGTTACGTGAGGGGGGTGCCAGCTCAGGTGTCGTCCGCGTCACTTGACCATGGTTCAAAATTACGCGGACCGTCCCCAAAAGGCCACGTGTTGCTGAACAGTGGGACGTTAATATTCACTCAACTTCACAAATTCAGCACTTCCAATATTATTTTCCGAAATTACTTTGATTTCTTTGTTTCTTTCCTCTCCGCTTAGCCCGGCGTTGCACGGGCTTTTACCGAGTGAATAACTTCACCCTCATGGAAATTTCGTGTTTTCCTCAGGCCGATAGCACTTGTGTGTGCGTGCGTGCGATGTGAGTGATTTCTTTAACTATGTCATAAAAACTCCCTTTTTCGAAATTTGTTCTTGCGTTGGTGTGGTGTGGTAATTCTTAAAGATGGGTGAATGCTCCGGTGTCGTCCTCGTCACTTGAGCATGGTTGAAAATGTCGAGGTCCGTCACCAAAAACCCTTGAATAGACAAACAGTGCGAATTTAAAAATCACCCACTCACTTTCCAATTCTTTCCTTTGCCTGAGTGAATAATTTCATCCCCATGGAAATTTCGTGTTTCCCTCAGGCCGATAGTACTTATGTGTGTGTATGCGCGCGATGTGAGTGATTTCTTTAACTATGTCATAAAAACTCCCTTGTTCGAAATTTGTTCTTGCGTTGGTGTGGTGTGCACGGGCTTATACCAAGGGTATAACTTAATACCCATGTTAATTTCCTCCTTTTATTTCTTTTATTCTAACCCATCAATTAAAGATGGGTGAAAGCTCAGGTGTCGTCCTCGTCACTTGAGAATGGTTAAAAATTTCGAGGTCCGTCACCAAAAATTCTCGAATAGGCAAACAGGGTGAATTTTAAAATCACCCACTCACTTCAACGATATTGATTCATATGAGAAAAAATCATAAAATATGCAAAACATCATTGTTTTGTAAAAAAAAAAGTTGTTTTTTTCCTATAAAATTCTTTAAAGAAATATAGTTTTTGGCATTTTATTTTTTTAATCATTGATTCTAAATGATCAATGACTTTTTTAAAAATCATTTTCATTTAAATGCATCGATATTTATTCATTTTAGAAGAAATCATAAAATAGGCAAAGTATTATTATTTTGAAAAAAAGATCCGAATCGTGACAAATAAATGATGTTTGGTATTTAATTTATTCAATCACTGATATTAAAAGAGCAAAGTATGAATCCTTTTAGTTCAGATGGTTTACTTATCATAGTTATAAGAAATCCTTATACGTAACGATTGAAAAATTTCGATTAATGATTTACAGAAAACAATTTTTTTTTACTTAAAAAAATGTATATTTAAAGCAACAAAGAAAACGTTCTGATATAATATATTACGAAAAACCAAGCATATTCATTATTTTAACAATAATTATTTTCTTAGAGCTTAAAATAATACAAAGGGTTTGTGTGTATGTGTGGTATTTTCATTTGCCAATGAATCGTTATATACTGGTAGCTAAAGTATAGTCCAGAAAACTATAATCTATCGTTTTATCCAGAAAAAAACAGATTATACAGTGTTGTCATTACATAATTAATCTAGTAATGAATAACGGAAAAAATATTGCAACATCAAGTTTGACCTTGGCCACTGAGCGTTAAACAGAGGGGAAAAAATAATAATGATTCCCGCGCATGCGCAAAGCCTTTAGAATGTCTGTAAAAGTTTTCATTATTTTTTATGGCTCAATTTTTAATTGAAAATTCCAAGTTTTCACATATTGATTGGAAACAACAATAATTTTTGAAGAAAAAAGGTTACAAAAATAATGCTTATATTATTTCTCGCAAAAACTTTATTTTACGAAAATCACAAAAAAAATCTTAAAAATCCGTAATTTTTAAGCGAAATCGACACACGGGAAAAAATTTAATGCAATTTTTTTTTCAATGAAGAAATTATTAAATGATTGATTTAAGTATTTTGAGTGTTTTATTACAATTCGTTCAAAAAAGTTTTCGGCTTTTTATTTTTTAAATCACTGATTCTGAAAGTTTTAAAAATCATTTTTATATAAACGCAACGATATTGATTCATATGAGAAAAAATCATAAAATATGCAAAACAGCATTGTTTTGTAAAAAAAAAAAAAGTTGTTTTTTTTCTAGAAAATTTTTTAAAGAAAGATAGTTTTTTCCCGGAAACGAAACTGTAGCATTTTTAAAAATAGTTGTATGCTGAAAAAAGAACAGAAAGTATAAATTTTTCAAATAACAAAATTTCACTACTATTTTAATTCTTGAAGTAAAATTGTGAGAATTTTTTGAAATATTCGACACGGGGAAAAAAGTTTCATGCAATTACGCATTATTTTAAAGTAAACTATAAGTTTTATGAAAGAGAACAAAAATTTCGATACTGATAAATATTTTAAATGAATCTCAGAAATGCATTGAATGCATTTTAATTTTAAAAAAATATATTAATTTAAATCCATTATCAATAAATACTAATAAAAGAAATTCTACAGATAGCTCTTGAAACGTTTGGATGTTTGATTAAACATATATAAGTGTTAAAAATCCACTTTTGGGGGAAAACCTAGTTATATGCTAACATTCACTGAAAAAAACATTCAAAAAGAAAATAATACTATTTGATAAAAACATTTAATTTTTTTAATTTTAATTTTATAGTTTTTCATTCCCTTCTGTGTTAAAATTGTTTAAACACGTATCTGCGAAAAAAATTATATTATACAAAACTAACTTATTAATTATTTTTAATAAAATTGATTAAAAATGCTCATTTAGCAATTAATTGTGACATACAATTTGCTTACATAATGGCAGCACTGAAAATGAAGTAAATTTCAGATCAGTGGGGATGCAGCAAGTGAATTCAATCATTGAAGAAGAGAGAATTAATTTACGGGTGGGAAAAATAAGCAGAAATGAACAAAATCGAATTGTTGAAAAAGATAGCAATTACTTTGAATGATTAAAAATCAGAAAAAAACCTTTTTGAAGGCAAAAAAAAAAAAAAAAATGAAAAGTACATTAAAATAACAGAGGATCATGTTAAAATAAGTATTTATCAGTAAAATTAATTTACGTGGGAAAAATTAGCAGAAATGAAAAAAAAAAAAAAGAGATCCCACCGATTCGAACTCGCAAAGACACGATCTGCTTTACGGTGTAAATGAAGCGAAGCGCTCTTACCGACTTTGCTATTGGGACCCGTAGCGAAAAATGAAAATAGGCAACAATAATGAATGGGAGGACAAAAAAGTAATTTTTTCACTCGCATTTTTTTTTTTATCGCCAAAGTTACTGATTTCCTCCTGTTTAAGGCAGAATTTTTTTAGTGTAACCCTTGAGTTAGATTCCGTCGAAGGCAAAACAGGTCAACTGTCTTTGGCGCAAAGCTAAATTTCGACGCCAATGTTTGGCTAAATGTAAAATCGCGTATTTTAAATTATTTTAAAGATCATTACCTTCATTTTAAGGGCATAATTTTTACGTTAATGCTCTCAAACATCACCAACTACTTGCAAAAATAACGTACTTTGAAATAAAAAATGTACAAATTACTACTTTTTAATTTATTTCTCAGAAAAATATAAGTTTACGAAAATCACAATTTTTTTTTTTAAAATCCGTAATTTTGAAGCAATTTTTTCAATCTTCGTTGACGAAGTTATTCAATGTGAAGTAAAAATTAAGACTACTTTTTAAAAATTCTTTAAAAAAAAGTTTTGGGAATTTTATTTTTTAAATGAATGGATCTAAAAGAGAAAGGCTTGAAGTTAATTAGTGTAGAATATCGATTTAATAACACGAAAAGTAATTCATACCCAACGATTTAGGAATAATTTTCATAAAAACGCATCAGTTTTAACACTATTTTAAAAAATTCGAAAAAAATAGAAAATACCGTTATTTTACAAAAAAAATTATACCGTGTCGTGGCGAAATAAATGATCTTTCCGATTCTGTAATTATTTTTTGTCTAATTTTGACACCGAAAATTAGATGACAATTTTAATATGGTGGAAAACGTAAGATTACCGCTCGGCCGAAACGGAAGTTCCGCCAAGTAAACAACCGGCAGGAGTAAAACAATTAGGCGTTTTAAGGTTTTTAATTAATATCTTTTTAACTAATTACAATATCGGAATATAAATGGGCCATACGGCTTCCCCGGAAAATTCCCCATCTTTTGGCACCTTCCGCGACTTTCTGCGTGGTGCGGTTCGTGAGAAGATAGACGCACATACATACATACATAGATAGATACGTTTGTTTACCTTCGAATTTTAATAGTGCAGATGTTGTCTGGTCATCTTGCAATTTCAATTCTTTAATGATGTTTATTCATCTCTCTCTTGTAGAGAAATTTTGATTACACACACTATATATATATATATATATTACAAAAATATACAAAAAATAGTTATATGCCTATGATAACTACATATATATAATATATAGGAGTCATAATGATGCCCTTTAAAATTACATTCCTTAGAAACTGAAATAGAGTTTTTAGATATCAAGTATATTTTATTCTTGTTTTGGACCCAGAAAATATTGCATTTCCAATTTTCTAGAAAATAACGACGTTCCTCTTGAATTGATCTTTGTTTACTTAATGTTGAAATTTTATTACATTTTTTTTACTAAATAACTTTTTAGTTTAATATGAATAAAAATTAAAATCCATTTCCATTTGCAAATGATTAAGTATACATCTCTCGCCCTTTATCTTAACCGTCTTGTGAATATTTTTTTAAACTTTAAAAAACATCTTTGTCTGCTTCTTGCTGATTGGACACTCCAAACAGAGAAGGAGAAATTAAAGTAGCACACACGAAGAATAGCATCCATTGTTAAGAATAGGCATAATGCATTTCAGAATTTAATAATAAGTAATTTGGTAAACTATGTAACAAAAGTATTAAAAAATATGTTTAAGACCATTTCTATTATCAAAAAGGATTTCTTTAAAAACAAGAACAGTTAACAGACAAATATATTGTAGATTTTTATAGATGCATATAAAATGTTCGTCTCAAATAAATTTCAAAATGAAAAGAACTTTAAAAACCTGACATTTAAAATTTTTTTAAAAGAGTCTGGGTGCCGCAACTTAGGTACTTGCTGGCCGCGTGTTTCACATCCTTCTCCAGAACAAAACAAAGTTCCGTAGATATTTGAGAATTGTGATTCGTGAATGGTTTTTCAAATCGATTTCTGAGAAGTATCGAAATTATTTGGACCTAAAATATACACACTCTCAATACGTTAAAAAAATCATTACATTACGAATGACAGAATCTTTATAGATAAAGAAATTTGCAGCAAATCACATTTTTGCTTTGCTTGCACACTTTTGCTCTTTAACTGCATGTTTGAATAAAGAGTTTGTAAAAAGAAGAATAAATTTACTATTTATGATCATACCCCGAGTAAACGTGGGGTCGCGGTGTTAAGGTAACGGACTCGTGGCCGGCGTGTCATAAGTTTGAGCCTAGTACCGCTGAAGATCCGCAGTGTAGGGAAGCGATGCACGTTAAATCTGCGGAGAGCTCAAACGTCCTCTCATTGATGTGGTGTCGTAGTTAGGAGAGGGGGAGGGATGGGTCGCAGTCACAGTCTCACGAGTGCAGACAGCGATTGCTTATATTCGAATGTGAAAATGACAATAAGTTAAAATGTGACTCTGCTCGAAATATCTCGATTGAGCACAGTTTGGTCAGTTTAGCGCGATCGAATTAACTGGACTGCACGCATTAAGGGGTTAAACAAAGGAGAGAAAAAATTCGATTAACGGAAATACTTGATAGGAATTTCACTTCTCGCTACTAGTGGATCTTTTGCTAAGCTAGTCTCTTATTGGATAAACATGTCACTGATTTCTTCCTCGAGGAGGTAACATTTCTCGGACGCCAGCTAAGGGAGAGCGGGGGATCGTTGGAGTTCTTAGCGAGAGATGACCTCGAATAGAATGTGAAGACCTACTTTGTGCGAGGACCTTTGCTCTCGATGCATGGACCTTGACTCCGGCTCCATTTGAGGAACACGGCCAACACAATTCATGTAACTCCTCCGAATTGCTCTTGATCCTCGTGATCATCTGAATTTTTGAGATCCATCAAAAATATCTTTACAGCATGACGCATTTTCAGATCAGCATGCATCCCCCTTCTTGATTTCGAAAAATCCGCCGCCAGAACAATCGCAGTTCTATATAGGTGATCTTGTGTGTGTGTGTGTCACACGATCGCCGAACAAAAGGAGGAATGACTGCGTGACATCAATCAGTATAAAAGTAATGGAATTCTTCCTCATTAGAGCGAAATATGTTAAACCGAGTTTAAAGTAAATGCCAAAATATACATGTTTTTCCTTTGCCTTTCTTATCATTTTGCTGAAAATTTTGAAATCCGAGTTTAAGAAAAGATTTGAAAGGGATTCTCCTTTGAGTAAGATAAGGAGAAGATGAATAACAGTGACTTAAACTGACCTGGATTTGAGCCTATAGGCACAGATCTCCTCTAACCTCGAAAAAGGTCAATGGCACTATCCTCCACTCTTCGCTCTTAAGACTCGAACCTGTGACCTATTCCGTTCCGATATCACAATGACTTGTTTGCGTCATGACGCCCGCGGAAGGTACATCCATAGTTCACGCCAGATGCAAGCGACGAGAACATCTACGCGTGCTTGTAAGACTCGCTAAAATAAATTCACATTATAAAGTTCGCCTGAGTACGTTCTTCGATTCTAGAAAACATTTTCACTTCCCTATCGAAAAAAATATTCCGACCCACGTCAGGTTTGAACAACGAGTGAAACAGTTCAATTATTACTATTAGTTCACTCTCTCCCCATATATATACATATATATCGTTCAAATTTTCAGTCGTTAATAAAATACTTTCTATTCATCCATACACACACATTCAAGTTCAAATACATTATTTTAAAACTTGTAGTGGCTGACATTTATTTGATGTTAATACAGTTTTTCAAATATTAATCCATTAATTAAATTAAAAAAATGGATAAATAGTAACAAAAAATAGTCCAACAGCATATATAGAAATGAAAATCATTTATCGTGTCCCTGTAGCGCAATGGATAGAACGTTGGAATTCTAATCCAAAGGCCGTGGGTTTGAATCTCACCTGGGATGACCTAATTTCTAAGAATGTGATTTCTTTTTGCTATACTATTTTATTAGAATAACTAAATTTAATTAATGATTAAATAGCATCAAACAGACAAAAAATAGTCTAGCACCATTTACAGAAAGGAAAATGGAAAAGTGCTAGGAAAATCACTTTCCATTTTGTCACTAAATACTGTCATTCTATCGTATGTATATACGATATTTATACTATTTAATAAAAAGTAACTAAAATAAAAATTTTATTTGTAAACCTAAGTAGGAATTGAGACTTAACTTTTTTTTATTTTACTATTTTTTATCTTTAAAAATAAGTAGTGGCAGACATAACGGCTAAAAAAGCCGAAAAAGTCTGTATCAAAATATCAATCTTAAAATATATTAACACCTATTATTCATTTTCTTATCGAATTCCATAAATAAATGTAGCCAGACAGCATTTCTCATCTTCTCGATCTGGTAGCTGCAGTAGCCTAGTGGCTATAGCCACAAACTCGTGGCCAGAAGTGTCGCGAATTCGCGTCCTGGTACCACTGAACACCCGTCAGAAGTGGTGACAGCTCAGGTGTCGTCCTCGTCACTTGACTGATGTTCGCTTAGACAAAAATCGCTAATAGCCATCGTGTCACTTTATAGTGCGACACACGATAATATGACTCTTATACACATCAGCGGTCGCCAGACTTTTTGATCTCGCGTACCAATAAATTTGTAATTTAAATGCCGTGGACCACTACTAGGATTTTTTAAGTGTTAAGTATATATTTATAAAAAAAATTGTGTGACCTAAGAACACATAAAATGTACCTAGTTAATAAAATGAAACTATTAACTGTAATTAAATTTTATGAAAGCTCTATTTATAAGCCATAATAAAATAAACAAAAAAAAACTATAAAAACAAAACAATTAAAAAATGGTTTAAGTATTTCAAATTTTTAGCATTGTACATTCCTAGTGTGGTGGATGTTCCTGCTTACTTAATAAAAATATAATGATTATTTGGATCCAATGATGTTACTGCAAGATGAGAACTGTATTTATATATTTATATCGGTACCGTGTTTTGATGGTTGTGACAGATGAAAAATCCTTTTCACATAAATAAGTTGTGGACAATTGAATCAGAATTTTCATCGCCTGTTCACTGAGAAAAGGGTATTCACTTTTTATGGAAAGCCAAACCTGAGATCTTGATAAAAACATGAATGAAATTTAAATTTGAGAGTTTCATCGGACAATAGGTCGATGAGGCTTTCTTTTAGATGCACGCTTAAATTATTATCTTGAATTTTCTCGCTGCAAACGGATCTATTATCCACATATTACCATGTCTGGGATCTCCATTCTTCAGGTAATAACGAGTAAAAGATTCTGTAAGTGATTCGAAGTGCTTTTTAACAAGGGCTACTACTTGCTGGTTAACATCATTTTCCTTCATGTATTCATCAAAATTTTAGAAAACATTTTCAGATCGTCTTTAACCCCAACCACGTTTGCCACAGTAATATTTTCTTTTGAAACGCATCCATTTTACTTCGAAGTGTGAACACGTCCTTCTTTGCAAGAATATATTTAATTCATTTGACTGGGAAAAAAGGCCTGGAAATATCTGCCAGGTATGCAAGCTTTGCTGGCCATTCATTGTGGGACAAGCATTTCTGCAATTTCGGATTATTTTGCTCTTGGAAAAATAATTTGACTTCTTCCCCGCAAGGCGAATAGTCGGGTCAGTATTTTGCCCTCTCAACTCAGTATGACGAAGATGAGTATACTCGGAACGCATTTCTTCACAAAGTTAGGTGAATTTATTAATGTTATTATTATTGTTCTCAAAACGGTTTGAATTACTAAAGAAATGCAGAATATTCTTTTGCTTTTTTCCACTCATTATGGCTTCAATTTATTTAAATTTAAATTTAAAAAAAGAGAAGAAATTTAGAAAAGTCAAACTAATTTTATTCCAATAAATATCAAATAAAAGAAAATATGCACATGGTTAAGATTTAAGATCATACCTGTCTTAAAAAAAACACTAATGTACAAAAGAAAAACACAAAAAACTTCCTTAATAACCAAACTGATACTGAACTCAATAGTCCGTTAGCCCACCTTTAAATTCTTCAACTGACATACATGTGCGACTTACAGGAGAGTGAAGCATTGGAAGAGTGCGAAACCAGACAAAACATGTAGCGAAAACAAGGCAGCTACAACAGCAGTACGACTCATTTACCGTGGCGTCATTTTATGAAGTAGCGTTTTTATAACTTTTCACGGATTGTTATGAATTGAATTATTTTTAAATGCATCTTGAAACATAACTTAACGTGATGAGTAAGTATATTCCACAGTTTTCTGGGGACCAGCAAAATTTTCTCGCGAACCCACTACTTTGGCGACTACTGGTACACATCGTACAATTGAATTTTACTTAAGAAGGTACAGAGCCGAATCATCTCATGAACCTTTTCGTTTTTCGGAGAAATATTGCATCATTGGTTAAAATTTAATACTCCTTTTTCAACGCACCTAATATCAGACCAATAAAAAATGTAGTCTTTCATTCCAGATCCCTGCGCTATGATAATGCATAAAATATCCATTCATTTTGTTTTGGCGAGGAAGTCTCCTTGTGTTTTCAGGATTAAGCATCTTGATTATATCCGAGGGAGAACAAACTTTTTTTTCAACACATCGAACAATTTTTAAAAAAAATAATTTTCTTCGCAGAGAGCCTTTTTTATTTTCTTCAATAATATACAGCTTACAAAATAATAATACTAACAAGTGCACAAGAGAATTGGAAAATAACAATTTAGCTAATACAAAAAGGGAAAAAAGTGGTTTATTTGATTTTTATTTTTTATGCTACGAACATTCTGTTTTCGAGGCAACCCTCTCTGAGTACACATTGTATCTATATGCATTAAAACGTATAATGTAACAGTTGCAATCATTAAAAATTAATAAAAATTTTAAAAAAGAAAAAAATTGTTATTGATTCTCAACAGAGCTCGAAAAAATAAAAACTCTCATTAAACTTTTATAAACCACCAACCGGTCCTCATCAGGAAGCACCCACCCGGAATTCTATATCTTTCTTTGCGATGAATTGCGGTTAGTCTTTGGGCATACGGGCTGTTTAAGGCGGTATCACACGTAAATTTTCTGCCCCAACTTTTCGCCGAATCTGAGTAAGGCTATCTTGAAGACATCTTATTTAGAAAGCCTTGATCTGAGGGGGAAGGGTTACCGTAAACAAAATGACTTGCTCTGACGTCAGCCTCGTTCCTTCTCCACATTGAAACATTACTCGCTGTTTTTTCTCCTTCGAAAACGACCATCCAATATTATTTCTTTTATTTCTCTCGCGCTTTTGTTTAAGGGGGTAAACAGAAATGGAGCATCATTCTGTTAAAAATATTATATGCCGTTAAAATATTGTACACCATTAAAATATTATACACCATATCTGATGCGTTTGATGCGAAGCTACCACCGTTACCGCCATCTTGTTTATGACGTAGGGTGCCGAAGAACCCCCATTGGCTGGAATTTCAAGCAACTTTCTCAGCTCACTGGCAAAAAGTTGTTTGAAAGCCATTGCTATGGCAACGGAGTAAAAATTGCACGAATTGGACCAAAAATTGCACCAAACGTGTACGTGTGATAAGGCCTTTATTCTATATCTTAGTGTCTCTGAAGGATTAAAAGAACCTTCCTCCCCCCCCTCCTTACGACTTCGGGGTTTCGAGCCCTGGTGCCGCTGTGTAGAGGAAAGAGGCTGATGCAAGTTACATCTGTCGTGGTTTGGAGATTGGGGTGCCAGCTCATCCCTTCATCACGGCTCAATAGCTCTAGTGCAGCTTTAGAGCGCGATGTAAATACAACTCTCATTCTCATAGGAAGGTTCCCATGAATAAGAATTTCTTCCCTCCATAGAGCCGTGATCCATCCGAAAATTCCACAGAATAATTTGCATTGAATCAAAATTACTCAGTAGAAAAAAGATTGATTTAAAAATTACAAATCTAATCGACGTTGTTATCGAAATGATTGGAGCTTTTAAAAGTTAGCATCTTCCGCAGTTAATCATTATTGTTTGCGTTCTTCAAGCGCAAATCAGTTTTTTAAAACTCCACTGACTAGTATACATGCTATGTATTCATCCATTTGGTCTTGAGTTTTATTGGTTTGTGTGCAGTCGTACTCTGGGAAGAATTATATGATGTGTAGTTAAATATAAACATCTAATCTTCTAGCTTTAATTAAAGTTCTACGGGAAGTTTTATGCAGCTAGGATTTGTGTGATCTCTTTTTTTTAATGAGTTTTCTTAAAATAAGTGAGTCCACTTTTCTTAACTCTTCCATAGGTTATTCATTCATTAATTGAATGAAAAAGTTATTAAAGGGTCCCGAATACCGGAAGAAAAAAAAAAGAATTTTGAGAATTTATTCTTACATTTATGCACTTTGATATAAGTGATTTCTTAGTCTATGTGTGTATTAGAGCAAAGAAATCAACTTTATTTGGTGTTCGCTTGAATAAAATAGCAACATTCGCAAACCAAAGAATATTATTTATTTTGATTTCGCATTGAGCTGCAATAAAGCAATTTTGATTAAAGATACAACCGATGGAAAAAAATCCCAACACCAGGAAGGGGTTGTGCCAGATAAACGAAATATGGTAGGCATGTGTATGTACCCAAAAATTGTCGATTCAAGTTTCGTGCTAGGAGCATAAGAGGGGCGTTAGTAGCGCCACTAATAACATGCAAATCAGCTTTGCTTGAAACACGAGCTGTAAAGTTCGTGAGTGTTATTTATCGTTAAGATTTGGCTTAGTGAGTTGATGTTAGTCAAGAATGCCTTTAAAATCGTTTCAGGGGCGGTGGTCGAAAAATTAGCCGCCTTTTGTGGATTATTTTCAAATATTCAACAAATGTGGTCACTTGGCTCGCTGCTGCCATGTATTGAAGCCAGACAGAACTAAAAATTGATCTTCAGCAAAATTCTTATAGTTTTACTAAAAAAAAAAATAATAAATAAATAAATAATAATAATAATTATAGTTGGTTTGTCATTTGGCCACTATCCTTCAAAGGGTTTAAATAGGGCAAAGAAAAGGTGGATTTTCTTTCCTCGAATATAATAAAAAGACTTGTCAAGAAAGTATCCATTAGGAATAGTAATTAGCAGCAGTCGTCAAGGGTCGTTATTAGCAGCAGTAACTGTCTCCAGAACACCGGGTTCTGGGTGGCCACAGAGACGTCTTAAGGCGTGGGCCAACCGGGCCAAGGCCTCACCCTCGGTGGGGGCCTCGTTTCGTTCTCGACTATCTTAATAAGATCATGAACCGGGTAATTTTAATGTGGTCAAATATTGTTCCCAAACATATTTTCCGAAAAGTAATTGGTAAAGGGAAATCGGTAAGACTGTATTATTAAGCGATGACCGTTGTCTATGTCTAGGCCTAATACCACAAAATATCATTCAACTTATTTCATCAAAATACGGTCATCGGTCGAGTGGGTTTGTGCCTAGGCCTTTGAGATTGTAAATCGTGCACATTTATTTGTTTTAAATTACCATTTGAACGAGTATTTGACTTGCATGATATATACTGTCTACTTTTAAAGATCTCAGGTAGGGTCTACCTTTGCACAGGGGCTCAGGGCTTCTTCTGGGCCCAAGCCCTCAAAGAGTCATAAGGCGTCCTTGGGTGTCCAAGTAGCACTACCGAGAGAGAGAAACCGCCGGTGAATGGCTGTGGCGCATCGTATGCAGCAGAAAATCGAGGTGCAGTTTGCAGCACAGTGACATAATGAAGTGATGCAAATCGATTACTTCAAGAGCCAGATTCCCTGTTGCGTGCATTTCACTCACTCTAAACTTTTGCAACTTCTAACATGCTCTACGGATCGTCGATGTGTTGCCTTGACCTGCTAGATCCTTCCACAATTAATCTCGTACGTGATATCATTGAATTACAAGTCCGGCAACATCCATAACTAGCTTTAATCGTTCTTGTATTGACCGACCAATAGCAACAGGCACAAACTGACTCCATCCCACAAATTGACATGCGGCACCTATACGACAAAATGCATGCATGTTTGCATTTATACTCTGTTTCACCTCAAGTTGGCAGCATTAGGAAGGGTACGATGACCGAATCACAGCCGCTGCCGGGTTACTGTAGGAGCAGAGAGTGACTAAACGAATAAATATCATCATATTTGGCGAGTGGGGGGAAAAAATGCTTGTGAAAAAAATTTTCATTAAAATTGCATAAGAGCTGGGTTTTTTTTTTTTTTTTTGGAAAATAGTATATGCAACTTTTTTAATGGAGATATTTAAGGGCTTACGTTTCAATATGTTTAAAAATATTGATGAATAAACTAGCAAAACTTTTCTCGAACAAAATCTCAATAGTTCGCAACATATTGATAGCAATGTTTTTTTAAATGAAAAAATGCCTTTACATTGTAATTCATGCTTTCATTAACTTGATTTTTTAAGTGACTTAGGCCACTTTCAAAATAAACGGCTCATTTTTCTTTATTACATCCGTTTATAAAATACAAATTTCTATCTTGTTTTTTAAGAATTTATCGCCTCTTCTCGGTTATTGCTATTTTAAATCCGTTTTTAATAATTATTCACATTTCATGTATAAATGCCGTTTATGTATGTTAACTTAAGAAAAACAGAAGCACAAATTTCAACATCATCATTTACTTCCTTCAGAACTTTGGTTAATGTAGGAATCTCCTTTTTTCGAAAAAAGCTATGAATTTTTCGCCGAATGCACGCAATGTGAAGTCGTCATATTTCACCAGCCTACGGCACCGGGTCGTTTTTTACCAGGAGAACTTACAGCACCTGATGCCTTATTTTCTTTCTTCATACGGAAAACAGATCTTTTCGAAACGCCAATCAGTTCAGAAACCTTTTTCACGATTTCTCTGATGGATTTTTGCGGGTTTTCTTCTCGAAGTCGAGAATTAAACATTCAATATGTTTTTCCGAGCTCCGCTTCGGATAGATTTTCCTCGCTTCGATGGAGAAAACAGCGAGGTTGGTGACATTTCTATCTCAGACATGTTTAAAATGTCAAAAAAAAAAAAAAAAAAAAAAAAAAAAAACCAAGAACAAAGATAGTAGCACGAGATATCAAAATAGTACGTATGAACGATAGCAAAGACGCAGAGCGAATGGCGTTGATTTGGCGGGAATGCTTAGGTAACTCCGCCAAGGATGTAATCTTGAAAACCGGTTTTTAGCCAAGTGAAGTTTCATCAATTGTTGTTTTTCAACTGTATTCGTTCACAGGTATTAAAGAATAAACGCTTTTAAGGTGTGATTAACTAAAATATATCCTTAAAATCACAATTTCGATAGTACACGATACTTTTTAACAATTTTCTATGCATTTGCTTTCATTTACATTCCAAAACAAGTTGGAACTATTTTTCAAGCGGATTGTTACATTTCCTACCCTTCCTAATGCTGCCAACTTAAGGTGAAATAGAGTATAAATTTTTGGTGGTTACACCGATTATTATTGTACCACCATTTCACATTTGAAACGGCCTTTCTCGTGCTTACATAAATCTGGTATCTTGAAACTTAAAATCAATTAAATATGTTACCTAGGCAAATGTATTGCCTAAGTTTCATTATTCTACAATATTTTTATTTTGGGGATCCCAAGATAAGGAGGAAATGCAAATTATCTCGCTGGCAGAAATCAATAACAGCCCTGAATGAAAACTTGCATCACAGAAATGCTCACGTTTTTTTTCCCGTTGCAGGTGCTTCTTTGTACTGGCCGTATTCTGCGCTGGAGCAGCTGCCCAAGGATATCAGCCTCCTCTATTGCTCGCTGCACCTCCTCCACAGCCACAACCTGCCATCTCCAGTGGATACCAACCACCTTTGCTTCAACCCCTGGGAGTAAGTATGATTTTTCTCAGGAATAATTTCAATTAAGCGATTCAAACTCGGAAAGAAGCTGAATTAATAAGGGAGATTGAAATACTGTGACTGGCCAGGCGTTGAAGAAGTGTTTCACAGCATTCCTAGTGTCGTATCTGGGATAAATAAATTGTTGAATAGCCTTAGTATTTAACTGTAACTCCTTATATGGAAATGATTAAAGTATATCACTAAGTTGTGTAGTAAATAAATAAGTTTTATTACACAAGTAAAGGTTCACACAGGCCTTAAAATTATCAAGTAAAAAAAAAATGTTTACTGCACATTTAAGTGTTCTGCATAAGAGTATTTTCCGAAAAAGATCGTTGAAAGGCGTCTTTGCGTCCCCACAAAATTCTTTCTAAGGTTGAGAAATGAACATGAAAAGAAAAGGTTCGAATGAAAAGGGAAGGAATAAAAAAAAAAGTTTAATTTCTTAAGTACGAAACAAATTTCTTCAAATTATTTTCAATGGGACAGTATTTAAATTTTGCTTTTTTTACCAAAAGAAAACAAATGAATCAGTTGTGTTAAGTTCGGTTGTAAGCAAGTATAGACAATCATTATGGGACAGCCACTCATGTGGTAATAAAAAAAAAGCGTGGATGTATTATGGACACGGCCGTGTGTTATACGTGAATGCGTCGCGTAACAGGAAATATTTTGTATAAAACATGTTATTATTTATGTATGTCATAATCATATTTGAACACTAAAAATTCTCCTGGTATCCGTTTTTTTTATGACAACTATTTCCTTTCAAGGGGTTCAGGAAAGAGAGAAATCCGTAAACAAATAATTACTGTGTTAGAATATAACTTTATTAATTATAGGTCTGTGAAAGTGTGACCGAAAAGTGCAACACAAATGGTATACAGGATACATCGAAATTTCTGGTAAACCTTAAATTAGATTTTTTTTTATGGGCAAGATGTATAAAATAAATATATATTAATTTACAGGCACAATGCATTTCGTTAGCACTTAGTGTAAGGAACATCGATGGTCTGCCCAGCTGGCGTATCATCGCGAAAAGATACTTTTTGTGAACAGAATGTGGTAATGATTTGAGAAATGCAAGTCTTTTATCGACGAATGTACACTCTTCTAGCATTTTACGAATGGTATTGGCAGTCTGTGGTATGCATCGAAACGTACTACATATGCCTTCGACGACACGCAGCCGCATAATTTAGTGCACTGTAGATGCTCGATTGGATCATCACCGATGGCTGCCACACAACTGGTTATTGTGTTAGCATGAAATGAATCCCAGTGTACTTGTAATACTTATACAACGGTTGACCAAGTAAGAATTGCAGCCAAGCTTTTACCACTGACTTTTTCATCAGGCCGCTCAGATACGTAAGATTTATGTATCATATCCTTCTTTATGTGAATATTGAACGCCTGATCATCGTCCAACTGACGTGATAGCTGCTGCACCATTGTGTCCACATACACGGGTACATTAATGACGTCGCAACCGATGTATCTGCATGAATGACAGTCGCGGTGATACTAGACGTACACTAATCTACATGCATCTAATGAGGCCAACCCGTGTTGCTTAGGTAAATACACACATTCGTTCGAACGCGGGCACTTTGTCCAAGTCCAGTGAGTTCTTACACGCAGCGCACATTTTAAAGTCAGCCCCTAGCTCTTCTGGGAAGGTATTATTAAGCAACCCTTTTTTTGTTTATTTCAATGAGCGCACAAACATCACACTTATGTCTGATTGGATTGTTGACAAACGTCGTAGTGAAACGTGCACTAGTTGCTGCCCAGTGTGTCTTCAAAAACGATGATCGTACACAATCGTTGCCTACACCGTCCAGTGTCAATATAGAGGCGATTTCATCGCCCACTTGTATAATTTCAACTGCCTCAGCAGCAGATGTTACTGCACCGTCGTTGATCCGCTCGGTCGCATTCATTCTTCTAGGCTCCCGGCACTGCTTGACTCGGCCATATGACGTTTTATTGGTACTATTCGATTGCTCTTGAGAAATCCTTTCCAACCGTATACGATCTCTGTATTTGGCCTTTTGACGTGTATAGGCCAACATTATATATTTTTGAAAATATTTTTTATTTTAACACCTCATTATATTCAGTGCCACTATTTTACACAAATGCTTTGTATACAGTTGGTAGATTTTGATGAGAGCAGACGATTGAAACTAAAACGAATGTCGTAGCTTCTCCGAGTCAAAAGTTATACTAAATGAAAATCTCGATACGCAGCAAAATGACGGAGCTCCCCAATCCACTGCGTGCAATGAGTCACAGTCCTTACTTAGCGTAATAAATTCTTTGGTCCTTGATGAAAAAGACGAAATATTACTCTTTGTAAATGCATGGGTATGTGTCGTTTCAGGTCGCTGCTGCTCCATCTGATTCCTCTGCACCCCTTTCAAGTGTTCCATCCGCCCTGAACGCCGAAAGGACATACGGAGCGCACCCACAGGCCGTTGGTTCCGTGGCGGCTTCTGAGGTTGAACCCCATAAGACCGTCCCTACAGCTCAGGATAAAGACAATAAAAACGACGAATATGTCGTTTACTATTACTATTATTACGACAACGATACAGCTACCAATGGCAACAACAACAACAACAACAACCTCAGTCTCAACTTTGATGATATTCCCACTTTGGAGAACTACGATGAGCGTAAGGATCCGAGCAATGACCTCAGTGACCTTGCACAGTCCAGAAATACCTCCCAACCGAGATCCGCTCCCGCTGGGATAGAGAATACAGTGATAAGGGCGGACGTACCTGCAGCCCCTCAGCCATTGAAGCCTGTTTCGAACGTATTCCGGTACGGCAGCAACGAAGTTCCACGCTTCCCCGTCCTGCCCAATTTTGTACTTTCTGAGACGACTTCTCCTCCTACCACGTCAACTCTTATTCCAACAGTCACCCCGGTAGAAGAGCCCTCCACCATACCTACCCCAGTCAGTTTGGCCGAGCCCGAAGACGATGTCCTCAATAACGTACTTGACAGCACTCCAGATCTGAAGGATATCAAAGAAGAGGAGATAACCACCACCACCACTCAAGAGCCCACTACTACTACAGAAATACCTACCACGACTACGGAGAAGCCCCGAAGGAGACCTTCTATTGGTGGAGGACGGCGCCAGTTCAACTCTAGGCCATCCTCTTCCTCCTTCAACTCCAACAGGAATAGATCTCCTTCCTCCAGCACTACCTCCACAACCACTACAACGACTACAACTTCCACGCCGTCTACTCGCAGATCATTCCAGGGCAACAGACTCCGTCCTCGTCCATCCGGTGGAGGCTTCAGAGGCTCCGCCTCCCGGACGACAGAGAGTAATGACGATACACCTTCTAGCAGAAAAGCCTCTGAAGCCACCACAGTGGCCTCAACAACCACCAGTCGATCTCGGTTCACCTCCTCATCCAGGCGGTTCCAATCGAGTCGCTCCAGTAGGCCGAGCAGCACCAGTACCACCAGAGCACCAGCTTCTCCAGTGTCCCGCACAACCAGTCGACCTCGTCCCAACCTGATCACGCGAAACCGTCCACCCCGCCCAGGTTTTCTCAGGCCACGACCTGGCAGCGAACCAGAAGAGCCCTCTACAACTACTACGCCAGCTCCTGTAGAAGAGGAAACATCTCCAGAAGTCAACGATCTTCCATCCACTCACGAGGAGGAATCTGAGGATACCTTAGCAGAAGAGGAGGAAGAAGAGGAGCCAACAACAACAGAGGCCAACCGTTTTTCTGCTCTCTTTAGACCCAGGAATAGGAACGCTCTGGGCAATCGACCCAGACCCATCATTGGGAACAGGCCAGGGCGGTCTTGAGAGTATTGGTTGGAACTGAGTGCGAATTTGTTTTCGTTGAAGTCCAGTTTTCTTTCCTTTTTTCAATTCAAAGTCAGTTGTGGCACTTTTCCACATGGGGGCTCCTTATATCGGTTTTACATTTCTTCTGATGTGTTAAATATAAACATCAATTGCTACAAATGTATATTGCTTACCCCATAAACTGAAACTTTTTTCCTAAATGTAAAAAAATTTCTACTCAGTAAATTTTTTGAAGCGTTTTTTTTAAATACTTTGTTGCAGTCTGACCTGGAAGCTTTGACATCAAAGAAAATTTTCGGAAGAAATTTGTTACTTTGGTTCATTTGTAACTTTCGTAATGCATGTACAAAATTGATAACTGTTTCTAAGTGCATGGGGAACAAGTAGAAGATTTGTCATGGAGCCTCCTCTGGGGAAAAATGCTACCTTGATCAATCATTATTACATTGCATCTCTTAAATTTATTTGTATATTCTAAAGTATCGAAATTCCGAGCACTTTTCCTAGTGGACCACTGAAGAAAGCTGCTTGTTCCCCATCAAATAGAACCATTAAGATGAACAGCAAAGTTAGATGCATCCAAATTTATTTTTTTCATGAAAATAATTATAAACACGAATGTATATATGTCAGTAAGACATCGTTTGTAAATAAATTGATTTAGATTTGTCTTCATTTCCATATTTATTGAGGCCCCAATTCAGGAGTATATATAAACACCTCTATTTCATGAACCAAAAAGAAAATATATTAAGGATGAATTTTCCACGATTTAGTGACTGTTAAATAGAGGTTCAACTATACATATATAATCCTTTCTGGATTAAGTGGGATGATGTGTTCAGCTTTACAAAGAGCCTTATAAGTGGGTAATGATTCCAACTCTAAACCAATTTTTAAAAAATGTGCAATTATTGATAACAAAGATTATGCTTCAGACACATTTTTAATTAAATCATTTATTTCAGAAATTAACACACTTCATAAACTGCATTGTGTGAATGTGTAAGACACTTTATCAAAGATATCTCATCTTAACAATTTTTAATTTATACATATGACTCACGATCACAGACTGATACATTTATACAATTTTTAACATAAAATTAAGATGATGAAATATGATTGTTCAGTGAATGATTCCAAGCATCTTGAATCACACCAAAATAAAATCTTGGATCAAAGATGTACTTAAAGCAATGCCAAATCTAGAATAAAGAAACATAAAAAATCTAAGCAATTGTTTAATTGGGTATATCTCTAAAATGTCAGAAAATGAAAGCAAAAATATAACACAGGAAAAGTATTGACTTGAAAACGGCTTGATATTTAATTTTAGAATGTCTTTAGTTTTCAAACAGAGGTTCAAGCTTATGTGTGAATTTTGGAATATTTTACTGTTATATTTATTCTAATTTTAAAGGGGGGGGGGGCAAAAAACCAAGTTAAACGTTTTCTTTCCTTTTCAGTGAAAGAGCAACACAAATAACTTCTTTCAGGAAATAAATTATGAAATTTAATAAGTATAGTTCATTAAAAAAAGAAGGAATGTTGAAAATTTTTAACCATGTTTTCAGGAGCACTAAAAAGAGTAAGAGATTCCTTTAGTATTTTCTATCTAAAAACGATCATACAAGTTAATTTTTTTTATTAGCTTCTTTTTGGTACATGTATCTTACAGCAATCAATTCCCAACAATGTCAGTAGAAATCTTGATGGATAAGGCTGAGTTAAAATTTAGTCCATTTCTTAAAAATAGTTAGACCTTCATAACCACTGCATTTTATCATGCATATGATTGTGTGTTTGGTTTCTGTGTTTCAATATTTCTACCTCTTTCTACTTCACCAATATTTATAAAAACAAGGTTGTAGGATTTGCCAACCCCCCAGCTGCATGATTGATATATGTAACTTAAATTATTCTTAAATGCATATATTGCTTGATATTTTGACTAAAAAAATCAGAGAATTTTATTTAAAATTTCAAAAATAATTATATGCACACATATTTGTACAGCTGATTGTTCTTCTCTGACAAGAAAGTTACTAAATTTCGTCAATGTGGTTGTAATGATGAAAATACCCAAAAATTAATTCAAAATTATTTCTATTAATTGAAAACATCCTAGTGCTGAGCAATTTTATGGATCTACATAGCTAAAAAAATTTACTTTAAACAGGAAGGGGGGGGGGGGATATTCAACAAAATAATTCCAATGCATATATGAATAATTTTCCATACGTTTCCCCCCTCTACTTAGAATTAATATTTATCTAACTATCACTGATAGTAAAAATGTTTCTTCAAAAAATAAAAGTTTTGATTGATAGGCTAAAAGGAGAAAAATAAGTAATAATGAATTCTGAAATCCCAAATACCCATTAAATCTGATGCAAAAACATTTAATGAACTAAAAGGTGAAGAAATATTTTTGATATTGAGAATTACTTAAGGTGAAAAAAGGAAGTTTGATGATAAAATAGGCCAAGTTATATTTAGCTTAAAAATTTTATACAAAAGATGTTAAGATATTTCATTTGCAGAATCTATTATGGGATTTTTCCCAATTTTCATTGAAATTATATTAAAGCAGTTTAAACTGATCAAACCCAATATAACTATTTTGAATCAATTCTAATTTAATACTTCAAGGTATCAATCAATCAACTACCCCTGAAACTTATACATATGAATATAACTAAATGTTCAAGAAGTTATACAGAAATGAGAGAAAATTTGGATACGGACAGAATTGTTTCATCAAAAATAATAAATTTATACATCACAGAATTTTTGCTTCGGTAACTTTCAATCAAAATTACTGCAGATGTGGTTGATTTCATTGATTCTTTCAACAACTCTTTCATATAATTGGCTTAATTTTACTTCTTCATCATTCATGCTTTGTAAATCAGGGGAGCTTTTTAATTTCAACCTGAAAAACAAATTTCCATTTTTAGTTCAATATGTACAATCTAAATGCAATAGTGAAAGAAAAAAAAAAAAATTCTTGGCAAGAACAATCTACAAAGGACTTTTTCCAATTTTCAAGGAACCATTAAAAAATAGAAAGAGAGAGAAAAAATGGTTATTTTTTAACATAATCACCATGAAGATTCAGGCATTTGTCATATTAGAAGATGAACTTTCTGATGCCAAGTTCAAAGATTGTTGCCACCAGTGATGCGAGATGAACCTGAATGTTATTTTGAAATTTCTCATTTGTCTCACAGCTTTGGCCATCTAGCCATTTTTTTCAGCTCTGGAAAGAGATGAATATTACTGAGCATTATACACTGTTGGCCACACAAAATGCAACACCCTGAAGGAAGTATGCAAACCATGTGAAATTTACATCATGTGTTGGCGGCGATGAAATATGCAAATCATTATCATTACAGCACAGATGCACATCATGGGTGACTCCAGCACCACCCGCAAGTGCTATATAAGGGGAGAACAGATTGGCGATTTGAAGTACAGCAATTATTTTTTTCATGCGTAATCTGTTTATCTTTGCTTTGTGGAAGACATTGGGCGTCTTTTGACCAAGTTTCTGAATTTGACTGAGGAAGAATAGTAGCCTATAGGAATTGCAGATTATACTTCAAAGAAATTGGTCAACATGTTGGATGTAACCAAGCAACTGTGATATGGATACATCATTGCCGGATGCAGGAGGAAATGATGAACTGACGAGGCTGATCCCACCCATCTCATTGCACTACTGCCTGTGATGGCAGTTGGATTGTACGCATGGCAATGATGAATTGCGCAGCCACATCATGAGCCAAAGAACAGCAGATCCAGTCTGTTACGCATCATTCATGGTCTTAATTGGAATAATTTGCATACATTACAGCATTCAAACATATCTGAGGGAAATTCTATTCTCCATCATATTATTATGATTTACACAATACCAAGCGATAGATTCCAAGGTAGAGGAAAGAAACACTCCCTGTTTGAGGGGAGTTTATGCATTCATTATAGAAAGTCAGAATCATACAAATGAAGTAAAATGATAAATTTCACATGAGTGAAATCAGTTGAGTTACACTTAATAAATTTCTAATGCATTAAAAAAAACTGTTTTAAGCCTATTCCATTTCTAATTTTAAAAGAATGCTGACAGTATTATAATACAGAGCATCCATTCTCACCTTCTGATTCGAATTCCTTCTTTCATAGCCTGAAGGTCATAAAGACAGAGACGATTGAGTTTGTCATCATCTGTTCCACCATATGACTCTTCCTCTTTGTCTGGGATCTCTATTTCTGACAGTTCCTTAAAAAAAAATGTAATTAATATATATAAAAAAAATCAAAATTTTAATTGTACAAAATGTAAAAAAGAAAGACTACCTGCCACTTAGGGAGGAGAGGATTGAAGGATTCCATCTCATTTAGGATCTTTGATCGCAGTTCAGCAGATGGGTGACCAAAAATATTCAGGATGTGAATGACTCTGCAAATTACATTTATTCTATGAATGTTTATAAGTATGTCTGTTATCTAAATAACAAAGATATATACCTCTGGATTATTACAGGAAAAGCTAAATTACTGATGATTGTGCATGTACACTGAGTGGCCAAATTATTATGACCACTTGACACTTACTCAGCTATAACTTCTTGTAGCTCCCCCTTAAGGGAGAGATAGCTATTAACAGGGAAGCGTCTATTGCACTGTGAACCTTGGGAAGAAATAAGGTAAAAGTGTGACTTAGCTGTGTTTGAATGCAGGATGATTGAATGTGCTCAAAGTGTCAGAACTAGTATCAGCAAAATGGCTGCACTTATGAAATGTTTGAGAGCAGCAGTGTTTACGGAGAACAGATTCCCAAGCAGAAAACCAGATCTCATCAAGACTTGTGATCATCATAGGCTACTTAAAGTTCACTTTGGCAGAAAATTTGTGAAAGTTCTCTGGTTCAACAGAAGAGGAAAACATGGTCCAAATTGTGAGAAATCAAGGAGGAAATGCAAACTGAAACGTTTGAAATAAGAACTGTTCATCGCTAATTACATTGTATAGCCTGTTCAAAAGCTTCTACAGTTGGCCTTAAACAAGAGCAAACCTCTCAAATCCCAAAGGAACGCAAGGATTGGACTGTAGGTGACTGGAAAAGGGTCACATGGTATAATAAATTCCATTTTCAATCACATCATGTAGATGGCAGGGTACAAATGCAGAGAAAATAGAATGAAAGTACGAACCCCATATGAATTGCCACAACCTGTTCAAGCAGATGGAGGCAGTATTATGGTTTGGGAGATGTTTTCTTGGATTTGCATGGGTCCTTTGATTTGTGAGTTAGAACGTATGAATGCCACAAGGGTATTTAGTGTTATTAAGTACATCCTTTTACATTAATAAAGTGCCCTGCCAGTGATGGACACCTTCAGCAGGACAACACTCCCTGTTATACAGCTGGTATAGTCTCCAGCTGGTTGAAAGAGCATGGCAGAAACTTTACCTTGCTTAGTTACCCAGCACAATACCTAAATCTTAATCCAATTGAGAATTTGGGGGATCAGATCTAAAGGAGCATATGGATCCAGTACTATCCAATCTGAAGACATTGGAAAGTGCTACCCAGCGAATATTGTCTCAATTTCCTCATACCACATACTAACAACTCAGAGTTCATGTTAAGAAGAATCCGTGTAATAATAAGGGCAAATATTGTATTGAAGGGATGATTATAATAATTTGGTCACTTAGTGTATATTAAGAATATATTCTAAAATTATGTAGAAAGTAATACAATAATGAATAATTTTCTACAAAGGGCAATCAGGAACTCCACATTTATTAATAAAACACAGTACTCTTTTTGGACAGTTTTACAGGAAAATATCAAAAGAAATCATTCATAACTCTAAATTATAATACACTTTCTTCAAAGGTTCTTCCAGACAGAAAAATGTGCAATTATTTAATTAGCACAAATTTAAATAAAAGAAATTAAAAATAATTTTTACTTTATCAACTCTACAGATCTACTTGTATTCAAATAACTGACTTCTTTTGTCGGCTAATAAAATTGCTTTCTCTCGTTCATTGCACTTAGTCAGATTCTCATGAAAAATTTTATCCATTGTAATGTTGCACTTTACAGCAACCAAATTGGCTAGGCCCCATCAACTTCCCTAAACTGCTTTTGGTTGCTTTTATAAAAGCTTTTTCAATATTATTTATTATTTCTCACATTATTTTTATACAGAACATAAATTTCTCTATCATATTAAAAGCTTTATTTAAATCTGGGCAATGGTAGAATTTTCTTAGATAACTCTGCACAAATCAGAGATTAGAGATCAACAAGGTAATGAATTTCATCCAGTCCCTCTGTCCCTAATGACTGAATATATAAAAATTTTGTATTATAAATGTATTTCACTTTATAGAAATCAAGCAAAAAAATAATAATAATGTAAATATTTCAAGGCTAGACAAGTAATTGACTCCTTAATCTAACACTCACCTGCTTAAAGGATATGCAATGAGACAAAATTTATTATTCATTTTTCTGCATCCCTTTACATGAAACCTAAAGTTAATAAGAGTATGAATTTTAATACATAAATGATGAAAAAAAGGAGGATAAAATATATATATTTTTTTTCAACTTTCATAAAAATAACTATTATAAATGAGAAAAAGTTTCATTAAGTAACATACCTTAAAACTGTTTGAGCAAAAATTTTATGGAATAAAAGTCACAAAGTTCTTTTAAAATAAACAAATAGAATTTTAAAAAAAATAAATTTGTAATGGCGCAGCAGATTGGTGTATTACCATTGCAGATCTAGTATTGGGTTGCTTGGAAAGTAATTTTGTTTTTTCCAGAAGGATTTAATTGTATTTTTTCATACTCACATTTTTGTGGCATATTTTACTTTTTTTACTATTGGAAAGGTAAAAATGCTGTTCCAGCATGAAGAAAAATTAGCCAATATGTAAGGAGAAGATGCACTAACAGTACCTCAGTGCAAAAACTGGTTTGAAAAATTTAGATCTGGCAATTTTGATGTTGAAGATGCACCATGTGCTGGAAGGCCAGTTGAAGTGGATATAGACACAATAAAGGCATTAATTCATGCAAACCAGTGAATAATAACTCAGGAGGTCACTGGGAGGTTACATTATTGAATTCAACTGTTCATGACCACTTAAAAGGCCTAGGTTTAACCTCAAAGCTTGACATATGGGTTTCTCATGTTTTCATAGAAAGAAATTTGTATTGTGGTATTGAAGTCTATGATTTGCTTCTCAAATGTCAAGAAGATGATCCATATTTGAAGTCCATCATCATTGAGGAAGAAAAATAGGTTGTCTATAACAATGTCAAATGCAAGAGATCATGGGGTAAAAAAAAGATGAACCGGTTCAAAGCAATTCAAAAGCCAACATTTCTTAAAAAAAGGTGATGGTTTTAGCTTTTGCCAGACAACACAATGATTAATGTCCCATCAGTTGGGCAAACTGAATAATTCACTTAAACAGAAAAGGTCAGAATTGATCAGGAGAAAAGGTGTAGTGTTCCACCAAGATAATGCAAGACCTCATATGTTTGGTAATTTGCCAAAAGCTTTTACAGCTTGAATGGGATAAACTGACACACCCACCATATTCTCCAGATCTGCACCTTCTGATTATTATTTTTGATTGGGTGTCTACAAAAGTTTTTAGACGGTTAAACTTTTACTTCAAATGAGGTCAAAAATCACCTGGATTAATTTTTTGCCAGCAAAGAACAAAAGTTTTATGAGCGTTAAACTATACTATTGCTCGAAAGATGGCAAAAGAAATTGGACCAGAATAATACATAACATATTGACAATACATAATTTAATAGAATATTTATTCACTATATGAAAATTTTCTTTCATTTTCACAAAAAAAAAATTAAATTGCTTCCCAAACAACCCAATACATTCCCTGTGAGCTGGTATCTCTTTTTAGTGTGGCACCATATGGGTGGTATAACAATTGCCACAAGTAATTTTAATGCCCGATTCCCTCCCCAGAGAGAGGCATCTGAGCTCTAATGCTGCAAAACCATACTAGGAATTTAATTTTACTAAGAACACTCATGCCAAACAGGCACTCAAAGGATCCTTCACATGCTGCATAATCATACCATATGGATGCTATCGATTTTTTGCATCATGAAAATCCACTGACTTGGGCTTACAAAGCCAGCACCAAACCAACTATGTCACCCAGCCAGCCAAATAGGAAAAGCTGAAGGTCAACTTCTCCTCATTTAGATGGAAGAAAGATTAAAAGCATTTAGGAAAGTAAGAAAAGTGAAAATATAAGAACAAAACAATACATTTTATAAGTACACCACTCTCATTTAATAATGGTTACAGAGATAATATAAACCAATATTAAAGAAGATGCATTTTTCTATTATTTACAAAGTTTGATGGGGGGAAAAAACCTATCTGCAAATGTAACTTAGTAAAATAAATTATCACGCACAAAATATTAATTTTTTGATATCCCAATAAGTAGTTTTTACAAAACTAAAACTAAGAAAACAGTATTAAAAAACTTCTGAATTTGTGTGCATATAAAGTATACAAACCTTTTAAACTGCTCAAACATTTGTGGATTGTCATCCTCAGTCAGAGCAATAGAAGCTAAATTGCTTTCTCTGTTCTGCAGCTAAAATTGAAAATTCAATCAATTTGAAACAATTTAATTACTGTAAATCAGGGATCAAATTTGATTCCTAACTACTATATTATAAAAAAGATATTTTAAAATAAACAATATTCAATATATCTTATAGATAAACAGAAATATGATTCTATGATTTATCAATTTATAACTGGAAAAAGAACACTAGTGATCCAACAATATAACATGAACTCTTAACAATTTTTTGTAATCAACACTTAATAAAGAATTAAGATTGCCTCTAATGGATTTATTCCTAATAACCTCAAATGTTTTCAATGATTATAAAGCAACAAACATTCAAGTTAAAACTCAAAGCTTGTTAGGTACAAATAAAAATCAGATTTACATTAATAAGATCCTCCCCCCCCCCCCTAAATATATAAAATGTCGCTTTGTTTCTAAGCATTAAAGAAAGGAAATTAATATTTTTTTTATCTCTGGCTCTTCTCTATTGTCTTTTTTTTATTTTCATGACAGCTAGTTTACAGTGACTACTATAAAAACTGATCCAAGATGAATATTACGAATTCTGTATTCAACACAAGATAACCATTTCTTTTTATAAGTATAACTATTAATAGGTGTACCGGTTGACTGACTGATACCTATCTTAGCAGCCTTAATAAAAATATTCATTATAAAACAGGCAAACAACACGTAAAAATACAGTTTTTGTGTAGGCATCAGAAAAAAAAATATTAACTATAATTGATTCAATAAAATGAAGCAAACTAGGAATTATTGTTTTCATCATTCCAATCAAATATTTTATTATTTCAACTTACTATTTAACTGAAAGCAATGAAAGAATGTCCTTTGTTTTGAGTTGCTAGATCAAACATCTTACTTAAGGTAACTAAGTTAATCTTTGGAGAATTCCTCATAACATGACTGAAATTGAACATTTGAACCCAGTTTGCTTCTTTAATGGTAAGAATAAGAGTTTCATGAGTGATTCTGTCTCAAATGAATTTTCTGAAGCCTAAAACTTTGCAAACTCTTTTTGTTCAGTATACCCTGAATTATGGCTGCATCAATGTACTCTAGTGTGTCATCAGCAAAATATCCACTAACTAAAACAAGTAAATGTTCACAGAAAAAAATAATTCTTCATAAAATAGGTATCCAATAAATATTCAAAACTTAAAATTTTTGGAACTTTATTCTCACAACCTCAAATTCTCTAGCTTAGTATATATATATATATTGCATACTTACTCTCTGTTGCAAATAATCAGATTCCTTACTGCCCCATATAAGGGAAGAAATATCTCCACTTGAAACATATAGCTTAGATTCATAAATCAGAATATGGAATGTGTATGAATCTCTTGTTGTGATTCTATACAAGAAATATACACCATTTTATGTTAAGCCTTTTAAATAGGATTAAAAATATTTATAACATTTGTAGCAGAAAGCAAATTATATATAGAGTTCAGAATCTCATGCATTTTTTTAACATATATATAGATTAGGGTGGACAAGTTATTCATTTTTGAAAAATATTCACACCACAGAAAGCATTTAATTATTGTATGAAAATGAAAATATATTGAAAGGTAACAGATTGAAAAGTGAATAAAAATAAATGACTCAATATGAATAAAAATGTCTTTGTATAAAGTTCATCAATTTTATGCTCAATTATAGCAGTAAAAGTTCTAAAAAAGATTTAAGTCTGCATGAAAAAAAAAATTTCATTCTGACCTCCAAATGAAAAAATAAAATAAAACAAATATGATAGCAAATAAACATTTGAGAACATTTTACAATACACAGTGACATAAATGATGAAAAATAAATGTAAAAATGAAAAGTTTGAGACATAAAAAATATTTCTAGTAGTTATGAATGATATAGCCTTTGTTTATAAATAAGCATGCTAAGAAAATTCTCATTCGGATCAGTTAATAACCATTTTGGTTTTCTTTTAAATCCAAGTTTTCAGTTATGAAGGGAAGTTGTTACACACATTCCACCCAATGAAGGAAAAAAGCTTATTTTATGGTCATTACTGTAACTGACATACAATTCTGTGGTTATAGTTGGCATATATATATATATGGCAATCTCAAGCCAAGATGCATGGATGAGATTTTTTAATAAGAGTTCTTGGTAATTTTAATATCAACTAGAAATGATATACTATATATTTTAGCTTATCAGCTTAGAATCTGTGAAACTTTTTAAAGTTAAAAGTACAGGTTCAGTTTACATACAAATTCCTTAATTTTGGAGAAAATACAGTATAGCAAAAATGGTACTTTTACATTTTTTTGTTATTCTTGTGCAAGAGATTTCAATCTTTTAATTCTCTTTCTGTAAGATGAGCCTCGAATGAATCTTAACCCAGCATCGAGGATTTACTAAATATAACACTTTTTGGCTTCATATTTTTTCCAGTCTAAACTTCTACTAGTAATTTTACACACTCAGGCAGTGTTTAGTTTTTCTTTTAAAAATTATTGCAGGTGGTAAGTGGGTTTCATTAACCCTTTAGTAAAAAAGTACTGTAAAATGGTATTGTTTGTGGCCTGTTATTTTCAAGAAAATCTTTTAGAGCAGTTAAGATCAATGGAATTGTTTGATTGTAAAACAAACAACTAGGAGTTTCATTTACATTTCTAATACGACACAACTCAAAATCATGTTGTTTTCATTATTTTATTACATGTCCTTGAAAGACCAGAACTTTTGCTTCAAGCTTTAAAGGGAGTTTTTTGTGCAAGTTTAGTAGCAGCTTTTAATCACAAATTGTGCTTATACATTTCACAATTCTGCCATTTCATGGAGGCAGTGAAAAATCCCCTGACTAGGCTTGAACAAGTACAGGTTGCTTCATCATATTCAACATATAGATTTAGATTGCTGCACAGGTTACCATAAAACCATTCATTCTTGAATTAATGGAAGGAGTTTTTTCTCCAGGGCAGAAAACATAGGCCAACCACCACATGCTGAAGATTTTGGCATTTCTGCTAATTCAAGATGTTTTCCCCTCCACTCTTGAACTTCTTCTCATTCAGAGAAATATACTGAGCAATCACATTGTTAGAATTTTCAACAAAAACAGTCACCAACAGTTTCAAATTACCCATAAACAAATTTCCTGTCTGGCTCAATTCAAAAACACCCAAGATAATAAACTTGGATACAAGATACCTTTCGTACAAGATAATAAACGAATAAAAAAACAAGTGCTAGCTTCAGATAGGGTTACCAGAAATAAAAATTGTTGCCATAGGAATCTGGCATTTTTCTTTACGGTAATTTGATTGGAAAGTATTCCACTAATTTAACCTACTGGGCAACATTTTCACCCCCATGGCAACATATTTTCAAATTACATAATTTTGTTCTCTTTCAATCTGGCTTACACAGAGATCCCAAATTTTGGGTAAATTTTTGAAGAAAAAATTCCTTTTCATCACATATAGGAATCAGCTAATATTTGTTGCTTTGGTCTGAGTAATTATGGGTGTACATACTAATCCATGATAAACCGAGTTAACAAAATATACACATCTGGGCTGGTTACCTATCAGTTTTTTCCTAACTTTGTTAATTCTGACAGTCACTGCATATTGAAGGTTGACAATCAGATACTGTTTGAAAGTTTAAAAGAAAAGTACTAAAAATGCAGTTTAATTTCCTATTTTTCATCTACTAAACTTTTATCCACATTTCTGAATATATTTTCATAAAAAATCCCCCCCCTAAATAGTTATGTTCAAATCTTTTTTTTTCTTCACTACCAGCTTATAAATCTTAATTATTGATTCATTTCTCCAAAACTTTACTTTTCAAAATACAAAATTTAATCAATTACAACAAAAAAATTTTTTAAGAGAGAAAACAAAGGATTACCTTTTAACATATCTCTTAGTTACTACTGACACTTTTTGACAAAATTCCTCAAAAATAATATTGGCATCATCATCAAACACATCACCACTGAAAATAGGATTTAAAAAGTACTGAGTTAGTAAATTTTTTTCCCAAAAAATATAAAAATTTGTGACAAAAAAAATTTGTCTGAACATTTTATTAACTCAGTTCGTTAAATTTAATAGCTAACCTAAAGCATAACAAAAGTAGGTAACTGTTTATGTTGCATTGGATGATTTTTTTATGAAATGTCAAATGCATGTAGCATTATTATTATAATTTTTATCGCAAATTTATTCAAAACAAAAGCTTCAAATCAAAATCGAAACAATCAATATCTGCTATTTACAAAATTAAAAAAAATAATTTAAATTACAATTAATAAGGAATGAAGTTATTTTATTGTACTTGTTTAAAAAACTTTTAAATACATACATAAGCTGTAATTGCTCTAACCATAAGTAATATATTCAACTTCCTCCGCCTTCCATTCTAATGCACAATTTTCAGTAGTAATCACAATGAAAAAAAATAGCGACTTAGATTCGAATAAATACGGTATTTATATGTATATATAAATGCCACCATTTTATATACATAAAATACCTATACCTATAAATATACATATTACGTGAGCAATTATTTTTCATTATCGCACCCTATATTGCACTTTTTCATATTCTAAAACAAATCATTTTTATTTAATTGTTTCTAAAAGTACAGAATTGGACTATCTCAAAATTCCAAGTTTCAGGTAAGGCAAATTATTTGCTCTTTAATCAACCAGTCTATTCTGTTCATGTGTTGAATATTGTTCCAGCTTCTTCAAACAGAATGAGTGACCAAATGAATGAAGATCTCAAAACTGGCTGATTTAAAAAATTAGAATTACAACAGTCTATCACATGCATTTTCAAAAGTTACCTATGTACAATATACACCAAATATGCAATGAATGCCTTGATTTGAAGGGGAACATTGTGAATCTCCCCCCTTCAGAATTCAGAAAATGAAAAAAAAAACAATCTTTTTTCTACACATACAGTTCTTAAAATAATGACAGATGCCCATTCAAGAATTAACAAAGATTAGTGCAGCAAGCTTCTTTGAAAAACTGAAGTATGGACTTAAAAGTTTTAAGGAAGAAAAATATTTTAAAATATAATTCCAAAAATATTTAACACAGTGTATTAATAGTAGAAGAGCTCAAATATTGAATTTGGTAAACTTATTGTACAGCAATTTAAACTGATTTTCTAAAGTATGCATTTCCTTTTCACTTAAAGAGGTGGTTAAGCTTATTTTTTCTATTTGCTAATTATTATAGAAATATAACATATATTTATAAAAAATGTTTTAGATATTAAATATAATTAAAGTAAGATATTAATAATTTATGTAAACTTATAATTTACAATTTCCAAGAATAATTCTTGTAGCTTTAAAACCCCCCCCCCCTAAATTTTATTTTAAGTTTCATGATTTTGATCAGTTTGTTATGTGTAGCCAATGTTTCAACAGCAATGGTCAGTAATGTGAAGGCTAAGTTGAGGAATTCAAGAAGACATGGTGCAGTGCTGGTTTTAAGCTTGAAATCTACGCTGTATTATGGAGTCTGGTTTGGTCCATTAGTGAGTTGCTGTTTTTGCCTTTTTGTGTTTCTTTAAAAGGCACATTATGTCCTGCCTTCAAAGGAAGACAAGTGACACACAGAATAATTTTTGCTGAACATAACTGAGATTACTATTCAGCCAATGGTCCCTTGTTATTCCTCAAGGGTGTCAGAGATTGGCATGTTGAAATCAGAGATTGGCATGAGAACTTTATTAGTTTCTTGCAAGCGTTAAAAAGTAAGGTCAAAGGTTGACTTTAATCATTGCAATTCTTAAAAACACACAGATGTGATTTTTATTCTTAAATATCTAATGCTTCAAATAGAAATATTTGTTATATTGTAACATGATGTAGAATATAGAAAAGAAATCTTAAGTTACTAAAAATAATTGAGATATAGAAACTTATTTTTTTATTATTCTTAATCTACATTCAGATTTATACATTTCTCCCAGGGTTTCTTGGCCCTTCAAAGGCTGACAGTGGCTCACAGGTATTGAAACAAAAATACTTTATATGCACACACACACAAATATGTTTTTGGTGTCACAATGGTATTCCTTACAAAATTTCATTTTCAAACAAAATAAAGCTTATGATTTTAAATTATTTCATACGTTTTTTTAAAGTTAATTTTTTCTATGTTTGAAACAGATTTAAAGCTATGAATTTTAACTGAAATTTAGGTTTCCACATGCAGAAAATATTGCTTTAAAATTTTTACTAGGATGACCTCATATTACAAAACATTTATACATACCAGTCATTAGAAATTGGTGAGGTACATCTGTTTAAGGTTGAAGTACTTTCCAATGAAGGATGTACCACACAAGAATTGTTTGGAAAGGGCACAGGATTCTGGGGTGCAGAACTTTGGAATGTGGTTAAAAAATCTGTGCAAATGGTAGTAGGATTAAGTGAAAGACTTTGTGCAGCTTGTTCAGCAGGATTTGAGTTCATTTTTGTGATATAAGCACTGCAAGCTTGAAGAAACAAATTAAAGATCTGCTCTGGATTAGAAGGCTAAAAGAAAATTATGATTTAATTTGTGAATGTTTTGCCTCCAATAAGCTAGAATATGTTTGTTATCACAAACATGAGATGATTATGAAATACTAGATTAAATCATAAAAAAATATTACTTAACGCATTGAGGGGAACACTTTTAAGGTAAATTTTAATAAACAATGCATGAAATCCTTTACTATGATAATATGGATATATGCATACAAAAAATTAAGAGGTGCCTGCTGAAGCTCCCCCCCCCCACACACAACACTAAAAGATGAGATCATCAGTACATTTAGGAATTGCAGTGGAATTGCTTTACATAACGTGATAACTCAACAGCAAGTTTTGTACAATACTTCCTGTTATTTGGCATTTTTCACACATATGCAAACTTCTTAAAAACTTAAAATAAAAAGCTTCTTAACACAAAGGAATGCTACATAAAATATTTAAATTTTTTACTTTTGCCAGCTTAATTTTATTTAGAAGTTTAAAAATCATCTACAGATTAACTTTTATTACACTAGTCTGATTCACTGCATGAAAAAAAAAAATTATAACTAGGAGGTTCCCCAAGAAACATTGTCCCTCAAAGGTTAAAAGCAGACATGCACATAGATACATTCATTCATTGCATGTATTTGCTATATAGATGATATAATCATTTTTGGCAAGCAAGACAACTTTAAACCTAACATAAATTTTTATCCACAATATTGTTACGTAGATCGGGGTTCGAGGATTTTATGCAAAAGCAGTCGTAAGCAACAAGACAGTTCTTTGCAAGCGATGTGTATTTATTGGCATAAATCAATCCTTACAAATACAGGATTCAACTGCAAAGTTCACAGAATAAATAACAGAAGGATTCCACACCTTCAACAGCACTCAGACACAATAAACAGTGTCTAAAATACACGTTTGTAAATGATTATTCACAAGCACAGCCGAGCTGATTAAGTTCAAGGCAAGTCTACTAATTGCTAATCGAAACAATGCTTACTACTCGCTGGTTGAAATCAGACTGACCCTTGCGGCGAGTCTCTCTCTATTTATAGCAGAGGAAGAAATTTCTGGAAAGATGCGCTCGCGCCACAGATTGTGAAACTAGTGGATTTTTCTACTAATTTCTAGAAGAATCCAGAGGGTCCCGAACTCGCCAATGTCGCCAACTTGGTCGCCAAAAATGATGCCAACTTGGCTCTATTGCCAATATTTCGCCAAGTTCCCATTGAATTGCCATTATAACGGCTTGCTTGTGAATATTACAATCTTAACATGAAATAAATATAGAGTAATATAAAGACATTGCACATCCAAATCCAAATTATTTACATTATTTTATACAAAATTCGTAATATTGCCCCCTCCTCAAAGACTGCACGTCCCGGGCAGTACAATCCCTGAGTAAGAGGCATCTATTTACAGACATAACCTATTCACATAATAATCGAATATAAAGTAACAAATACTCAACAGCAAAAAGCAAATAAACTCAAAATACAAACATAAATTACAACACTAAAATAAAACTAAGAAATTAGAAAAGAGTTAAATAAATCACATTATTTACAAAATAATTTGTGACCATGGTCTGAACTTAGGTACCTTATTCTCCTTGGCCAAGGTAAGAGGCTAGCGTATTATAATGTATTACCTTCGGTTTTGTGTGTGGTGATTTCTGTATCCGAACCACAACGTCATTCAGTCTTTTTAGGACTGTGTAAGGACCTTCCCAGTTGGTCTGCAACTTCGGAGAGAGTCCTTTGCAACGTTTCAGATTCCATAACCACACTTTGTCGCCTTCGTGAAAGTCGTGTCCGGTTGCTCTTGCGTCGTATCGGGTCTTCATCTTCTCTGAAGCCATGCCGATTCTTTCCCTAGCCAAATGATGCATTTCCTCCATCCGTGCCTGGAGTTTCTCGACATACTCCTCAGGCGCCAATGGAGCATCTAGTGGCCGGCTGAACAAGAGATCTGCAGGCAAACGAAGATCACGTCCGAAGAGCATCTGGGATGGGGAATAGCCAGTGGTCTCGTGGATGGCACTCCGGTAGGCCAGCAGGAAAAGAGGCAGTTTCTGGTCCCAGTCCTGTTGATTACTGGATACCAGGAGAGAGAGGCTGTTCAAGATGGTCCCATTGAACCTCTCTACCATGTCGTCAGACTGAGGATGTAAAGCTGTTGTCCGGGTTTTGTCAATGCTGAGTATCTCACACAGTCTCTTGCAAACTGCAGAATCGAAGTTCCTTCCCTGATCGGAGTGCAGTTGTAGAGGAACTCCGTATCTTGAGATCCAATGTTGGACTAGAACCTCTGCAACAGTCAGGGCCTCTTGGTCGGAAATAGGATAGGCTTCAGGCCACTTAGTGAAGTAGTCCATGACAACCAGGATGTTGTTGTTGCCGTCTGATGATCTCGGAAGTGGGCCTAAGATGTTGAAAGCTATTCGTTCGAAAGGCGCTCCCACATTATACAACTGGAGTCGTCCTCTGGTGCGTTTTCTTGGACCTTTACGTGCAGCACAGGGATCACATGTGCGACACCACTTCTCAACGTCACTCCGCACATTGTTCCAGTAGAAGCGCTCTCGGACTTTTTGTAAGGTCTTCATAACACCAAAATGACCACCAGTTGAACTGCCATGGAGTTCGCTTAGGACTGTAGATATTCTTGTCTTTGGGAGAATTAATTGCCACCTGAATGCTTTTCCGTCGTCAGACTCCCATTTTCGATATAAAACACCATTTCTCAGGTGCAGAGAGTCCCAAAGAGCCCAGTAATGCTTCGTTGTAGGATGGAACTAGGCGATGTCTTGCCAGCTGGGCTTTTCATCAGATGACTCTTTGAATTCTATTACTGGTTTAATTTCAGGATCAGCCAGTTGATCTTTTCGAATGCTCTCGTCACACCACGGGTCCAATTCCGATGTTGATGGCGTTGTAACTTGGCGGACTACTGAATCTGTTTTGCCAAATTTCTTTTCGACTCTCGAGCAGTATTTGCAGCTCTCAGGACAGGGTCTTCTCGAAAGAGCGTCTGCATTTCCGTGTGCTGATCCTTTTCTGTGGCGAATTTCTACGTCATACTCCTGCAGTCTTTGTATCCACCTGGCTATTTGGCCGTCTGGATTTTTAAAATTCAGTAGCCAGGTCAATGATGCATGATCTGTTTGAAGTAGGAATCGTCGACCGTAGAGGTAAGGATGGAAGTGCTCCACGGCTTTTACGATAGCAAGCAGTTCCTTCCTAGTTACACAGTAGTTTCTTTCTGGTCTGGAGAGACACTTACTAAAATAGGCGATGACACGCTCCTGACCATCTATTTCTTGGGACAATACAGCTCCGATGCTCTCACAACTTGCATCTGTATCCAGAATAAACTGTTTCCCAGTTTCAGGATATGCCAGGATTGGAGCAGATGTTAGTGCGTCCTTGAGCTTGTTAAAGGCGTTGTTACACTCGTTCGTCCAGATGAATTTCTGTTTTGCTTCGGTCAGCTTATGGAGTGGTCTGGCGATTGTTGAGAAATCTTTCACGAATTTCCGGTAATACATACATAAGCCCAAGAAACTACGGAGAACATCTGTCGGGCTTTTCCAGTTTTTCACGGCCGAGATCTTATCTGGGTCTGTTCTTACACCTTCCGCCGAAATAATATGCCCGAGATAGCTGACTTCACGCCGGAACAGATGGCACTTGGATGGACTTAACTTGAGGTTAGCTTCTTTCAGCTTTTGTAGCACACGCCTAATATTGTTAAAATGCTCTTCGAAGGAACGCCCCACGATTATGATGTCATCAAGATAAACCAGGCAGGCTTCGTACGAAAGTCCTACGAGAACTGTTTCCATAAGGCGCTCGAATGTTGCAGGTGCATTACACAAGCCGAAAGGCATAACCTTAAATTGCCAGAGTCCTTGTCCTGTGGTGAAGGCTATCTTTTCTTTATCGTCAGGGTGGATTTCTACCTGCCAATACCCACTCTTGAGATCTAGGGTAGAGAACCAGGTATTGCCAGCGAGTGTATCAAGCGTGTCATCTATTCTTGGAAGAGGGTAGCTGTCCTTCTTGGTCACGTCATTCAGCCGACGATAGTCCACACAAAATCTGGTAGAGCCATCTTTCTTCTTGACCAAGACAATGGGAGATGCCCAGGGACTAGATGACGGCTCAATGACATCATTATCTTGCATGTCTTTAATGAGTGTTTGGACTTCTTCCGGTTTAGCAAACGGCAGTCGTCGGGGGGTGCCGCTTAATAGGAGGATGCTCTCCCGTATCAATTCAGTGCTGAGTTAGTTTAGTTCTTCCGAAGTCCTCAGATGTTCTTGAAAATAGGCTTTGGAATTCTGAAATTAGCTCTCCTGCAGCACATTTCTGTTTCTCGTCTAAGTCCGTGTTTCGTAGTAAATCCCTGACTAGATATTCTGAAGAAAGGTTTTGGCTTTTGCACTTTCGGTCAACACATGTGACAGGAGCACAAGCTGCTATTACCTCTCCTTCCTGGATAGTTCTGGTCTTATCACTGATGTTAGCCACTCTTACTGGGATGACTGACTTCGAGAGGTCTACTACCGAAGAAGCTATCAGTACTCCTGCCTTTGCACTGTCTGGGTTAGGATAATCAATTAGGCTGAATCGGAATTTTCTATTTTCTTCTACTAAACCAGGTGTTATGCATTCAGTTCTTGGTGATAATGAGGTGTTGGATTTTGCTATAATTTTCTGGTTGGATTCAAACTTAGTTTGTAAGCCAAAAAGAGTGATGTCTTCAAATTTTGAATGCATATTGCTATTTTCAAAGTCCAGTTTGAAGTTATTGCTCTTCAGAAAATCTAGTCCCAGGATACATGAATCTGTAATATCTGCTACGTATGCCGTATGGCGATAATCGATATTTCCAAACCTTAGAGTTATATTAGCTTTCCCATGTACACAAATCTTGTCACCAGTCACTGTTTGCAAAGAAACGCAGGGCGGCATCCAGATAATTTTAAATTTGGAGTTTCGAGCCAAATCTTTCCTGATTATTGACACATTGGCTCCAGTATCGAGAACCATACGGCACGAGATATTATTAATTTGTCCAATCACATAAAGTCCATTTTCACCGCCATTCACTGCAGTAATTTGGAGAATCTTATGATGGGGCTTTTCATTATCTGGAGACCTCCGCCCCACGAGATGGCCCTATCCTAGTTTTCCTGCTTCGAAGAAGAGAAGGGACTCTCTTCTTTTCTTGCTCAGGGGCAGTTATTTCTCAGATGTCCAGCTCTTCCGCATCCCCAGCACTTGATGTTACGTTTCTCTTGGTTCTGACGTTTAGCCATGAAAGTTTGCATTTCTCTCTCAGTTTTTCTATGTCGTTTATCCATGGAGATTCAGAGGGCGCATCTGCAGTCACTTTAGCTCCCCGAATGGAATGGCGGTCTCTGCGACTGGCTTGAGTGGCGGCCTCTAATTTCAAGGCATATAATAGGGCAGATTTTAGGTCCTGAACATCTGCCATTCTGATAGCCTTCTGAATTTCTCCATCCTTCAGTCCATCCACGAAATGTTGCAGGGAAACTATTTCTCGCACATTTGCTGGCTGGTTGAAGAAGGCCAAGTTGGCGAGCCTTTCTATTTCGGAGGCATACTCCTGCAAATTTTCTCCGGTTTTCTGTGGAGTCTTGTTTTCATCTGCAGGCGTGCATAATCTTTAGATTATTTATGACCGAATCTATCCAGAGCATTATAGAGGGAGTTCAAATTCAGCTGTTGTGTGTCGGGAAGAGTCTGCAGTATTTCAGTGGCTTCTCCTCTAATTGATGCTGCTAGTTGACACGCCTTGACCCCTTCAGTCCATCCGTTGGCATCAGAAATAATAGAAAATTGAGTCTTATACACCTCCCAGTTGGTTTTTCCGTCATAGGTCGACAGTTTCACCGACATTGGAGAGGCAGACACGGGTACCGAAGAGGCAGGCACAGGTACCGGAAAGGCAGGCACAGGTACTGGAGAGGCCGGCTCACACTTGCATTCATTATTCTTGCTTTCACAAGCTTGAAGCTTCTTTTCAAGATCTTACATTCTTTGTGACATGAGGCTAAAATTCCCAGCCACTTCATATTTTTCTTCAATTTGCTCTTTAACTCTTTCTATTTCTTCCTCTTCTATCTTCTCTTCAACTACTGCGATCTTTTCTTCCATTTTTACAGCTATTCTCTCTTCCACACTATCGATTTTCTTTTCTAGAGTATCTCTCAGCTCTTCTTGACCTTTCTTGGTCTCCTCTTGAATCTTCTGCACATTTTCCAGACGTTTCTGCATTTCTTGTTGGCCTTTCTCCATTTTCTCTCTAGTCTCTTCTCGACTTTTCTGCATATCCTCCAGACCTTTCTGCATTTCTTGTTGGCCTTTTCTAGTCTCTTCTTGGCTCCTCTGCATTTCTTCCTTTAACTCATTCTTAACCCCTTCCTGGCTTCTTTCGACATTTCCAATGCTGCTTTTCAAGGCATTAATGCCTTCCATCAGAGCTTTCAGTTGCTCATCCATTGCTCTTTAAGAGATCCACTTTATAAATTTCAGTTTATTATGTTAAAAGCAAAACAATTATTTAAATTTATTATTTTGTTCACGGGAAATTATTTATCATTGTTTAATTTTTTGTCACCGTGAACTGAACGATATTGAAAAAGTATATTATTTTGTACGCTGTGGCAACAAGGAAAGTGCTCGTTCTGTTTTTGTTTAATTTAACAGTATTCCATGAAAAAATTATTTATAACTAGGTGAGTCTTGGACTCTAGTTGGCATGTTAATTTGTGAAATAAATGAGATTTGGTAGTATTAATAGTTTGGAGTATTAATTTTCAATACAAGAAACTTTTTATTTTTTACGAAATCTGGCGTCCGCGACAGGACTATTAAGTGTCAATATGTTTACATCTGTTAAAGGCTTCAAGAAAGAAGACCTAATTTATTTGTGTCAAGAGATCAATGAGGACTTACCGTTGAAGGTTACCATATCTACACTGAAAGATGTAATTTTAAACAGTAAAGAATATAAAAATGATCCGGATTTTGTTTCAACCGTACTAGCTACAACTGTTTCTGAAAGGCAGATAAAGCGCCATGAAGAAGAGAGAAAGAGCCAAGAAGAAGAGAGAAAGCGCCAAGAAGAAGAAAGAGAACGACAAAGACAACATGAGTTGGATTTGGCGAGATTAAACTCCCGGACAGTTTTACATACTCTAGATGATCAAACTCCAGAGTCAGGTAGTGTAAAAAAGAAATTTCACTTACCTAAGTTAGAATTACGCCATTTTTCGGGAGATTTAAAGGACTGGTTACCTTTTTGGAGCCAGTTCGAACATGTTCATAATGATGTTGATATAGCACCAGAAAATAAATTTCAGTATTTAGTGCAAGCAACCGTTAGCGGCTCACGCGCTCGGGAGGTAGTGGAAAGTTTTCCACCCACCGGCGCCAACTACGCCAAAGCTGTTGAATCTTTAAAATCGCGTTTTGGTCGAACTGATTTACTTATAGAATTCTATGTCCGCGAGCTTTTAAAATTGGTTTTACAAAACGCTTCGCAAAGTTCGACTGTTAATTTATGTACGCTGTATGACCATTTGGAGTCTCAGATTAGGGCATTAGAGACACTTGGCGTAACAACGGATAAAAGTGCTGCTCTACTTCATCCTTTGGTTGAGTCATGCTTACCGGAAGATATACTAAGAGCATGGCAAAGACAAAGAGGTCCTGATTTCCATCATAGTGGCAAACCACAAGAAAGGCTTAGTAGAATACTAAAATTCTTAAAATCTGAAGTAGAATCAGAAGAAAGGATTTGTTTGGCAATGCAAGGTTTGGGTTTAAACAAAAAGAAAGACAATATTGGGTTTAGAAATAAGAAATTTGAACTAAGAGTAAAACAAAATAAAACACCCACCACCTCCGGTCTTTTTACCAATCCACATACTCATAAAACCAAAAAGTCATGTGCGTTTTGCGAGAAAACTCATCCCAGTGCAGACTGTTTTTCTGCGCAAAAAATGAGTTTAGATGAAAAACGAAGGATTTTGAGGGAAAAAAAATTGTTGTTTTGCCAGTCTGGCTCCCGGTCACCCCGTCCGAAAATGTTGTTCATTTTTGAGATGTGTAATTTGCGGGAAGAAACATGTTCCCTTGATGTGCGAAACAAACGAGTCAAGAAAAAATTATTTCAAGAAGACGGAAGAAGCTGAAGTTTTCAACGAGGTCAACATGTCCAACCTGAGTGTGGGTCCTAAAGTATTTTTACAGACTCTAAAGTGTAAGCTCATATCAGATAAAAAAGAAAAAATCGTGCGAATTGTTCTGGACACCGGCTCGCAAAAGTCTTATATTGTAAAGAGTCTTGCCGAAGAAATGGGATACGTTCCTGTAAAGAAAGAAACTCTGGTACATTCACTGTTTGGTGGGATTAAATCTAAAGAATTTGTACATACATGTTACAGAATTAGGTTGAAAAATATTAAGAACAATTTTGCATGCAACTTTGAAGCTTTGGATCAGGTAGCTATTTGTAATGATGTATTAAGATGTGAACTCTGGGCTTCAAGAAAGGGATATAACATTAAGTGATGTGGGAGAAAAGCCACAACCTGTACAAGTGCTTATAGGAGCTGATCTTTTTGGAAAGATTTTAATCGGTCAGCGTAGGGTCTTACCATGCGGATTAGTAGCCATTGAAACTTTGCTTGGGTGGACTTTGTTAGGGAAAGTTCCTGATAGTAAAGTTACTACAAGCAATGCCATGTTAGTGACATCACTTTTCGCTAAAGAGTTTGACATTTCGGACTTCTGGAAACTGGATTCTATTGGAATCAAGGATCCTATTGAAAAGCTGTCTAAAAAAGAGCAAGAGGATTTGACTACTGAAAATTTTCTTCAAACTGTTAGGTACAATGAAGATAATCGCTATGAAGTTTATTTGCCTTGGTTAGATAACTGTGTGCCTTTACCTGATAATTTTGAGCAAGCTAAAAGAAGGTTAGACACCACAACCAAGAAGTTATTTCAGGAAAATTTGTACGATAGTTATGAGGGCATATTTTCCGAATGGCTGCGTGAAGGAATTATCGAAGTACCAATTGAAGAGAAAGATTTGCCTGCTAATTATCTACCTCACAGACCTGTTATCAAAGTTAGTAAGACAACTCCTATTCGCCCGGTTTTTTATGCATCTGCTCGACTCAAAGGACATCCGTCACTAAATGACTCCTTACATAGTGGTCCAAACTTGATTGAGCTCATTCCTGATATTTTGCTGCGTTTTTGAGAAAAGAAGATTGGTGTAATCGCAGACATAAAGAAAGCCTTTTTGCAAATTAGCCTCTGTAGAGAATACAGAGACTTCTTGAGATTTCTATGGTGGACAAATAAGGCTTGCAAAGACTACAGGTTTTTTCGGCATACCAGAGTAGTTTTTGGCGTTCGCAGCAGTCCTTTTCTACTAGGAGCTGTATTGAAGTATCATCTTGAGCAAAATACTGATGTTGATCCTTTTGTAACTAGTTGTCTTTTGAAGAGTTTTTATGTGGACAATCTTGTAACCAGCGTCCACAGTGAATTAGATTTGCAGCGAGTGATAAGTGTTTCTAATGAGTTATTAAAAAAAGGTGGTTTCATTCTGCGGGATTGGGAATCTTCACTAACAGAGGATGGAAGATCCTTCAAAACAGATCTGTTAGGCCTTCAATGAAATAAAATTGAAGACTGTTTTTCGCTAAATATCAGCTGGTTGAAAGAAGTAAATGTCGACAACATTACTAAACACACAATATTGTCGGTTACTCACAAAATGTTTGATCCATTTGGATTTGTATCTCCTGTAATGCTTTGTCCTAAAATTATGCTACAAAAAACCTGGAAATTATCGTTGGAATGGGACGAAGAAATCACTGGATCCCTTCGACAAGAATTTTTACAATGGTTTAGGGAACTAAAAGTATTGGAAAATGTTACCGTTCCTCGCTGGATCAACGTTAATCCAGAAAATATGAAGAACTTCTCCATTCATACTTTTTGTGACGCAAGTAGAGATGCATATGCCGCAGTTACGTATCTTGTACAAGAGGGAGAATGTGGAAAGGTGCATTTTTTAGCCTCGAGATCACGAATATCTCCTCTGAAAGTTGCTACAATTCCAAGATTAGAGCTTCTTGCTGCATTGGTGGGAGCAAGATTAACGAAATCTGTGTAGGATGCTCTTGGATGGACAGATATTAGATGTTTTTATTGGAGTGATTCCCCTACCGTTCTTACCTGGATCATTAAAGATGAAAATTGGTCTATTTTCGTGAATAACAGAGTCCAAGAAATACGGAATATTAGCCAAGCTTTTTCTTGCCGTCATATTTCTGGCTTTGAAAATCCAGCTGATTTACCCTCCCGAGGATACAAAGCAAGTATTTTAGTGAAAACTAGATGGTGGGAGGGGCCAAAATGGCTTACTTTATTTGAAGACGAAGGACCATGCAATGAATATGAGTTTGATGAAGATGAGATACTAAAAGAGAAAAGGAAAAGCTCAATATTAGCTTTGGTGTCTGTAAATCAAGATTCATCTGCAGGCTGGTTTTATCAGCGCTTTTCAAAATAGGAAAGCATTGTGAAGTTAGTGGGATGGATTTTGAGATTTGTAAAGAGCTGCAGATGCGATGTTCAGCTAAGGAAAAAGGGAAGTTTGGATGCTGAAGAATACAGGGCAGCAGAGAAACAAGTGATAAAATTGGTCCAGTCAGAATCTTTTGTGAATGAGCATGATGCAAAACTAAAAACTTTGAGTGCGTATAAGGATGCCGATGGAATAATATGGCTCAAGACGAAAATAATTTTCCGTCAGGATACAGAAGATTTTAGGGAACCAGCTGTTCTCCCGTCCAATCATAATGTTGTCGAAAGACTAATATTTTCTCACCATATCAAAAATAATCATGCTGGAACTCAAATTTTGCTTAATATTTTGAGAGAACATTTTTGGATTTTGAGAGGAAGAAAAACAGTGCGTTCTGTTGTCTCAAAATGTGTCATTTGCAAAATATTTTCTTCTAAATGTTGTGATGTTGTATCTGCTCCTTTGCCTGAAGATCGAATACGACAAGCAAACGTGTTCGAGATTTGTGGAATTGACCTGGCGGGACCTTTATTTTTAAAAGATGGAAAGAAGGCTTGGGTTTGCATTTTTACATGCGCCGTATATAGAGCTGTCCACTTAGAGCTTGTTTCATCGCTATCGACCAAAAACTTTTTGCTAGCTCTACGGCGATTTATAGCTCGGAGATGCCGATGTGAAACCATGTACTGTGATAATGGCACTAATTTTGTCAGAGCTTTTAATTTACTTATAAGTTTAGATTGGGGCCGCGTTTGTAGCAACAATGCTCTTCGTCCAATTAAGTGGAAATTTAATCTCCCTTCTTCACCATGGTGGGGTGGATGGTGGGAGAGACTAATTGGTATTCTTAAAAGTCGTTTGAGAAGAATACTTGGAAGAGCAAGTTTGGCATTTGAGGAGTTGACAACAGTTATTTGTGATTGTGAATTTGTAATCAACTCACGCCATTTGACTTACATCGACGAATGTGACTCAGAATTTGTTCCACTTACCCCTGCGATGTTTCTTCAGGATATCAAAAACTCTGGTGTTCCAGACTGTGATGCGGCAGATCATAAAAGTCTCAACCATCATGTCAAATACAGGTTAGCTTTACAGAAGGACATTCGAAAGAGGTTCAGGTCCGAATATCTTGGATCTTTGATAAGGAGGCCGGAAAAGACTAGAACTTCGATGATAACTCCCGGGGACATTGTTCTCATAAAAAGTGACAACGGCAATCGAATCGACTGGCCACTGGGGAAAGTGACAGAAATTCTGCCAGGGAAAGACGGTGTGTGTCGACTCATTAAACTTAGAACATCTCACGGAGAAATTCTGCGTCCAATTCAGCGCGTCTTCCTTTTAGAGATCTCTTCTAATGATTCGTCTTTTCCAACTGACAAAAAAATGCATTATCTACAAAAATAGCCTCTATGAAGAATGCTATTCCTAAGTGTTCTGACGACAACTCTATCGACCACGCAGTTGTTCAAAACAAGACAAGACTAGGACGGACTGTTAAAATTCCCAAAAGGCTGGATCTCTAATATAGTTGTTGAGCTGTGGGACTTCCACATCTCAAGGTGGGAGGATGTGAGATCCACTTTATAAATTTCAGTTTATTATGTTAAAAGCAAAACAGTTATTTAAATTTATTATTTTGTTCACGGGAAATTATTTATCATTGTTTAATTTTTTGTCACCGTGAACTGAACGATATTGAAAAAGTATATTATTTTGTACGCTGTGGCAACAAGGAAGTGCTCGTTCTGTTTTTGTTTAATTTAACAGTATTCCATGAAAAAATTATTTATAACTAGGTGAGTCTTGGACTCTAGTTGGCATGTTAATTTGTGAAATAAATGAGATTTGGTAGTATTAATAGTTTGGAGTATTAATTTTCAATACAAGAAACTTTTTATTTTTTACGAAACTCTTGTTATTGGCATAAAATCCCGACTTCTGACACCAAATTGTTACGTAAATCGGGGTTCGAGGATTTTATGCAAAAGCAGTCGTAAGTAACAAGACAGTTCTTTGCGAGCGATGTGTATTTATTGGCGTAAATCAATCCTTACAAATACAGGATTCAACTGCAAAGTTCACAGAATAAATAACAGAAGGATTCCACACCTTCAACAGCACTCAGACACAATAAACAGTGTCTAAAATACACGTTTGTAAATGATTATTCACAAGCACAGCCGAGCTGATTAAGTTCAAGGCAAGTCTACCAATCACTAATCGAAACAATGCTTACTACTCGCTGGTTGAAATCAGACTGACCTTTGCGGCGAGTCTCTCTCTATTTATAGCAGAGGCCGAAATTTCTGGAAAGATGCGCTCGCGCCACAGATCGTGAAATTAGTGGATTTTTGTACTAATTTCTAGAAGAATCCAGAGGGTCCCGAACTCGCCAATGTCGCCAAAAATGATGCCAACTTGGCTCTATCGCCAATATTTCGCCAAGTTCCCATTGAATTGCCATTATAACGGCTTGCTTGTGAATATTACAATCTTAACATGAAATAAATATAGAGTAATATAAAGACATTGCACATCCAAATCCAAATTATTTACATTATTTTATACAAAATTCGTAACAATATCTTAATTTAATTCAGACAAATAGTAACAACTATGTAGCAAATTTTCTTGATACAGAAATTAAATTAAAAGATAATAAAATAGTTACTAATATTTATGATAAACGAGGAGACTTTAATTTCAATATTATAAAAGTATCACATTGGGAGAGTAATGTGCATGTTTCTATATTCAGAAATATTGTTATTAATTACACACAACACAATAAATTTCTTGTTTCAAATAAATAAAAAAAAAAAATAAAAAACTATAAACATTTTACTAAATACTGTTTAATTCAAAAATATCCAATTAATTTTATAAATAGATATTTGAATGAAGAAATTCTAAATAGTAAGGATTAAATTTCCATAGTTTATTAACAGGTTATTATTATAAATTTATTATTCTTCCTAGATAGATATAATTTCCCCCAAATACTATTTTTAGATAAAATTACTTTTTAAAAATTTAATTTAATTTTTATATTTTTTAAATCATATATTCTTAGTGTCCTTAAGATAATGGTAGTATGTTTACACTTCGTAATTTATTATTTCTATTCTTTTTAAATACTTTTGCTAAGTGCTACTTTTCAGCCATTGCTTTGCTTTGAACATGTATTTGGGTCCAGAATCTGGCAATAACTTGTTTATTGTACTCAGATTTAGCGCGAGCTATGCATTTCTATATTCAACTTTTAGGTAAGTTACCTTTTTCTCATAATGGATTTAGATTTTCTATCCATTATTTTCAATAGGTTTTTGCTCAGTATTATTAACAGAAAGGGGGAAGGTTGGCTGGCCCCAAAACATGTTCAACCCCACTTTTATATAAAACTTTTTATACATAAGCTGTCCTAAGTCAGCAATGTTGATAATACTGTAGCATCCATTCTTTTATATTTTTATATTTATCTCTATTATTTTAATTTTTCATAATTCCTTTTAAATTCTATTGTCTGGTTATCTTGCAATTTCAATTCTTTTCAGGTTTATTCATCTCTCTCTTGTAGAGAAATTTTGATTATATATATATATATATATATATTGTGAATATCATAATTAATCATCAAGGAAATACATGGATATTAATTTCTAAAAACTTGGAAACCAAAGACGCAATTGGATTATTTAAAATGAGTTAAAGCTGCCCATCCAGTATAGTGGTTAGTGAAGCTGACTGCAGTGCCATAGGGAGCCTGGGTTTGAATCCTGGAGAAGGCATGAATGTTTGTAAATGTATAGTGCCTTTGCAGCATGGAGAAACTCTAAATAGCCATCAAGACACAAGTCCTCCTTCCCCTTGGTGGAAGGGGAAGAGAGAAGGGAGGTCCCTGACTCATGGTGTTTCCCCTCAAAATTGTGGTAGAACCAAGCAAAATTGTACTGTCACCTGTATGGTGCTCCAAGCTAAGGTTAACGACAGCACAAGGTTCTAGCCCTTAACCACAATGAATTTCGTGGACTCTGATGTTACTGTCTATCAGGTGGCATAAGCAAAAACAACAAAATTAGTTAATTTGAAAGAATTTGGTCAGGAGAAGTTAAAGAACTGCATGTTTGGAAATAAGAAACATTGAAATTAAAAAAAATATATAAGTAAAAATTTATACTATAAATAAAGCTTATATGTTATAGATAAAAGCTTTCTAAGGCACATTGTAAAAACAAAATGATGTATACTTAAAAGAAGCCCATTTTCAAAAATTTGAAACATTCAGAAATATTAGCTATGCATAGAATATAGCAGTTATATTTCTCATAATTTGTCTCTGATACTTTTGGCAAAATTAAAACTGCAATATTTAGCATCCAACACATCAAAAACTTTGTAGCAGGAGTCACCACTGGATAGTGCCACCAATGAAATGGATCTCACATTTGCAGACCAGCCATTTCTGCAAAAACTTAGCTGCCAAAATGCAACGCTTTTGAAAAAAGTAAAAATATTCCTCATAGTGAATTTTTTATTGATGCACTGGGAATGAAACACAAATACATAAGTAAGAGAAGGAAACAGACATTTATTTTAAGTTAGTTGTTAAGTTGTATTAAATAAGATAAATCTTTAAAAACTTATATGAATTAATGAGTTACACTTTAAATATAACTTAGAATAACAAAACATTGAGATTAAGCAACTGACATTTTTGAATATTTTAACTATATTATAAAGCATTTTCTTTAAAAACTGATGTTTAATTTGATTATCTTGTTACTAACAAAACATGTTCACTTGACTATCCTAATGATTTATTCATGGTTTTGTTGCAAAATAATTACATATTTTTAAAAATTATTTCTATGCACAGTAATAAATTAGGCAAAAAATTCTTATACTACTAAAATCAGATCAGTTTTTGATCTAAAAAATAAATAAAAGTTAAAAACAGGCCAGCAATTAAACATCTTTGAAAGGGGGATCCTTTCAACCAATCTCTTGAACTTTCAATTCATTATTAAAACTTACCTGTGATACTGGGGCAGAAGCAGGTGCAGGAACAACAGGTTCTGCTTTGGCAAAGCCTTCACTTAAAAGAATATCATTGATAAAGATATCTGTATCCCCATTTGTATCACACAGAACCACAGACAACACCTCATCCTGAAATAAATTTAAAAAATAATTTCAGGTTATTGTGTACCATATATTTCTGAGCATAAACTGATTCATTTCTAAGCCAAAATAGCATTTTTCCTTCAAAAATTTACTTAAAATTTGAAACTCGAATTGCAAAGGGGGGTGGGACATTATTATTTTTAACCAGATTACCACACATATAGGTAGAAATGTTGCCAAGCAGGTAAAACAACGTCTGGTAGTCCATCTGAAACTCGGACATTTTTTCTCATTCATCTGAATATCTAGTATACTACCTGTTCCAAGTCTTTTTCTGCATCATTATTATTTTTTAACTGGAAATGAGCAGAAAGAGGAATTTGTATATGGCTCAATTCAAACTATAGGTGAATGCATTTGCTGAAAATTCTAACAGTACAGTTTCTCTGTAATTGAGAAACAAGTTTGAGAGTGGAAGAAAAAAAACTAAGCACCTTGAAATAGTGAAAATGCAAAAATCAAGAAAGACAGTTCACGGTTACCTTCTTTATGCTTTACTCAAAAGTAAAATCCACTACACTATGATTACAAGTGTATTCAGATATCCCAATGAATGAATGTGAATTTTACAAATTTTTTGGAAACTTGGATTCTGACACCAACTTTGAAGGATTTTGACTTTTTTGATTTTTGAATAAAGGTTGCATTCAAAACACCTAAAATTAAATCGCTTATGCATGACTAACAAAAAAAAAGTTTTTCTACAGTTATATTTTACCTGAGATTAGAAAACCCACATATATACCAAGACCCCTTTTTTAAATTAAAAAAAATTTCAACAGTTCTTAGCTCATACAAGGCAATATTTGGTATATATTATTCTCCCAAGACACGGGGAAAATAAAATAAGTTTATTCTTTGAATTATTAATTTTTCTTAACATGTAAAAATGAACCTAAAATTATTTCTTCTCTCTCAAAATAAAATATTTAAATTCTATTGGCTAGGGTACATCTATTTTAGTGGATATTGATAAACACAATGGAATAATCAGAAGTTAACATAAAAGCATTTGTTCCAAAATATTTTTATTAATATAATCAAAATTATTAATAAAAAAAATCATAAAACTTAAAACCATTGATGTCACAATCTCTTGTACTGTAGCCAGAAATTTGCTACAGTCAAATCTATCATGTAAATAGTACCTCTACAATCCACTTTTTCTCATTTATATTAATAGCTAATTGTTCTATCAATTATGTAGAAACTCCTCCATCCTTAAATTATATTGCCTGATTATTTTTGGTAATTGATATTAATATATTAATTTTTTAAGACCATCTCTTGCAAGTGATAAATTGAGAACCAATATTCATTTTAATGAATATTTTTAAAAATAAGTTAAATTAAAACTGATAATATTTTTGCCTTATTCATTACAAATTTACATAAAACAAGAAATAAGGCAATTATAAATATCTTACAACATTGCTACAAACTAATGACAAGTATAGAAAATAAGTTAACACAAGCAAACACTTTTGTGGAAAGGTTTCAAAAGGCAAAAAAGAATTTTTAAATTACCCTTCATGATGCTTACCCCACTTTCTCAAATTCAGCTTTTGGCTGATTCAACAAAATCTATTGCACACACACACACACACACAAAACAGAGGTTTATTTTAAACATCCATTTTCATGGATAATAGGTCTCCCAAGCATTACACACATATCAACCCTTACATTTTTTAAAAAATCAATAGTTGAGTTGACTTTAAATCATACTGGTTTTTAAAAAAAGTTAGATGTATAGTAGTGTTTTTAAAGCAAATTCAGTGAAAATATTTCTTATGCAATTCTCTCACTTCCAAAAAACTTGTGAACATTTTTCTTTGAGCACAAATTAAGGTTTTCTCACACCATTGAGTCAACAGTTAAAGTAGGTTCAATGGGGGGAGGGGAGGGAACAGATGATAGCAATTAATTACTTACGGAGTTAACAGATTTTGCTTTAGTGAAGAAAAACTAATCAAAACAAATGACAGGCAGAGCATAAAGCAGGGTCCTTTGCTTTTCTGGATGTGCAGATTTTACTCTTTAATGTGTCTTTATTTTAAAGCAATGATATATCAACAGATTTCTTTAAAGTATACAAACACAAATTTAGAATGATATTAAAGAACTATTTACCACCAATCTTCTTTCCAATTAAGCAACAACATTACATGAAAATATTTGTTGAAATTTTTATCATATTTGAGAAACACATTTATTTTATTTTACAAAACCTTCTTTTCTTAGAAGCAATTTTTCCTTTAAATTGTATTATATTTTTTTGGTACATCACAGAAGTATTTTCTACCTCAGAATGTCCTTATTTGAAAGATGAAGTTATTAAATTTTTAAAATGTCACTTTCTAGTAAAAAAATGTTCTAAATTCACCACTAATAAAAAAGAGTGATACATACAATGATACTCTCAACTTTGGCCATCAGAGGAATATTTTGAGATAACTGCAAAATTCTATCTTTTGTTCTGGGACTCCACAGATTTTTCTAGCAATAAAAAAATAATCCTCAGAGAAATCACATTTAAGTTGGGAAAAAAGAGCATAAAATTTTGTGGGTAATACTTACATCACTAAGTGGGTACACATATGCAAGACGTGCTTTTATGGCTTGGGTAGGTAAATCAACAAAATCCTTCCTTTAAAATGAGAGCATTTGATACTGTCAGAATTTTTAATAAACTTACTTTAAATAATGTGCTTGATTAAAAGATTTTAGCTCAATTTTATAATTAAGAAACAGGCATACATATTTTTAAAACAAGTATAAAGGAAAAATTGAGGATTCTGATGCAATTGTATATATTACTGATTTTTCATAGAAAATAGAATGTAAAGAATTTGTATATGCACAATAAGCAATCAGAATTTTTAAAGCTTTGTTTTACTTATTCAATTGAAATTTCTGTAAATTGGAGAAAAACAGGTTTTGGAATTTATTAAAAAAAAATATCTCATTGCAAAGTATAATTTTCAAAAAGTTTAAGAATAAAAGCCTCTTAAAAAGAATGAAAAATACAACTAGGAACAATGAGAATCGTTAGAAAATTTTTTCAAACATTATTATGAATATAAATTTGTAAATTTAAAAAGAAGCAATCGAACGAGAATTATTTTGTATAAGAGGGAAAAATGTTACCTAATGTATCTGAGCATGGTTTGAGGAATGACTTGAATTGTTCCATAATCTACATAAAAAACCTGAAGGAAAAAAAATGTATTAAACCTGCAAAACATTCTTTCCAGTAAAAAACTGAAAATTACAATATCAGAAAGAATTTGGGGGATTTCAGACTTTCATCCAAAGAGTAGAAAATACATTCATTCAGTAATTTAATAAAAGTTGGAATAAGTTTTTCAGCAATTTTTTGGACAAGTAAATTCTTTAGTGCCATCTGTGTCATGTCTTATAAAAAGAGAGGGAGGGGGGAAAAATACAAATAACTTAACAATACAAATTGTGGAAGAATATAATTTTTAAAAAAAATGTGCATATTTTTTATTTGATACAAAATCAAATATATTACTTTTTTTAGCTTTGAATATATTTATATGTACAAAGTTAAAAATATTCATACAGTATATTCCAATAAACAGATCAATAAGCATACAAATACAACATTTTTAATCCCATGCAATATGTTAAGGAACAAAAATAATATATTGATAATATTTTACCAATTAACAAGTTCAATAAAAAAATACCAAAACTAAATGTCAAAACTAATGTCTAACTAAAAATGTCAAACTAAATAGCTATCTAAAAATTACAATAGGATAAATAATTCTTTTTCTATCATAACATTGTAGAAAATGCACAACACAAGGATAAACAATTATCCTCCAATTTAAGATTTTTTTTCTGCTTTAAGAAAGAGGTGATTAACTAAAAAACTAATTCTTCATTTACCTTGGCTGTATTTTGATTGGGTACTGAAAGTACTTTAGCCCTATACCAGTGTTGATCAACAGGCCACAGAGCCATACATACAATTCCACTCCTGACATGTTCAGTTTTTATTTGGTACTGCCTACTCTCAGGTCCCATGTAAAAATCTCTGTAAGATAAATTTAAATCTAATTCAACTTGATTTCTATGCCAAAAAATTCAAAATTTCCAAAATAATTGGAACCAGTTAACTTTGAACATATATCATACTTACCACAATAAAAATGTCCTTTTTCTCAAATGATGAAACTTTATTTAATAATAATAATTGAAAATCAAACAATACAGAATTTTTTGAACTTGGTATATATAAAGTATATATCAGTATTATTTTCTTTAAAATAGAATGCAACTATTCCCATTTAGCTTATCAATCAATTTTGATATTATTTTTAATTTTTTATCATTAATTTTTAAATTTCTTTAATTTACACAGTCAAAAGTACAGAATTCTCTTTTAATTATTTCACTTTTATCATATCATTTATCAGAAGTACATCTAAAACAGCAGTAAACATTTCTAGGAACTATTTTTTCACTAATTTTATAATATTTCCTATGATTAATTCAACAGTTATAAAATGTTTTAAGAAATCTTATCAATATGATTTTGGCGAATTACAGAATTCCAAATCAGTTTATTTCAAGGGCTTTTTACTGATCATGTAATTTTTAGAGAAACTGACTCGTTTGCTATAAATTTTGAAATAACACAGCTCATTAAAATGCAGACACTAATGAATATAAAGAAGCGAATCAAAAGATTTAATTGGTATATATTAACAATAAATGTCTTATATCAATTTTTCAAAATTCAATCAGCAGTGATGATGGTAAATTATTACACTTCTTGATGGTAAAGATTAGATTAAATCATTTTTACTTTTTGAAAAGATCACCAAACAGCAATTACTTTAAAACAGAATGCTTCAATTTTCATGCTAATTAGAGATGCAATTCATATACTTATTCATAATATTCTATTTTTAAAACTTTTCACATTTAAGAGGTTCGCTTAATTTTAAAGAATAGGAAACAAATATGGCATTGTTTTTAGATACAAAAGAACTGAAACATTATTCTTCATCTTATAGAAAGCACAGCATATTTTATCATACTCATTTTGTAGGAGTTGATCCCTTTTTTCAGGTATAAAATGAGTTTCGTATTTTTTCTGCTACACCATAATCATAGATGAGATATTCTTTTATGTGTTAAAACAAAAAAATAAGAATTTATGAAAAATTTTGAAATTTTAAAAATTCTATGTTATAAACAGATGTAAGAACTGCAACACTGAAAATTTTCATGAAAATTGAGGTATTTTTCTGTTTGTAAATAACATTTCATGTTTAGTTCAAACTCTTGTACATTTGGCAAAGACAACCTTTAGCAATTTTTACCTCTAACATGCTCATTAACATTACACTATAAAAATGAACAGTATTACAAAATATGCAGGTCTCTGAAAGACATTGAAGTCAGAATATAATATTTTTCTTCGTGAATATATTCAGATATATTTTTCTATGTGAATAAAATTGTGCCTTATTTTACATAATGTAAAAACAGGTTTAAAAGAAACTTATTCAAAAGAAAGAGAAAATTTGAATGTCACTCTGTACATGCATGAGCACTTAAATTTTTTAAATAAAATATCCCTTAAAAGATATATTTTAGGAAAGTGCAGCCAAGAAGGAAAACAAAAAAAATGTGTTTCTGAAAATAGTTATTTTTTTTAATACTCAAAGCATATTAAAAATGAATAATTACTTACTCCATGGCATTGTACAACTTGACCATAGCACCACAACAGTCTCTGCTCTTCAACTGTATATACATGAGCCATGGGTTTATGACAGAACACACATACACAGGGAAAAAGGAATCCAAGTCAAGATCTTCTGGGAGAGTTTGCTGAGTATATTCTGATAACAGAGAAGCTGCATTTGGTGGAAGAGACTGAAAAAGTCACTAAAATTAACTTTTTAGTGAAATACACACACAAGCATTATTAAAATTCAAACTTAAAATTCTTAAACATATGTAAAATTTTAAGTCACACATTTTTATCAGTTCTTCATGACTAAGTATCCCTGTCAGGGTGGTAGTATCCAAGTAGGTGGTCTGTGATGCTATAAAGTAAGATATGAACAAGAGTGGTCAAACCATGCCACTAATCTTTCCTTAAGGCTACTGGTTGCCAGTCCAGGACATGATGGGTCCATAAGTGTTAGATAATGGAAAGACTCCTCTAACAGCAAAAACATAAAAAGGGAAAAGAGTAAGAGTTGAGGAAAAATCCCTCCTGAATCATAACTGGCAAGGTAAGAACTAAAGGAAGGGATGTAGTGTTATGAGGTTTTTCAATGATGAAGCTCCAATGAGTAGTTATTGGGTTACAATCACACCCAACATAAAATTATAATACACTTTGTACACATTTTAGGTAAAAGTAATGTATCACCCGAGTTTTTTGACACCTTAATAGAAAAGCAGAAAAAATGGTCCAGGTTGGCATTAAACACATCTGCCTTCGGCAGATACAAAATCTTCACACTTAGTTCACTGGTGAAGCTCTCTCTCTCTGAGATACAGTCACCAAATCCCCTGGTGTGGCCCTCGCATAGGCACAGTACTCAGGTCAGTCTCGTTGCCATCTAGTGTTCGTCTAGAGTTTGTTACAGGGGGTTCTCTGGAAATAGTGGGGGGGGGGAGAGAGGAGGGTGTAATGAAGTGCCTTAAAAACGGCCCTGATCCATGCATTTTATATTTTCAATTAACACTGAATTTAAGCTAGAGCAATTAGCACTGGAGGATGATCTCACTTGATAAACTTTCAACATCATACAACATAAGAACTAAAAGGTAAATTGAATTAGAGCCACAATGATACTTTTGATGTTCAGAACAGCCTTCTAAGAATCAGGCTGACTAACTTCAGGCTTTCTCATGAATTATGCCATTCAAGACTTTTCCTCTCATACAAATGCCTTCAAAGATTCAAAATCAATTTTTTTCGAAACACATTGATAAATATAATAAAAACAAAATAGAATAATGCAACCCCTTCATGTAAACTTGAGAATATCCAATTTAAAGCTCCATGACTTTCCATATATTTTAAATTTTCCCACTATCAATACTAATAGACTAACACAGGAGTTGGCAAACCGCAGCTCTTTGCATATGTGGTCATGGCTTTTCAGTCTTCTGCCTATATATATTAAAAAATAATTATGTCTACTAAAAAGAAGTGTCTGTATTTACATATGTATTAAATTATTTGACTGGCTTAAAGCATATGCATGCCAAATTTCAAGTCTGTAGGTTTAATTGTTCCAGAGATATCAATATGAGTGAGAGGTCCCTTTCTCTTTTTATATATATCAGTTTCTCTTATAAAAATAATTGGAAAAATTAGATTTCTAATAAAAGCAGGATTTAATGTAATTTATTTTTCAGATTTACCTTTCTTGTTATAAGAATTAAGTAGAAAATTTACAATGAAAGTATAGTAATTACCTGGTTTAATGTAACTGCACACTGAATATATAACAGCAATTTGCTCTAAATAGACTCCAACCTTTATTAAATTTTAATTTATGTTATTAATAATTGTACGAAATTTGGAATAATTCATACAGTATGCCCATTGAAAATATATTTAACTAACATTGTAACTCTTATACAAATCAAGCAATTGGTCCTAAATAATATGAAGTAGCCATAGACAATTTTTTAAGATGAAAAAAAAATATCTATGAGAAGGAGTAAAAATTTTTAAACAGAAAAAGGAAACTTTTAGACAAGCTTAGAAAGTACCAGCATAACTTGTATGATGGGCAGTATTCAAGTCTTTGAACTATGTAGATGGACAATCTATGTCTAGTTGAAAAAGAGAGATCTGGTGAGTATCGTAAAAACGACTCTATAGCCAGTTACAACAGATCGGACATCTCCCCCCCCCCCAAGTGGAGAAAATTGTATGAGGAAACAGGAGATGCTATTTTCGTCATTGAAATAAATAAATTAAGGAAATGTATTATTTAGAGCATAATATCAATGTAATAATAATTGACATTACATATTTTCTTTTAATGATTATTACTTGGTTTTAATGACATGATTATTATAACTATATGTAATAATATATTAGACCTTGTAAGAAGAAATATTTTTAATGTAGATAAAATTTCCAATTTCTTATTTAAAGCAATGGTTTTTTCACACTTATTATTCTTATTTAGAAACAGGCATATATAAAAAATCAAATTAGTTCATAGCTCTTTTTTAACAGAGAATAAATAAGAAACAGAGCATTCAAGAAGTAATATTTTATATTTAAGAGAAAAATGAACAGAAAATTTACTATTTTGATACTTTTCCTTATTATATCATGATAGTTTACAAAACTAATGAAGCTAGACATTTCAAAAACATTATTTCTTTGTTGTTGTTGTGTCCTTCCCGTAGGGAAGGAATGAAAGTTGCCAGAGCCTGAGACAGGTTAGACTTCTACACGATAGATGGCGACACCACCTCCACAATTTATGCATGGAACTGGAGGGGAGGGAAATATTCTCCAGTCCCCTGCACTCATGGTTTCTGCTGTGACTGCCTACAAGAATTTTGGACCCACTGATTTAATGAGTACATACTCCGTGAGTACTCAGAGGGTATTTGGTGGCATCGAACCCAGGCCTTCCGGTCTCGAGTCTGATGATCAAAATTATGAGGATCTATATGTACATTTTATATAAGCTTCATTTAGAAAAAAAAGGGAAATATAATGCTTGATGGTAATATATCTATTCAATAAAAGTAAAATTGTACCATACTGTTAGTTCATTTTTAGTACCACAGATTAAAACATGAAATATAATTTTTCACTGCTTTAAATCATTATATTCTCAATTTAAAAATTGTTGCTTCAGGATAAATTAATGCTGTTTCACTCTCTCCAGCATTTATATAGAAAATTAGATCTTTCCCATAGTCAAGATTCAATGGTATTTTACCCCCCCCCCCCTCCTCCTCCAAAGAAAGAATTTGGTCTGAGGATGCATTTTTTCCCAACTTTAAAATTGAGATCCTCCCACAGTCATGAATCCTTATTGGATTTCCTCTTTCCCTGAAGGGAATGATTATATTGAAAGACGTGTCAAAGAGAGAAATTTCTTGCCTATCTTGGAAATCTTTAGACAAATATTTGTTCCCCAAACCTTGCAATAGCTAACGCCATTTAGTTGTCCGTTGAGGTTTCAAAAACTTTGCCTACTACTTTTAAGATTGCTTTTTCTGTATTCAATTATTTTTCATCAATGAAGCTTATTGAAAATTAACGGAAATATTAAAATTAGTTCCAAAGTAGTAAAAATCATATTGATAGAAATGTTATCATGAAAAGACACTTTTGAAGTGATTTCAAGCAATGTTTACCTATTTGAATAAATTAGTTCAGGAGCACTCATGATTGAGCAAGAAATGTACTTAAGCCATCAACAGAAATGGCAAAGATATATTCCGTATTTTATGACAAGCATAAGGGTTAAAAAAAAGGAGTGTTGAAATGACTTTTGTAGGCGAGAGCAACCAAAATCAATTTTAATTATTACTTTAAACATGAATTTACAGAATAAAGCACTTACAGCAGTATTGGTATAGAATTTTTTATAGAAATCTTGAAAGTTAAATTCACAACATACTTAAATGATCACAATAGTTGTTTTTGCAATGAGCCTCAAGAATAAAAATAATTTCCTAAGTTCTCAATAGTGGAAGAAATGTACAATGTGACTTTGGATAAGTTTTTATTTAATTATTTAAAAAAACAGGAGGATAACAGTTTTGGTAGCAATCTCTACCAGAGCTATTCCCCCACCTCCAGGGCAAGTGTAAGCATATCGTTATTAATTTTGCGTAATTAATGCTTAATCTCATCCTAAAATATCGTAAATAATTTATATCTTAATGTTTGATACATTATTATTCTTTTCTATTGTATTTATTTTGTGATAAAAATTGTAATATTTGCAAGCAACACCCTTACATTATAATAGCTTTTCAATCGAAACTTGACGATACATATCAATTGGCAGTATTCTTGGCAACCATACAAATATCTCCTGGAACATTGTGGGAATTTTACTTCTGTACCTTGTATTTTAAGGATTGTCTTTTTACAATAAATTTTCATTAGTATTAAAGAACGGTTTTACTCTTTGAGACTGATAACATAAAATCTACAAACCTTGATCTACGTAACAGTTTGGTGTCAGAAATGGGGGTTTATGCCTTTCACATGAGCGATGGATGAATTACTGAAAGCTCTGATTGAAAGCATCAATGCCAAGAAAAGTAGAAGAGACTAAGAATGTTGAAGAAGAGAATGATAAAAGGTTAGCAAGAAATACAGAAACGTCCAGGAGATCTGAGGAATACTCTAGAAAAGAAAATCGACAGTGAGGAAGAGAGAATAACCTTAAAAATGGAAGAAAAGTTCGTAGTTGAAGAGAAAATAGAAAAGATTAGAGGGCAAAATGATGAAAGGTTTAAAGAAGTGGTCGGAACTTTTAAGCATTTTGACACAGCGAACAGAAGATCTCAAAAAGAATTTTCTAGTTTGAGGCAATAGGAAGAACGAAAACAAGATTTTGCCTGTATCTGTCTCTCCAGTGTCAGCGAAATTGTTCATCTATGATAGAAAAACCAACTGACAGGTATACATGATACAGTTTGCAATAATTCCATAAGCCAACGGATAAACTGACAACACTAAGTGGCTGAGTTTAAATACCCTCCACAATGTTCTGGATCTTCAGTTTGGTCAGAAATACTTCAAAGACTATGCATGACTACAAATGAAGACAAAATATCAGAAAACCAGAGAAAGTTTCCAAGAATATGCCTCCAAAACAGAAAAACTCAAAAACATGACTTTCACTGACTACCCACAAATGGGTGAGAAATGATTTCTTCATAGCACTTAATGGACAGAGTGAAAGATGCAGAAATCCAAGGAGCTGTAAGAATGACTGATGTGCAAGACCTGATATTAGAGGCCTCCACTCAAGCCAGTCACAGAGACTGTCATTCCATCTGAAGAGCAAGAGTGACCGGAGATGCACCCAGTAAATCTCCATGGATGAAAAATTAATAAATTGAGAGCAGAAATTCAGAAAAATTTAAAAGCTAGAGATCAGAACCAGGGAAAACCGAGCTTCAAGTGCTGGGTTTGCGGTGGTGCAGGGCACCGCAGAAGTAACTGCCTCTGAATAAATAAGGAAGATTGTCACTGCACAAGTGTGGCCCCCAAAAAGGATCAGTACATCGAAATGCAAACAACCTTTTGAGAAAATCCTGCCTGGATAACTTTAAATACTGCTCAAAGGTTGAAAAGGAATTGAGTAGGATAGTCTGCCAAGTTGTGACTCATCAACATCAGAATCAGACCTATGGAGTGACAAGAGAGTCAGGAAAGATCAACTGGTTGATCCTGAAATAAAAACAATTATAAAATTTAAAGAATCATCTCATGGAAAGCCCAGATGGCAAGACATTGCCTTTTTCTATCCTACAATAAAGCGTTACTGGGCTCATTGGGATTATCTCCGAGAAATTATTTTATATCACTAATGGGAGTCTGACGATGGGGAAGCATTCAAGTGGTAATTAATACTCTCAAAGTCAGGAGTCCTTCAGAAACTCCATGGCAGTCCAACTGGAAGTCATTTTAGTGCTATGAAGAACCCACAAAAAGTTTGTGAGTGCTTCTACTGGAACTATGTGCAGAGCAACATTGAGAAGTGGTCTTTCACAAATAAATCTTGAGCTGCACTTGAAGGACAGAGAAAATGCACTGGTGGAAGGTTACAGCTGTGTAATGTGGGAGCACTTTTCAAGCGAATAGCTTTTGATAACCTAGGTCCACTTCCTAGATCATTGGATCGCAACAACATGCTGGTTGTCATAGACTACTTCACTAAATGGCCTGAAGTCTATTTCATTCCCGACCAAGAGACATTGACTGTTGCAGAGATTCTAGTGGAATGCTGGATCTCAAGATAAGGAGTTCCTCAACAACTGCACACCAATCAAGGGAGAAACTTTGATTTTGCAGTTTGTAAGAGACCGAGAGGGATACTTGGCATTGACAAAACACAGACAAGAGCTTTACATCTTCAATCTCACAGCATGGTAGAGAGGATCAACTGGACTATTTTGAACAGCCTCTCTCTATCTCCTGGTATCCAGTGATCAACAGGGACTGTGACAAAAAATTGCCTCTTTTCATGCTCACCTACTGCTGTTCATGAGATCATTGGCTATTCCTAATCCAGGATGCTCTTCAGATGTGATCTTTGTCTGCCTGCATATCAGCCAGCCTACAGATGCTTCCTTGGTGCCTGAGAAGTATGTTGAGAAACTGCAGGCATGGATGGAGGAGATGCCTCATCTGGCCAGGGCTAGAACTGGCATGACTTCAGGAAAGATGAAAACCCAATACAACACAAGAGCAATGGGACACGGCTACCAAGAAGGCAACCAAGTGTGGTAATTGAATGTGAAACATTGCAAAGAGCTCTCTCCAAAGTTTCAGACTAATTGGGAAGGTCCTTATACAGTCCTATAAAGACTGAATAACATTGTGGTATGGATACAGAAATCACCACACTCAAAACCAAAGGTACTACATTTTAACAGGCTAGCCTCTTATCTTGGCCAAGGCAATTAAAATCCTTAAGTTCAGACCATGGTCACTAATCATTTGGTAAATAGTGTAAATTATTTCTTTTTTTCTAACTCCATAATTTTATTTTTGTGTCGCAATTTATTTTTGAATTTGTTCATGTATTTATTTTGAATTTCTTTGCTTTGTATTTGCTGTTGAGTATTAGTTGTTTTAAATTTGTTATTTACCTTGGTTACTTTATATTTGGTTATTGCATGAATCTTTTATTCCTGTAAATAGATGCCTTTTACTCATGAATTGTACAGCCTGGGGCATGCAGTCTTTGAGGAGATTGGGCCATGTCGCGAATTTGGCATAATTAATGCTTCATCTCATCTTTAAATTGTGTAAATAATTTATGTTTAGTATGTTAATATTACTTTCTGTTGTATTTATTTTATAATAAAAATTGTAATATTCCTAAGCAATACCATCCCTTACATTATAACAGCATTTCAATGGGAAACTTGGTAAAATATTAGCAATATAGCCAAGTTGGCATCATTTTGGGTGATTATATGGATACCTCCTGGAACTTAGTGTGAAAATTTTACTGCTGTATCCTGTATTTTAAAGATTGTTTTTCTACAATAAATTTTCACTGTAGAAAACTACATGAAACTCTGATAGCTTAATTAACTTATTTCATTTACAAAATGGCTCTTCTGTCTTAATAAATTGCTGACTTCTTACCAAACAGACATGCCCACATTTTTGTACTCTTCTCACTCTGTTAAGTTTTTAAATACTTAATGTGTGTGTGAGTGTAAAAATATACAGCTACCAGATTAAATATTAGTTTTTATTGACTTAACTATAATCTTTTCATAATTTATCATTTTTTTTTATTATTTCTTCTAACAACTAAATGGTAGCAACAGTGAAATATTTTACTAAAAGGTTATCAGTGTTTTCTGTACGACCAAATAATTTACACAACTTTTATTTGAAAGAAAAGCTACCCTTGCCTCCTTTTTAATAAATAATTTTTCTTATCATTAATTTTTTTTGTTTAACTTTAGTTTAAATAAACAGAATAGGGAATTATTATTATTAATTACAAATACCCATAAAATAGATGTTTTGTGTGGCATATACATATATTTATTAATGAGTAATTAATAAATATATGTTATGGGGATAATTATATTATAACATTAATTCACATTAAATTATGATACTGGTCAAATACATTTGTTATCAGATAGGAACATTGAACAATAATTTATCATTTTTTTGATGTTGAGTCTTTGAGAACAGTAGGGACTAATAAATTCTACCACAATAATTCAATTTGCATTGTTTTTCTTTGGTTTTCATAGTTGGCAAGATATATAAGAACATAACACTAATTTTCAACAAGCTTGTAAGTAGAACTAATAATTTTAGAATTCTTTTTGCATCTTCATTTTATATGACTGCTAAGTTAATCATTCAAGAAAAAAAATTGACCTTTTAAACATGTTCTATCTTTAAATGTTTCCATGAAGATCAACATAGGTCAGACTTACCATATTGATTTGAACAGATGGAATTAAAGGTGTTTTTGTTTCTTCTGTTGGGACTAGAAAAATTCTTTTGCATCCTAAAGAGGGGGAATCAGATTAAATAAGTTTTTATTCTAATTCAGATAATTAAAACAATTTTCTTAATTTAAATTAAATTAGTGAAAGCAAGCATTCCACAGAAAATTCTATTTATTCACAAACATCTATTTACACACATATCAAGATAAATATATATTGAAGTTATAACATATAATTATAAGATTAATTTCTTATGTCTTTAATGACAGCAATTAAAACTTTTATTAATAACAAAACATTTTAAATATTTCATGTAGATACTTCAAATTTCCAAATAATGTCTAGGACAAATTTGTTTAATTCTAATTTGTTTTTATTTGAAAGGTTGTGTTTCTTTTTTAAGTTTTATTTTTACCCCTACCGTATAGATAAAAAGTAGAGGATGTCACAAAAAATAATTTAAACTTAACTTCACTCATAAATCATGCAACAGTCACTGAATAGTATTTTCCATTAAATCAAAACACTATCTAAATTATTAAATAAATACACTCATGGACAAAAAAATTAGCGCACCAAGAAGGTGTTGTCAAAATGAAACAAAATTTTACATACATAATGACTACTTTGATGTTAGTAAATGATTAGAAAATCAAAGAAAAAGAAAAAAATGGAGGATTTAATTGAACTGTTAAACTCCCTTTAGCGTGAATGGACGATGCGATACTATCGGGCATTGATGCATACAAATTCTGTATGTCTTGAGACATTTTGTTCCATATTTGCTGTAACCTTGCCTCTAGTTTGTTCAAACTCGTGGGATGCCAAACTCACCATCCAAAATGATCCCAGATATGCTCTATTGGAGACAAATTTTTGGATCGGGCAGGCCAAGGAAGGGTAGTAACAGTGCGGAGACAATCTTGTGACACCCTTGCCGTGTGAGGCCAAGCATTGTCTTGATGAAAAAGGGTTCCTGGGAGCCATTGCATGAATGGCAACACATGTGGTTGCAGGATGTCATGGACATACTGCTGGCCTGTCATGGTGCCACGGGTCAATACTATGGGTGACCGTGTATTATAGGCAATGGCATGCCATACCATCACACCAGCTGTGGGAGTGGTGCGTCACTGTAAAGCAAAGGCAGGATTGAGGCGTTTCCCACAGTCTCCCCACACGAAACCGATTGTCATCACTGCTGTGATTGAATCTGGATTCATCGCTAAAGACGACATGGTTCCATTCTACAGCAGTCCAGTTTCCTCGTTCGCGACACCACTCCAAAAGGAGCCATCAAGGGCAGCACAATAGGTGCCACGATCCAAATGGTGATCAGCCAGGTGCCTTCGCATGGTTCGAGAAGACATAGGGGCCCCTAGTGAAGGTGCTACCTGTGCCTGAATGGTGGCTGATGAAGCAGTTAGCTGTACGTGTGCATTTCTTATGATGTGACAGTCTTCTTGACGACTGGTCTGTCAAGGGCATCCTGAGCCTGGTCATTGTGTAAATGACATCTCTCGGATACACTGGTCACAACACAATCAGAACGGCCTAATTGACGAGCTACTCGCCTAGCTGACCGCCCAGCTTCCATCAAGCTGATGATTCTCCTCCTCTCAAACTGCGACAGCTGCTCATATTGTTTTTGAAAATGGTGTAATGGCATGTCTACCTCAGCTCTTTCTTTGTAAGCGATTCAGCACACTCAAACAAGCTTTGGTTACCTGTTCACACTCCACGGGGAACAACATTAAACACCCTCTACCAGCTGTACGTAATGCGCAATCATGCTGCATTTCTGATCATATGCATATCTCCCCGAAATGTATCTTCATGCCAAGTTTCTTTATGATCCCGCAATTATTTCTTGGTGTGCTAATTTTTTTGTCCATGAGTGTAATACTGTAGTTTCAAAAGAGAAAAATTAAGAAGAATGTGATGAAATTTGGTGACCAAATTTTTTAATTTGCATTTTTCATCCAATACTGTTCTTTAAAATGCTTCAAATTGGTAAAAGTGATACTTAGTCAAATTGGTATCAACAACTGAAAATAAAAATCATACATTTGAAAACAAATATACCTCCTTCAGTACGAAATGTCAATGGCACGCAATTGGCAATACTCTGAAGAAAATCTTCAATACTATCAAATCCAAGTTTATCAAAGTATAGTGGTTCTTGACAATTTATCTAGAAGAAGAAAGAAAAGAAAAAATATATATAACATAGTGTTGCAATGGCAAAATACACAATATCAATATATATACAAAAATTTGCTGTCATTGCAGTCAATTTTACAAAACTAAATTATTTTGAGCAAGGTTAAATAAATATACTTTGTTATATTTCATTGAAAGTTAACTCTATCAAATTAAGTTATTTCTAAAATGTTCAATAGAAGGAAAGATTTATGTAAGATTTGTTAAACAAAGTCAAATGAAAAAGATAAAAAAATTACAATGAGCTTTCAATATTATAACTATGTATTTAACTTTAGAAACCATGAAAATGGCGGTGAATTAATAGTAAAGCTAATTTACAAGATTGGAAAACATGCCAAATAAGTATAGAACATTTTTGGCCTTCTGTTCTACAAGAGTTTTAAGATGCAAAATTCAAATTAATTAAAAATGTTTCTAAGATGTAGTTATTACTCATATAACACATTCGATTTTGTACATTCTCTTGTTACAAAAACTGAATTAAAAATGTATCAATATTACAAAACAATAGCATAATAGAAATAGATTTAAAATAAATCAAACAAAATTCTACATATTTTTCATTAAAATTTTAAGCTCTTTGCTCCATTTTCAAATTAATTAAATTTGATAACACATTTTTTAAAGTATTCTTTCTTCTAGAAATTACTACATTTTGTGAAATACTGAAACATGATTTGATCACATTTATCTTCGATAAATCATTTTAGGAATCTCATATTAGTTTCATTTTTATTTATGTTTTTGTTAATTGATCATATGGAATTTAAAAATGAAAAAAAAAAAACCTTAAGTAAAATTTATTGATTTTATTATGCACATAAGTAAAAACAAATGTGCCATGGCTGCTTTTAACACCCACACAACATAGCAGCTTCCTTACAAATCAGAAAATCACTTGATTATAATGAATGAAAAATTAACCTAATTTGAAAAGTTTTTTTTATTCCATCAGAAAATATAATTAGCTTTATGACTATAAATAATACAAACAGTTTTCAAAATTTTATGTATCTATGTCATAATTTCTACAATCCATAGCTTTATTTTCATACAAAAATATTCTAACAAATATAAAAAAAAGGTCAATGGATACTGCTCAGTTATGGCTTTAAATATGTTTTAACTTGGTCAGTATATGTGCACAGCTTTGAATTTTCATATCCTCTATTAACAGAAAAATATACTCTTACTTTTTTAACAGCCAAATCCTCAACCCTATCCTGTCACAGAATACATAAAAAATTTTTAGAACAAAAAGAATAGATCAGGAAATTGGCAATCAAAGTATATGGCATGCAAATCCAAATGCACTTGAGCATGTGTATGGTAAACAGGGTGTTCAGCCTTAATGTGACCCAATAGCTAATTCCCGAACCGTTCGGTTTAGATATGCACTTCCAATTTGAAAAATGTTTTTAAAAGGCATGTTTTTACGTGCTTTTCGAACCAAAAAACCCATTTACAAAAAATTACGAAAATTAATTTTTTATATGGTCTCCAGGTCCTATCACCAGTATTTAGGAAAAGAAGCAGTACACAAAAACAAAGTAAACACAAAAAGTTTCATTTTATTACGATAAAAAGTGGCCGAGTTATGGAACTTTTAAAATCACATATTTTATTTATTTTCTTGTCTAGTTTCAAGAAGCTAGTAAGGGGGCATCTCCAAAGTTAAATTAGTTGGAACTCTGCAAGGAAACCTTCGCTCTTGCACGTCACTTTTATTTAAATCGTTTTTAAATTTAAAAGAATACGTTAATAATACAATAATTGAGTACTTAAGAAATAAAATTTAATCTGTGTACATGTAAAACATAGAAAAAATAAAATATTTTGGACGAAGAAAACATTTTAAAAGCAGTTCCAAAAAAATAGACTTATATGCTGCAGCTTCAGTCTGATTTTCTGCGTTTTTGCTGATCATGACGAACGTTAAAAACCTGTTGTGTAGTCACTTGCAACTGCATACAGTCGTATTCTAATATTACGAATTCTAGTACGGGAGAACGAGATGTATACAAATGAAGAATACTGCGAAATGGTACTGTTTTATGGGCAGTGTAATTGAAATAAGAGAGAGGTGGCAAGACTTTATGCCATTAAATTTCCCACTCGAAGATATCCATCTTATTGTACAATTGCCCGTGTTGTTCAACGCTTGTTTAAAATTGGGAGTTTCCCTTGTCTCGTGCCTTCACCATTATTTAAGCTAATTTGATGATTCTTATATAATAAAGCCCCTGATTGGCGCATCATTCCACATTATGCTATAATTTGAACGGCAAATCCTGTATTATTTTGCTGCTATTTGTTAAAACAAGGTGTTTTAATCTTTTCGGTACAAGTTGTGTTTCTTTAATTTAATTTTTATTGCTTACCGTACAGCAATACAAATTGTCAATCTATGATGTTTACTACGATGTTTTAATATTACTATTATGTAATGCATCTTTTCCTAAATACTAGTGATAGGACCTGGAAACCGTATAAAAATTTAATTTTCGTAATTTTTTTGTAAATGGGTTTTTAGGTTTGAAAAGCACGTAAAAACATGCTTTACCTTTTTTAAAACATTTTTCAAATTGGAAGTGCATATCTAAACCGAACGGTTCGGAAATTAGCTATTGGGTCACATTAAGGCTGGACACCCTGTATATGCATGTATATACCATATACCCAGTGAAAATATGGCCATAAATATATGGATCATACATCAATAGCAATTAGCTATAAAATGAATGTCATATATGTAGTTAGTACAAACATCCTTTATAATTGTTTTGATTAGCATCTGTACATACATTGTCTGTCATTTTTATGAAATAAAGTGTTTAAAATCCTACATGAAAACTCATGGCTTGCTGTCTTATTTTTGCTGATTTCATAGGACTGGAACCAATCTTCCATTTTTCCACAGATGCAATACATTCCTTAAATGAACTTTTGTCTTTACACATATTTTTTGGAAACATATATCATAAAAGCATAATTAGCAACACTGCATTATGCTTTTGAGGTCCATTTACTTTTGCATTTATGTTGATATCAAGTCACATAATTACCACACACACATGCATAACACTTTTATATATAAAATAAAATACACTTTGATGTCTGCAATAACAGACATAGTAGTAAGAATCTGCAGGGCACAATGGTAAAACTCAAAATGATAAAAAAAAACCGATTTTTGTTCATAGTAAGTTAATGTGAGGGGGGGGGGAATACAGTACTAGAAATAATCCACCGAATGAAAAGTTTTTCCACTAATACTTACACTATAAACATGCAAAAAATCTTTTATGAGAATGCCCTCAGGATAAACTTGGAGGATATGTCTGATGCTTATAATTACAGACTCTGTGAGTGAAACTTCAACTTTATGTGTTGAAACATTTGACTCTGAAAAGAAATCATACATTACATACAACTGAAGATACCTACTATAATAGTTTAATTACTGTATCTAATAATGTAATACAGGAAACTGTGTTTTAAAGAATAAGCTTGATATGTGGATGCATTATATTTATTCTTCCAGCAGAACAGAAGCTTATTTTTAAAAAAAGTCCTATAATAACAGTTAAAATCAGTACATATTTGTAAGCAAACAGTTCTAAAATAAATTCTAAATAATAATCTAATAAAAAAAATTTTCATATTTCTAATATAAATATTAAGTGTTTTTTATTAAAAAAAATATACACACACCTGCTACTATAACAAATCAAGTGGTTTCTATTCATCTTTTCAAAAATTACATTTTTCTCAATATCATACATGTTTAAAATATGTATACATACTCGTAATTTCCTAAGATAAATCAGTAGTTTTTAATATGAACAAAACAGAATGGCAATTAATACAAACTGTACTGCAAAATTCAACTGCAATTGTAAAAATCTTTGAAATACATGCTCAAATTTATAAATAGTTCTTTTGGTTTTGAACAATTCAGTTTCACGATTGAAAGGGGTTCAATTATCAGATTTTATGATGCTCAATTAATTACATAAGATTAATAAACTACCAATATTTTTCTTTACATTGATCTCATGATATAAAAGTTCATATAAGCAGTAATATTAACTCCTCTTCCTATTTGAGAATGTTCTTTAACTTTAAAAAAAACCGATGACTTGAAAAGCAAATTTTGACATTAATCAAAATCACATGTTTTAATCATAAAAAAACTGAAGAAACTTATGGTAGATTTATCAAAGTGGTTACTTAAAAAAAAACCATTTGTAATATGTTCATGCTTACATAATTTTAGAAAATATATACTAACAAAGATAACATAAGTGTTTTGTTCCTAGAATAATAATTAATTAAATAATTAGCATTAATTACAGTACATTTTGATCATGTTTTAAACGAATAGATAATTATACCACTAGGAATACAAATATATGAATACTTAATTTTTATAGGACAGATGGACAATATTTCTATCAAAAGGAATATTTATGTTAAGGATGGGTTAGGTAGAGGAAAAATTTATAAATGGGGAGTTCCACATGTCCCTTAATTGTATCTTGAACATCAAGTTAGTTTATCAAAGCTTAAAAACATCAATCATTCTCATTTATAAATATTCAAGTTACAAAGGAAGATTAACATCAAAAGAATTTTGTAAAAATTTGCCTGATTTTTCTCCCTTCTGTTAAATTAAAAAAAAAATTATTAATTATGTTGGCAAAAAAAATATATTAATGTGTATAAAATTCAAGTATATATAGTTTGGGTCCATCTCAGGATATATTTTTGAAATTATTTAAAAATCTTAACAGTTTACTAAAATAATGTTAATCATTCAGTTGTATTTTCCACCACATACGACTCTTTCAGAATTTTTTTTGCTTTAATTAGATCATAAAATTTACAAAAAAGTTCTAGATTAATTTTAACATTTAGCAGATGTTTATTAGTAGATTTTGAAAGTCTACTTAAAAATTGCTTTCCATTTCTCTTGAATAGTATTTGGTTTTTTTTTTTTGAGCTTACACCATAAAACCTACCCTGGAATTTAAAATTAGCTGATTCAACAATGTACATTCATCAAATAAATCATTAATATTCATGGAATTTTTTAAAACTTCATTAACTTGTGCACTCAACTCTATTCTATATTAGACCAGGCTCTTTCAGTTAGTAAATTTATTCATTGAAGCTAACTATATTAAAAGTATATTCCATAACTGATTATAAAAAATTTCTATGCTTGAGAAGAACTTTTGTTTTTGAACATCATTGCTTTCTTTTGGAGTGCATAACAATTCTTTGGCAGAAGATAGCATAAATTAGTGTATCCCCTCCTCTTTTTGTAGTTGACAAATTAATTCAGAATATGTCTGAAATGCTTCTGTTGCTGGGATAGAATTAACTTCCCGTTTCAGATCTAGTATTTTGAGAAACAGATCACCACCTAGGTTTAAAAAAAATAATAATAAGTAAAGTCATAATTTTAGGCCATCAAAAAGGAAGAATTCTTTCTATTGGAAGTAACAAACTGTTGCTATGAGACAATACTTTTTGTTAGTTTCATAAAATCACAAATTTCTTTGAGTTTCATTACACTTAGCATACACATGTGAAGATATTAATAAATTTTTATAAAGATAACTTTTATGCTAAGAGTAGAAAGTAACAAGCTGTTTGTAATATATTGTGTACAATGTGGGCTGAACAACAATACCAAAAATATGTCTATCTAAATAAATTCAAACTTTTATATGTGTGAAAACGTTTTCACTACTTCTCTTCTTCATTCCCACTTTTCTTCAAGTTTGTATTTTTTCACTCACAGCAAAAGACACTGAATCAAAATTTGGGCACTTTCTCCTGACACTTAATTGAAATTTAAAAGTTTAAATAGAATTCCTTCCTTCTGACTGAAGTATCTAACAACAGTCAGAATAAGTTTTACTTCACTTCTGTTTGAGCTGATCATTGTTACTATTACACAATTTATGTTTTCCAAAGAATGCAACACATTATCATACATACTGGTGAAATAATGCTAGCAATAACTGCCTACTTTTAGATTCTAACCAAGGAAAAATTTTAGATCATATAACTTTTTAACCAATTTAGATGTAAAATCTGGTGTTTTGACACTAAGTTCGTGTCTAGCAGTATGGTAAACACACATGTAACTTTTTACAAACACACTCCAGATCACAGTTATTGTTATTCCATCCTTGGCTTAAAAAAGTGGCTCGTGTTTTTTGAGGCAGTAACAAATGATAGCACTCCTATGTTAAGCTGTCTTCATGAGGTATTCAACATCACCTTTTCTTTTAAGTACAGCAGAAAATTATTTGGAATATAATGTCCAATACACATGTTTATTGCTTCTTTCCTTACACAAACTTAAGAATTTGTGTTCCTAATGCAAGTTAAAATTAACCACACATTTCTTTTTTGCCATTGCTACACAATGAGTCAAAAAAAAAACAACTGATACAAATAAAATGATCAAAAACATGTAGACAAGTTACTTCATACACAAAAACAGCATAACACATTTTCCCTGTTGTGTTTCTAAATGACTATGTAAGAGGATGTGGTGAGACCTGTAACAACTTCTCTGCCAAAATCAACATTAGCACTTGCTCCAAGTTAGTCTGTGAGAGATGCAGAGATGCAAGAGAATATTTAAAAATGTGATGCCGAACATATAGGTAAAAAATAATTAAAAAAATTAATCAGCTATAAAATTTTTAAAATTCCAGATATTTTTGAAACATAGGACATAACCCCAGGTAGTACTAAAAAAATTAGGAATGTCCAGAGTAATCCTGGACCTATGATAAGCTTATGCATATACATTATTTTAAAAAGCTTAAATTCACTGTTTAGAACAGTTTTTGACAATGAAATGCTTTAAAATATATTACTAAATTCTAATGCTTCTTGTATTAATGCAGAGTTATTTTACAACTATAATTTACTTAAAATAAAATTCAAACAATCTACTATTTATATTATGATAATAGGAAGACATATTGTTAAAGATCTAGGTAAAACATGCTATTTAAAAATTTATACCATAATTTCTTGGTTCTAATTCCAACCAACTTTGTAACACATACTGGAAAAGGAAAAACATCTTTTGATGTTTCAAACCAAAGCACCCATTCTAGCTTGTAATATTTGATAGTAAGCAAATATCTATATTTTGTGAATACATCTGTTTGTAATGCATCAATTTTTATGGAAGTGTTTTTCAATACATGTAATTAAATTCTGCTTACATGCAAATAGTTTATAATTATAATCAGAATTACACTGCAAGCTGTATTCCTTCTGATACACATGAATAAATACTCGTGAAACATAGATGGCTCATCTTGAAATATATAATGATTTTTATGATAAAATCAAAATTGAAAAAAATATACTAATCATTATATGTATTCAATACATTAATAAACTTGGAAAACTGAATATTTCCAAAGATGCAAAAGATAAATTCATAAAAAATTACATTCTGCTGTGCACAGTAGTTATATCCAACTCACTCATACAAAACTTACTTAATTCATTCTTTTCAACAGTTTGTACAGGTAAAATCAACCAATCCTTTTTATTACCAGGAATAAATTTCTGAACTAACATATCTGGCACAGCATTGATGAAACTCGACAAATCGTAGTATCCCAGACTATGAAGATCAAATTCGTTATTAGTCACTTCCTAAGAAAACAATGAAAATATACTTTAGTATTCAAATGCTATTTAAAAGATTAAATACTATTTTCATAAAATCTGAATTAAAAAGTTTTCATATTAGTAAAAAGAAATGTTTGTTTCAATTATTAAATAAAATTAAAAAACAGACACAATTAAATTACTAGTGATTGTAACAAAGTCTATTAATTATGTTTCAATTATCCATACAAAATTGAAGAAAATACTTCAGTTTTTAATGATCATAATAATTTGTTATACTTAAGTAGAAACATTATATATAGGCAAACATTGGATAAACCGGTAAGATAAGAAAGATGAAAAATTTGACATGAAATGTAGTGAGTGAAAACTAATAGTTTGTAAGAATTCAATGACTCTAGGATTAACATTGTTATGATGAGCAAACTCATGGCATCAATGAACAATGGAATTTTGAAATCAAGAAGTAATATTACACTCTTATGAAAGAGTTAGGTTTTTTGAGGTTTTGTTTGTATCCCCCCCCCCCATTATGTTGTTACTTAAGAGTAAAAATGGTAATTCAATGGGGAAAAAATACATTGAACAAGATGCCTACCATTTTTAAGGAAGGAGAAAAGATGCACGTATATCATACAATAGAAACTCAGTAATTCAAGCTAAATGATCTTATTAAAGCAGACATTAAAGTAAAAAAAGACTACTTACAGTACACTATACTTGTTTGTAAAGTCTGCTTCAGCATGTATTCTTTGTATAATATATGAATTTTATTTTAATTTTACTAGCTCATACTAAATGGAAATTCAAACTATCAAGACTGTATTGGACCTAAAACTACATAATTTATTGTTTGCCTAGCTCTTCAACAACAACAACAAAAAACTATCCCAATTAAACGTAAAATAAAGATAACAAGAAAGATCATTTATAACTTTTTAAAATTTTCTACCTTTTAAAAATATGAACAAATGAAAATTATCTGTTCAGTCTAACAACAGTTAAAGGAGTGCTTTCCCAACTACATAAAGAGTGCATGTTGGAAACTTGCAATTTTTAAAGAATTTTTCAGTCACAACTATGACTATGGGATGGTGACTGCTTTACCAAGTTGTTGTCAACATGAAGATGGGCAAGATGATCTAATATGATAAATTTACTACAAATACAATAACAACAAAAAAACATAAAAGAAAATATATTATTTAGTTATACATCCATTTAAAACATTAGCAACTGGCATAAGATAAATTACCTATTTTCTTAATGTTTCTGCATTTGATTAAAAATATATTCCTATGAACAGAATGAAAATGACAATTCAAATTAACCATTAGTAACAGACTAATGATATATGAAAATAGTGCCATCTATTTATAATATTAACAACTGATATAGGCCAGAATTTTGCATGTTTTTCTAAGTGTTTGGCTTTATGGTTGCAATACATGGTTTGTATTGAATGGTCAGAAAATCTTCATTGATAAGGCTGATTTCGGTTAATGTTAAAGATTAGGATCCAAATTTGGAATATTTTTTCAAATATAAAAGAAATGAAAAATTACTATTATATTCTGGCTTTGTAATCCTTTAGAAAGCAGCATATTTTACACTTTTAACTGAGTTGATCCATTTTTTTGTGGTAAAAAATGTGTTTTTCGTGTTTTTTCTTCTATACCATAATGTAAAATGAGCTCTCCCTTTACATGTTAAAATGAAAACCAAAGTATTTATGTGGAATATTTAAAACCACTATAATATTAACAGATGTATGAGTTATAATGTTGCAAATTTTCATAAAAATTCAGGCAGATTTCTGTTTGAAAATGTGTTTTGTGTTTAGTTCAAGCTCTTGTACTTTCGGTGAAAACAGCCTTAAGAAAAGCATAAATTTATTTAACATGTTACATCAATTATTAGGCTTTGTAGCCTTCCTTTAACCATTATTCTAACAGTATATTAATTATAAATCAGTTCACAGGCCATTCAGAAACAAGCTCATTGTAGCTCTCACTTTTTGTCTTTCTCTTGCCAATCTTTCAAACATCTCCAATTTATTGACCAGAGTCTAGCAAATAATATTGGAAATTATCAACAATGGTCCTTATAATGGATATATACTGTCTTCCATCTGCCCCCTATTGTTCTTGTTTATCATAGAAAGTTCATAATCTTTTTTTATTATAGAAAAACAAACAAGTAAACATATATGTAAGTAAATTTAATGTATCTTTCACCTGCAATGTCATTATTGATTTAATATAAAAACTGCTAATTTTTAAAATTTTATTTTTTGTTATTAAAAATGCATCGTGTTTACCTAACTAACTTTGCAACTTATTTTTGTATCCATTTTTGAAAAAAAGGCTCACACAAAATGAATTATTTCAGATCTTATTATTTCATCTACTTCAATGAACATCATAAGGTAAGCAAATATAATATAGAGAGATCTCACAAAGAATGGCAAAGTATTTGGAAAAACTTTTGTCAGTGGCGTAACGTACACCCCCGCACTGCCGGGGGGGGGGGGCAAAGCCTGACTAACGCCATCAATGTAGATTTTCTCAAAATTCGCTTTGCACTTTTTAAAATCGAATTTTTACGCAATTTTCCAATTGGCAATCTAACGTTGTTCATAATCAAAATTTTAATAACTCATTAGGTATCTTTAAGCCAAATAAAAAAAACAGTTTTTTTATTTGCTGTAATCAAGGTGACGAGAGATATTTTTCTTTCGTCTGGGTTTTCTTTTTAAGCCTTAATTACTAACAAATAAAACAAAAATCAGATGGAGAATCAGATAAAATGCAGGAAGATATAAAATTCATCATTTTTTTTAAGAACAGTATACATTACATTAGCTGTAGGAAGGGGGGGGACATGATTTACTTTTCAAGAAGCAGCAGAGTAAATTATTGGCATCTTTAGCCCCCCTAATGTGTTTCAATTTCATTTAGAGAAGTTGTAAATAACGTACATCTGTTAAGTTTTTTTCAAGTTAAATAGTATTATGATGCTTGCAAAAGCATAGAGAGCATTTTAAAAGATTATTTGATGATAGAGTTGTTAGTATTCAATCAAATGAAGCATAATGAGAAGAAAGCATAATGGGATTATCAGTTTATTATTTCTTTTTTCATGAAATCATTTTTGCATCGTACAAAGAACACTCCTTATTAAAAGTTGCAGTATTTATGCTAGAATATGATGATTTTCTGTTACGCCAGCCACTGAGTTTTGTACTAAAATTACAGGGATAATCTTACAAAAAATATAAGCTAATGCTCACTGAGTCTTTGATGAATCTAAGAATTAAAAAATAAATAAATAAAAATATATGAACTTTTTCCACTTTACCCTGTATATAGATGGAAATTCTGTAGCCCAAATACCTTGAGAATTTCTTTCAATGATCTGTAAAAAATAAATTTTGCAATTAAAAAATAAATTATTTCAAACTAAATGATATCATCAGTATTTAAATTACCCTTCTCATATATCTGTGAACTATTGAAATTGACAAAGCATTAAAAACACGGGATTGACATTTCAAGCAAATTCTTAAAACAAAAGTGCAACGGTGCTTCAGAATTGAGAGAATTGTCACTTTTGATTGATTATATCTCAAGATGTGCAGAACAAATGTTTTAATGAAATAAAATATGTACATATGTTGAACTATAGTACAGAAGAAACGTATTCACCATACAACAGCTATAAGCATAATTATGTATGTGGTTCATCAATGCAGAAAAATCTAACAAAATAGAGGAAAAAAGATTAATATAGAATATACCTTCTTACAGTTAATATAACCACACACACTATAACATTTATAAGCTAGAAATGAAACAATTTGTGAGTTCCTGTGGCATAGTTGGACTCATTCTTCCAAGAAATTTCTATTGTTCTTCCCAACAGCACACTAAATTAATCTACAAGGCTAAGGTCATGAAATTAGGCAGTAAAATTTGTTAAAATATTCTCCATCTCTAGAAATTTGTGAGTAAGATAAGCCACATGTGAAGGTGTGTTGCCATTTTTAAAATGAAATCAGGGCAATTGCATCAAAGAAGAGGCAAAATAAGCCTCTAAGATTTTATTCCTACATCTCACAGCAGTCACAGAGCCTCTGTTAAAGACAAAGGGGTCTGATAACCAGTTGAACATTTACCTGACCACATTATTAAGCTTTTCTAAACACACTTGTATAAAGTGAGTAGGATGCAACAAGCAGGTCTTCTTACAAACACATCCTCACCCCATGTGGAAAAAGTTTCACTTTAAACCTGAGTTTTTGTGGTTGCATAAAATTCCCAAGATAAATGAGAAGACCCACATTATATGTTTCACTGTGACTCTTGAGCAACCTTGCTGAGGGCTTATATCTATAAATCCAGTCACTTTAATTGGGTGAGAGTGATTTTGGGGTTTATTGGCGCAAGAGCCGATTTCGGCTATACTGCGCCAAACATTTGTTTTAATATCTGTGGTCTAGACGGGAAGAAAAAGAAAGAATGAATTGAATGACAAGAAAGAGGGTCGAAAATAGAGAAGGATCCCTAGGGTATCCCGGGTTCGCGAAGCCTGTGTTTACCAAAGACAGTAAACCCCGTGGGAAAAGGAAAAGATCATTAGGGCACCTCGGGATTGTGACACCCATACTCACCTAAAGAAGGTGAGCCCCCTGAGAGGTCACTTTAATTGGTCAATGCATTTCGTATACATTGGGTATTATATTAATAATCTGCACTAGAGATCCTTCTGTCTCAAGTCTTTCAATGACGGGCCACCTCATTTCATAATCAAAACATTGGTAATTTCTTATTTTACCTCATGCTTTTGAATTTAACTCAATTTTGTAAGGGGGAAAAAATTACAATGAAAATTTGTCTATAATGAGAATTATGAAATTTTTTTCAATAGTGTAGATTTTTTTACATCTGTATCTAAAAGTATTAATTGATCTTCAACAGAATAATACATCATATATAAAAAAATGATAATTCAATATATTACTTTTTTCAGGTTATGTTTCGTATTTTCTGAAATTCTTGATGATTCAAAACTATCAGCTCTCTTAGATGCAAAATCATGATCGGAATGGTCAAAATCTAACAGAACAGGTTTTTCTCTTTTAGCAGACAAAACATCTTTCTCTCTCGATGCATCTGAAAACAATCAACTTTATACAATATAATTCAATGCTTATGCATCACAACATACATGGGACATCAATATAATGGTTAAATAAATATAGTTTACTATAATTTTCAACACAACATATCAAGCTTAAATTCCTGATACCTTTTCTTCTTACTATAAACAAAGCTTTATTACACAAATTTGTAAAAATTAAATTTTTCAAACAATCAAATGAATTTGCTATATTTACTTATTCAGTGATTATTATTTTTGAGGATATGGAATTTAAATACAAGTAAAACACTTTCACAACTTTGGCTGTTACTTCAAAAAAAAAAAAAAAACATTAATCAATTTCAAAAGAATGTAGCACTTTTATGAATAAGAAACATTTACAAGTAAAAAAAAAAGGAAAAGATTATGTTCTATAAAAAATTGACTACACAACAGCATTCACAAATCAAATAATTTAAATAATGAAAAGTAATTACTTTGTATTTTGAAGAAGTCTACATTCTAAATTTAATGATATCTTTATAATATGCAGCACCCAATTATAAAATATTCAGACAAAATACTTAAAATATTTTGTAATTCTCCCATGTTGTGAAAGATTAAGTAATGCAGCCTTTGATGGTTACAGGAACAAGATATTTTAATGTTCATGAAGTTCCACAACACAAGGAGACACACACACACAAAATACATAGTATAGGAATGAGACATAAAAGGAGGGAAAGGCTTTCCCTGACTCCACGTGTACCCATGGCTCGGGGACCATCCGGCGGAGCCACAACTCCGGAAAAAACGTTCTCTTCTCCCCCCAAGAACAAGTAGCGCCACCTGGCTGTCGTTATTTGTCAAGGGAAGGCAGAGTTTAAATGTAACTGTTACAATTTTTTAAATTCATAATGAAAAAAGTTGTGTAAAATATCCATAAATTGTAAAATATCCATACTTTACCAAGGTTTGAAGTTAATTTTGATCAGTATCTACTGAAGTTTGACAAGATCCAAATTAGCATTTTTTTTTTACATTAGCAGCACATACATGAATTCACTTGCGTTTAAATCTTCCAAATATTAAAATTGTTTCGTTAAAGCTATTCACATTTTAATAAAACATATGGGATCTCCCCTCCCTCAATAAACTTACAAGCAAAAAATGCTATGTATTATATTTATTATACACATTGCTGTATAATTTTTATTATTTTATTCTCTTATGTGTAATATTATATTACTTTGCTGGACAAAATAGTTGTTTCTAAATGTTAATAACAAAGTTGTTATAAATGGGTAAAAATCATACAACAAATATATCCTTTTGAGAAAAACTTGACCAGAAAGAGTTTGTTCAAAGTATTCAATCAAATTGAAAATACAGTTCTTGTCAAAAACAACTTCCTTTATTTTAATATTTAACATTAAGCCTTTTTTATTGCACAATAATTTTGAAAAATTTGAATGCGTATTTTTCTCATATCTATAATCTGTATCAACTCTTGCAAAGTTGATAACACAAACAACAATAAAGGTACTTATATTAGATTTAAGATAAATGTTTTAATATTAAGTGGAATGGAAAGTAATGTCAATTGACTTTTTACTGAGCTTTTATTTTTAATCAATTATGTAATCACCCTCGTTATCAACAACTTTTTGCCATCTACAGTGGACATTTTCAATGCAGGATCGATAAAAATCATATGATTTTTGAGCAAAATATCTGGAAAGGGTAATTTGAAGGTCCTCCAAATTTTTTACCACTTAAAAAACCATTAAATGATCGGAATAAATGGAAATCCATTGGAGCAATATCGGGCAAGTAGGGATGTTGAGACAATAACTCCTATCTCAATTCGTTAACTTATTCTAGGGTTCGTCTTGCGCAGTGTGGTATTGCATTATCAAGTTTCAGAATAACACCTTTTCTTTTGACAATATCTGGGCACTTTTAAATTTAAGATTGATTTACTCAATCCATTTGCACACAGTAAGGGTCTGCATTCAGAGTTTATACAGGTTTCAGCGCTTCAAAATGAACAACTCCACCAATTCTCCACCAACCACGCAAAAGTGCATTTTGGGAGAAAACCACTGCCTCTTGCGGTTCAAATTACCATAGAGGACTCATTTTTCATCTCTAGTGATCAAGAAATCAAAAAAAAATTTCTGTAGTGTGCCCCTGAACCAATAAGTCGCATGTGGTGGAATGATCAGCTTTGTTTTCTTCAGACAGATTATGAAGGATCCAAACATCTGCTCTGCTCACTGCCAATCTGCTGAAAATGTTCTTGTACGGTTGTCCAAGTTGGTTGACAGTGTTTGACAGTTCCTAGATTGTCTGACATGGATTTGAATCCACTTCAACCCTTAACATGACAATGTCTAAAGCTATTCGTCTTCCTAAGGAGTGCAAGTCGGAAAGATCAAAATTACCCAATTTGAACTTAAAAACCCACCCTATGCACTTCCGAATGTCTAATGCATTTGGATAAACATCGTAAAAGAGCTTGGTATTAACCATTGCGTTACTATACTTGTGAAACTCAAAAATCATACATTGTAGGATATGCACTTGTTCTGGTATTTGGCTGGTCATTCCTCTATAAGTTGCAAAAAAAAGTTCAGATTTAAAAATTTACACGTAAACAAATCTCTCTAACCATAAAATGTCTTTGGTATGACACTTTGTATACAAAGAGCTGATAAATGACTAACTAGTATCAACATACGCAAAAATGACATTACTTTCCAGTTCACCTAATAGTATTCAATTGTTTGATTTTTTCTCTTGAAGCATTGAAAAATTATAATTTTTGATACAATTGAAAAAATGTTAAGTTAATAGCACATTCACTAGAAATATATTTTAAAAATCTGTCGCAACTTCATTTTTTGAAAATATAAAATATTCTTCAACCCATTTAGGACTAGCATTGAGAAAATGCAACATCAAATTTTAAATTTTTTAAAAACATTTTTTTCTGTTTATTTTTCAGTTATATTAAAATTTCTATTTTATTTTTCATACTTAAATTGTAGATTATATTTTATTTTTATTTTCAATAAGCAAGATTTTATACCTAGATCAAAGGATTTTATTTCATGTTTTGAAGAAAAATAATTTAAATTTGGGGTGGTCTTTTATAAGTCAAAATAAAAACTTGAAAAAATTTCAAAATTTGAGTAAAATTAATTTTTTTTCCATAAAAAGTAGATAAATATACCAATATATATCATTTTAAATTGTATTTTTAATCATTGTGTGTAAAAGTTAAACTAAGAAAATACATTAGGAAAAGTAAGAACATAGTCAAACACCCTAAGCAAGTTTTATTTAATTCATTTGTAACATAGAAAGCCCTCATTTAATGCATAACAACTTTAAAAGCAATAATGAATTAACTAAAAATAAACTGTCCGAACAATTTATTAGAAAACTTGATCATTAAACCAAAATTTGTTATTTTAATTCCAACAAAAGTAATATAAGTAAGATTATAAAACCAATTGTTATCAAATGTATAATTCCTCTGCTACAGCATTACTCCAAACACATCTTCCAGATTTTTATTTGTATTTATGTCTAAGTTCAATAAATTTTTTAATAAAATCATGACAACAAAATTCTTTTTTAGTGTCATGCTGTATCAAAAAAATGATGCCAGTGGAAAACTTTCTGGAAAAATAAATCTAGGGAAATATGTAAATATCTATGATTTGATCAATTGATTGGGATATTGAGCTTTATTTAATAAAACAAATTGACTGAAACAAGCAACTTTAATTAACCTTTTATAGCTACTTTTGGGAAAAAAGTAACACCTTTCATTTTGAAATATCAATGCAATTTTGTATAAATTGCAAACATCCAATTAAAAAAAGTAAAAACATATATACATTATACATTTATAATGAATTAAATCCCACATAACATTTAAATGCAATCTCTTTAACAGAAACTTAATAGCAAATAAAAAGTACACAAATTAACATAACACAGAAAGGTACCACCTTCTGTCGGCTAAATGGCAGATCCATTCCGATTATAAAAATTATACAACTGTTCATACTCTTTTCTCAAGTTGTAAAACAGTAGTTTTCCTGTAATATGTAATTCTGATTTTTAACTAATCACTTTCAAAATTTTGTCTTTTGTACATTTTCTTTATTTCTTCTCCACCTGCAAAATTCATTCTTGGCATTCCTCTTCAGTTAGTCTTACTTTTTACAACCCATTTTTACTAACTATACCTTATGTATATAAAAATTTATTACAGCATCACGGAAAACTTTGTTTTATACAGAGAGTGATAAATAAAACAATGCTGGTAGCCACAGAACCAAATCCTACAAAACTATTCTGGCTGTATCGCCAATATCTTGCAAAGTTTCCATTGAAACACCATTAAAATGGAAGGGATGGGTGTTGCTTGCGAAAATTACTGTTGATACTAAAATACTGTTGCATAGATTGGGGTTTGTGAAATTTATGCTATCACTCTCAAAGAGTAAAACAATTCCTTAAGAGTGACAAAAATGTATTGTAGAAAAACAATCCTTGAAATACAGGCAGTAAAAATGGCATAGTACGTTTAGAAGGATCTCAGCCTTCTCCAACACTAAGAGACAACTATCTAAAGATACATAGTGTTAAAGTTAACCACTTGCAAGTAAACTTTTCAAAAGATGAAGTTAAACTGATTTGAGTCATGAAGTTATAGACTTTCCAATTGTTTCAAGAAGTATCCATAGAGTCACCGAAAATTATGCCAACATGGCTGTATCATTAATATTTCACCAAGTTTCCATTGAAATGCCACTATAATGTAAGAGACAACATTGCTTGCAAATATTACAGTTTATCATAAAATAAATGCAAAACATAAAGTAATTTACACTTATTAAACATTCAGATATAAATTATTTACACTATTTAAGATAAATTTCAGCATTAACTACACAAAATTCGTAACAATACCATAGCCTAGAAAATGTGAGTTTTTCATTTTCAATGATGTTGAAACAGCCTCAGGATGAGAGGGACTTATAGAATCTGAAAAGGACAATAAATTGTGAGCTAATCTATTCATAAGAAATTAAACATTATTAAGTGAATTAAAAAGAATATTAAACGAACATAAAAATATATCTTCAAACTTTATTTAGTACATTAATATAAATTCTGAGAAAAAAGATAATCAAGTAAGAAACGTTTAGAGAAGTTTTACATTCAGTTAAAATGTGATATAATGTCAACTACACTGCTAAAAAAAATTAGGGGAGTAAGAAATATTTATATTCAGTCTCAATGTTCAGCAGCATTCTTGCTTTGGGTAACACAGTACCTTGTTGTCAACAAAATTCACACCACTGGCCTACATGAATACAGATCAACCACATGAAGCCTATTTTGGACTGTCTGGCTTGAGACTCTTCAACCTGTTGCTAAAAGAAACAGTCTTTCAATCTGTGTTGCATTGGTTGTCCTGTCTCTGAGTTGTTAACAGGATCTACGAAATCTTGATTTCTGCATTTATACCTTTTACTGGTTTTTGGCATCATAAAAATTTATTTGCAAATGAAATTTTCTTTTATTTTCTGCTATACTTCAGACCATGAATGTTTTGCTATACATTAGATATAAGAAAAAATATTTGCCCCTTCACCTTATACATGACTGGTATGAAAGAAACCTTGGTGTTGCTTTGGTTGGGACAAGCAGTAGGTGAAATTAAATGATTCTTGCTGGACTTTGCAGTAGGAACACGCGAATTCTACAACATGTGGTAGGTCTTAAAGTTTATCCTCCTAATCTGAATAGCAATGCGACCCAAGCTGGTCTTGCCAACAGATTGGCTTGTATTGGATGCCATAAGCGACAGCTGTTCTCAAGTTCTGCAACAGTTTTTCATTGTTTAAATAGACACAGGTTCATGGACATCTAGATGTTTCTGTCGATCAAGTGGAATATTTGCATAATTCCGTTAAATTCAAGTGCTCCCCTAAATTTTTTCAGCAATGAAAAGATATTGGAATTAAATTTTTACACTCAAAATTTTTGGATAAAAATCTATAAAGAATACTTGTTTTTTATTTATACCATAATCTTGAAAATGCGAGTTTTTCATTGATGTTGAAACAACCTTAGGATGAAAGGGGCTTACAGAATCTGAAAAGGACAAGATCAATAATAAATTAAGGAAATAAAAAACATGAAATTAACCTTTCTTAACAAAGTAAAATGCAAGCACTTATAATCAAAAATAATGTAAAATTTAAAAAAGAAATATTACCATTTATACCATAGTCTTGAAAATGCGAGTTTTTCATTGATGTTGAAACAACCTCAGGAAGAAAGGGGCTTACAGAATCTGAAAAGGACAAGAACAATTATAAATTAAGGAAATAAAAAATATGAAATAAACCTTTCTTAACAAAGTAAAATGCAAGCACTTACAATCAAAAATAATGTAAATTTTTTTTTAAAATTACCTATAGCATCTATAATGTAACAAATAAAAATTATTAAATGAAATATAGTGAAAAAATAATGGAAATTCTATATCCTGAACATGGATGACATTTAAGAAATGTTATTTTAATGCAAATAGCTTTATGGTTTTAAAATTTGTAATTTTTAAGAACTTTTTTTTTATATATTGGTATGAAATTTTTTTCTAAAGTTAAGAAATGCTTTAGCACTTTTCTCTAAATTAAAAATACCTATAATTATAAGACCAGCAAAGTATTTCAACAATACACTACAAAAGTTCTAATGAAACAATACACAAATGACAGAGAGAAAAATCAAAACATCAACAAAAGACTTCTTTTTCTCATAATATGCAATTAAAAAGAAAAGGAATGCTCGGTTATCAAACTGAATTGAGCACAAATATCCTTAATTTTGATGATGAGGTCCTTTTAATAAATTCATTTGAAAATCTTTTCAGGCACATTTTAAATGAGCCTTTTGTTAATATTTATGGATAAAGAACACACTTTTTTAAACAGTGTTTATTGTTAATCAGGAAACATTAAGAATGATAAATTTTCAAAATGCTAAAATTGTGATTTTTATTTTTTATGGTAATAACATACCTTATGTTTCATAGAATAATTTTGTTGATGAATTTTGTCATTTTGATTAATAATTACTGAGTTACAAGTGATCTAAGAATAAAACATGGTGCCAATGACTATTTAAAAGAGTGTGGCACCTGTTATTTAAATGAAAACTATTGGTATTTAGTTTTTAGCATGTGTTTAGCCTCACTAATTTTATATCACATGTTTTATGAAGAATGCTGATAGGAACTTCAACTTCTAGTTTTGTTTTATTTTTTTACATCGTATTTGCGAGCTTGTTTCATATTTGTTATTACACAGCACATTTAGTCCTTTTGAATGTAATTTTAAAGTTACGTATACTCTTTAAAATTACCTTCAAAATGAATAAATGTGCTATTTTTTGCTCAAAGTTTTTCTTTTTTTGGATTGAATACTCAATTCTAATTATTTTCTTGAGAAATTAGTTCTTGATATCATGTTCCAAAATCAAGGCCACTGAAATGTAAGAAGCACAGTGCGCTAAAGATTGAGAAAAGATGGGCATCTGGACAATTAGAACTGGAACATCAAAGTTTACATGAAAATGACCCTTATACAAGCGGTCATATATCCTCTAAGAAAATAATGAAGAATTAAGCATTTGCCATTTAAATTCTAGTAAACTAAATGAATCAGCAGCAGAAAGATAACTGTCTCTTCTAAGGTCACAAATTTCTTTGGAACATTTGATAAATGATCCAACATATGCAATAGTTGATACAAATATATGGAAGAGTTTGTCAACTGTAAAATACCCTATTTTTTTGACATTAATAAAAAAAATTGTTTTGTCTTTTTTTAAGACTTGGGAAAGGTCATGCAGGATTAGAATGATTTGCATTAGTGACTGATATGAATGCAATGAATAAAAAATCTTTGTTGAAACACATTAAAATTTTGTCTGAAGAAAAAAGCAAAGTGAAACATCAGATCCTTGAAGTTACAAGAAACATAGCAAGCAACATCTTAAGTTGAATAATTAAAAAAAACACAATGAAAACTGGTGTTTTAGACATTGCTGTGACATTTGATGGATCTTGGCTAAAGTGTGGCCATAAATCTCTGAATGGGATAGGAGTTGTTATTGATTTGTTGACAGGTTTGGTAATTGATTATGAAATATTATCAACGTATTGCATGGAATGTATTGCTACAGCAAAAGATTGTTCAGTGATAGTCCAGATTTTGCAATATGATATGATATGATGGTCACAAATCTGAATGTCAAACAAATCATACAGGGTTCCTCATCAGAAATAGAAGCTGCTGCAATTTTGTGGCAAAGATCCATCAAGGAGAGCAATGTGCATTATACTTGTATACTGCCTGATAAATATTTGGAAACATACTAGCATATGATATCGATGAACATCTACAAAAAGGATAAACAGATAAAAAAGAAGAATGCATTAACCATATTTCCAAATGCTTAGGTTTATGAATTAAAGTGAAAGAGTGTTGAAACAAAGGTATTTGTATTGGGGGCAAGAAGGTTGGTAGCTTAAAAGAAACTACAATAGTTAAAAGAACTAATTTTAACAGAAAAGCAATTAAAGATAGTTACAATGACATTGGGAAAATAAAAAGTGCTATATACAACACATTGTACCATTGTTCATCTACAGATAATAAAGTCAAACACAATAAATATTCAAATGGCAAACTTTCTTGGTGTTTTTAAAAAAGAGCTTTGGCAAATGGAGAGCCCCCAGAAAGACATCCAGTTATGAAGACAAAATTGACTAAGGAGGGTATATATCAAAGATTCCCCCTATGTATCAGAAATTAGAAAGCAATGAGATACTATCTCAGTGTACTTCAGGTAAAAGCCAAAATGCAAACGAATGATTGCATAATTTTATCTAGAATAACTGCCAAAAAGAAAGTTTCCAATCAAAGAAAATATTAGAAATATCTGTTGTAACAGCAGTAAGTGAATTTAATTTTGGACCCCTGTAAACTTAGAAACATAAACATCAGAATACTGCATGACACAAATCAGTGGTGCATAAGAGATGATTGTCAATTAAAGAAAAAGTATAAGTAAAACTTTTCAAACAGCAAAAAGTTAAAAGAACTATGAAACAAAACAAAAAATCTCTAATAAAATAGAGAATAAAAATTTCAAGGATTGTCTTACTGTGCTGGTAAATTTTAAGAATATGTTTTATCATGCTTTATATATTCTTTATGAATATCAGCTTTGCTGATGCACATTACTTGGATTATTAAATATATAAATAGATTTTAAAATATTAGATTTTCAGTATAATAATCTCTTATATGTTTAATTTTCCTGTAACGCTAAGTAATCATGCAAAATTCTGCCTTATTTTTATTTTACACAGATAAATGTTTCAAATGTGCATTTCATCATTACATAAAATGCTCCTTGCATTTCATATTATGCCATGTCTCTTTGAAATTTTCACAAGTTATGAAAGATGATATGATTCACAAATTTGTACATTATTTGATAAAAAATTTAGCAGATCATACTTTGTGTAGTTTTGAATACCTTGAATGTGTGATAATTGGCAAAAAATATAGCACAGAAAAATTTATCTTTTTTTCATCAAATTTTACTCTGAATTTAAAATCTATACACAGATATATTTAGTTGCAGTTCATATATAAAAACAAAAGTTATGTACATATCATAAAAACTAATGCACAAAAAGCATTTTTAAAAAAATTATGCTTATATTGTGAAATATAATAATCATTCACTATAGAGAAAAGGTATTTCAAAATCTTAAGATTGTTGAATCTGACCAAATTTTTCAGTGTTTTCTTATACAGTGTATCATTATATTTTGGTACACCTCTAAGAGGTTTTACTTATTTATTTTCTTTATATTCTGGATTTTGGTAAGTTAACCAATTTCTTTTTTCTTCATTTTCGTTGCTTGAAGGGGACTCAAGCTGAGTTACTCCACATTCCGGATCACGGAATCCAATGAAGTAAAAATGATGGATAATATTAAGGAACCTACGGACTTTAAATATTTTAAATCTACCAAAAGTACCCAAGAATTAATTCTGCGAATTGACAATAAAAGCTTTAATGAAATTACAATTTTACTTGAACACTCAGGAAAAAATGGAAGCATCCCTAAATTAAACCCATACTTATTACATGCTGAATTAAAAAGCAAAATACCAAGGCATGATAAAATAACGCATATGTATTTCACTCGAAGCGGAAAAATAAACACCTCAGATCCAATATGCGCTGTTCAGATAACAGCTATTGAACAAATTTTAAATATTCCAGTAAAGGCCAACATAATATGGGAAGGGTTCACTTCGCGGTTCCTACTTTTTGACATTCCAACTAATGTACATCTGGCGGATGTAGCAACTGAATTAAAAAAATTCAAATGATATTGAAATTGTTGAAATCCATAGATTCATCAAGACAAATAGTCGTCAGGAAGCCTCTCCTGTTTTAGTTACTATTCTGGGCATTAACACACCAGAATGTGTAAAACTCTGGTTTTTTAATCATAGAACTCAACTATTCATAGATAAACCCCGTCAATGTAGTAATTGTTATAGTTTCAAGCACTCATCACGCTTTTGTTCTAATGATGTCTGATGTATTAATTGTGGTGGATCCCATTCTGGACAATGCACAAATCCTTCAAATTGCACAAACTGCAAAGGAGATCATCCGGCAAACTCTCTCAACTGTCCCTCTTTTATAACAGAAAAAAAAATTCTCGAATTCAAATGTACTAAACATATCACACTGGGAGAAGCTCGAAGAAAGTTTAAAGAAACTCACTCCGCAAATTACGCTACAGCAGTAAAAACAGCAGGCCCAGGACCAAATATACAGGAATTTGAGAAAAAATTAGAAAATATAGTAGAAAATTTTCAAATAGCTCTTCAAAAACAAACTACAGCCATAATGAACTCAATGCAAATAGTTATGAAATCCATGTTTAAACATTTGATAGAAATAATAGAAATCAGGAAACAACCGTCATCACTTTATAGAAGGAAAAAAATAAGTCTACCGCAACCGAAAATTGAAATATCCATACCAAGTACATCTAACAAGATGGATGATACATAAAATAGTATTGAAATAGGATAATTTTAAAGTTTTAAGATGCAGAAAGTATTTGCGAAGTCTAAGTTACGGTTTTCTTTCCTTAAAACATAGATAAGTTATCTATATCTGTAAATATATTTCATTTCTTCAAGCGGAGGATTAAGAAGAAAAACCCCCCCCCCTAGTATAGTTATTTTATGCGTTTTCTACAATGGAATTGTAGAAGCTTAAAAAACAAACTTATTTGGTTTAAAATTCCTCCCTTTTCACAATCAGATGTTTTGATATTACAAGAGACCTTTTTAAAACCTAGTGACAATTTGCAAATCCCTGGTAAAATCATTTTCAGACAAGACAGACCAGGAGGAGGGCTGCTGATAGCAGTACCATCAAATATTTCTGCCAGACAAATATCCTTTAACAGCACGCCATCTTCAGAATATGAAATTTTAATATTGCAAATTATAATTAATGATACTTTCTTTTATCTGATAAATTTATATGCAACTCGGGGACTCAATATTACACAAATTAGTTCTTTTCTTGATTCCTTATCGGACCCAGTTTTTATATTCGGAGATTTTAATTTACATCACCCAATGTGGGGTTCAAATCATGCTTCCCAATACAGTGAAATCTTTGTGGATTGGTTAACAAATTCTAATTTCATTATTCTCAATACTGATGTTCCAACGCATAGAAGCAATGTTGGCTCTAGTGCTCTTCTGGATCTTACTTTATGTTCTTCAAGCTTCATCGGTTACAGCAATACTTTCGTTTTAGACAGCTCCTACAATAATGACCATTGTCCTATAATCACAGATTTTAACTTTCATAACTCGAGTAAACGTACAATAAAAAAACTGGATTGGCCCTCTGTAATAAAACAAGCAAAAGCAACAGTTTTTAAGAAAGGCGATCACAATCATAATCTATCTGTCAATATTGCTAAAATAATTTTAAATAATACTAGAAATATAAAAATCTCTAATAGAATCTTTCCTCCTTGGTGGAATAATGCTTGTCATAACCTGTATAAACTCAAGAAATTCTTCAGAAAAAAAGCCAATCGGGAAATCTCCCCAAATTTGTGGATTCGATATAAACAATATTCCAGCCGGCTCCGATTTAATATAAAAAAATCCAAAAAGAAATACTGGGATACGGTGTGCAATAACGTTCCTAACCCAAGAATATTCTATAACATCCTAAAGAAAATTGCAATGAAAAATAATCCTGAATCAACACTGAATTTCCTTCAAATACATAACAGGATAATATACAATCTACAGATTCAAGCAACACTCTTTGCAGAAAACTTTGCATCCAATAATATTATCCATGAGCCACTCCCTTTGGACTTTTTTGCCCAAGATAATAGTTTAATCAACAAACCCCTTCATATATCTGAATTGAATAGAGCAATAAAATCTGCCAAGAATACAACCCCCGGTGCAGACCAGATCCCGGCTAAATTCCTGAAAATTTTGAATGATAGTGAACGAATAATAATTTTAAATCCCCCCCCCCTTTCAACAGTTATTTGATAAGTCAATTGTCCCAAAGGCATGGAAGCATGCTATAATTCTTCCAATTCCCAAACCATGCAAAGATAAAACTAAAATATCTTCATATAGACCTATTGCTTTAACATCAGTTTTTTCTAAGACATTTGAAAGAATTCTAGCCAATCGGATTGCCTACTTCCTGACAACAGAACAAAAACTACATCAGCAACATTATGGATTTGTTCCTTTTAAAAATAACAGAACAGCAACTTAAACAATTTACAAACCAATTACAGACGCAAAGTTGGAAAAAAAATATTTCGTTGGGATTAGCTTAGATATAAAGAGTGCTTATGATTCCGTATATATTGACGGTCTTGTATACAAATGCTTACAAATTGGCATAACTGGGAAAAAAGCGCTTTGGATCCATGAATTTTTATCTTACAGATCGCTGCAAATTCGATGGAGGGGATATTTTTCATCTGAAAAAACACTGCTAAAGGGTCTCCCCCAAGGTAGTGTGCTGTCCCCATTACTATACACTATATATATACGACTTTTTCGAAACATTGGAGACTGGTGTCAAGTGTTCTATATATGCAGATGACATCTTTCTTTATTCCTCACATCAATCGCTCGATATCATCTGTAGTAAATTACAAAATACGTTAGAGAGAATAAGTCAAAGGTGTAATTATTGGAAATTGAGTTTAAGCCCAGACAAAAGTACAATAGCTGAACTCTCGAACAAAAGGATTCACTCACTTCCTAATATATTATTAGCTGGAACCCCTCTACCATGGCAGTATTCTATTAAATATTTAGGAGTATATTTTTCGAAACGGAATCAAAATACAAATATCACGCATCAAATGAAAAATAAAGCACTGAAAAAACTCAACGCTCTTAAAGGTATGGCTTACAAGCATTATGGTCCGAGAGCTGAAATCAAATTAATCAATAATAGTATCTGTAGCACCTTTTTTTATACATGTCATATAATAAATAAATGGTCTGACAATCAGTTGAAGCCTTTTAATGTAATACAAACCAAAGCTCTCAGAATTGCACTAGGTCACAATAGACACCAAATATTGTACTAATGAAACTGGCTGGACAAGAAATTCTCTCGGACAAAATCAGAAGACTGGCAAATAAATTTTTCCTCTCTCAAATCTCCAATCAAACCTTTTCTCCATTATATAGCAATAATCCGGACAATCTGAACTTAAAAATTATGAAGGAGGATAAAAATAATATTGTTAGCATACTTCTCACTTTAAATGCTAATAGTAACCACATCCTCACAATCCCCAGAATATCATCCTTTACAATTCTCCCATGTAAAATATATACCAATAACTTCAAATTTCAGGAGAAAAGGTTAACAATTCAAGCTATAAGGGGTCTATTTGATGAAACAGTTGAGCACGATTTTCAGGATTTCCATATAATAGCCACTGATGCATCGAAAAACGATCAAATAACATACATAGCTGGTATAACAGAAAATCTCTCTTTTGCTTATAGAATAAATCACAATAATTCTATTTTTACTGCTGAAGCATTGGCTATTTGCCAAGCTTTAGATGACCTGACTGTTTCAAACAAAAATCTGCTAATCTTGTCTGATAGCCTCTCTGTTCTTCATGCTCTTCAAAATTATTCTATTAAATCACATAGTGCGAATCACAGACTAGCTAGCAAAATTTACATGCAATCATATTATACCAATAAACTGATATTACTCTGGACTCCGGGACACTCTAATATACTATGGAATGAGCAGGCGGATTATCTTGCAAGATCTGTCACGGAGTCTGACATTTATATCGACTGGATTGCATCAGAAGACATCAGTAAAAAAATATATCAAGAGAGATTTAAAGAAGCAAATAATAATTTTTATTTAAACAAGTATTTTGAAAATTTGGGCAATATTATAAACATTGGCATCATCTCTAAATGGACAAATAATAGAAGAGAAGAAATTTTATGCACTCGAATCTTTAACAAGATGATAATTACCCCAGGACTTCTTAAAAAATTTAATTTAACAGATAATGCAATGTGCAATTCTTGTAATCGTTTAAATGACTTGGAGCATATTTTATTAAGATGCGTCAGATATACTCAAGCCCGAAATCATCTTAAAGCGTTTCTCAAAATTGATCCTGGTTGCAATATCACCTTCAAAGAATTACTAGAGAAAGCTATATCAAACAGATCAACATTCCGATTTTTTATTCAGAAGATGAAATATTTTGACATTAACTAACCTAGTGATACCTGTTAGTTTTGTATGGGATAATAGCCTCTGTTGCTCCAAATCCCAAATAAAGATATTAACTGTAACTGTAACTATAGAGAAAAGAAGGCAAATGTTGTTGCATGATTCTTTATATTTTATGAAGGCAGAATGGACTTTCTTCAAGCTGTTTAGAATCATCTACAATTTGTGCAGACTTTAAGAAATTATTTTAAACTTATAAAAAGTAATGGAGAACAGAGCTAAAGGCTTTCCCCATGAGAGCCTTCCTTTATTAAGGGTAGAATTTTTGCACAATAAATATAAACCAACTCAAAACTTTGGTTAAATGTAAATGTTTGATGATTTATAGCACATTAACAAAATTTATTTTACAATTTAAAAAGGTGAAATAATTATGTTGGCTCTTTAATTATAGCAAAGTTTTTAAAAAGTTCTTAAGGAAGTTATTGAAAGAAAATATGGGTTGGTTAACTAATTGATTTGTTTAATAATATCCCACTAAAAAGCAACATCATGGCTATTGGTGTGTATCAGACTTCATAATCATGAACTACAAATAAGGCATGTATCTGAGCTGACATGCCACTCTATAAACTTCCACACTATGCAATGGTATAGTAGAGAATATTAAGCCCCCCCCCTTCCCTGCAAAGTCAGGTCTTAGGCCCCAAGCTGTACTTGGCATCAGTCAGGCTTTGGGCCCCCTAGAATCCTACCCCCCCCCCCCGATGCGGAAGTGTATGTTACACAATTGACACTATGAATACATGAGTACATTGAGTCTAAATAAATTCAATGTATGCCAGTCTCCCAATTATAACAGGTCTTTAATAGCATTAGAACTCTTAGCCATGAGACTCAACAGACATAAAGCTGGCAATGAGTTCACAACCATGACTACTAGGCTAAAGGAGCCAAAAGAAAAGATGGGATAGACAGAATATGAATAATAAATAAATTATATAACAAAAAAATTTCTAAATCCTAAGATTTAAAGCTGACTTGACTCAATATTCTCACATCTCAATAAGGATTGATTCTTTTTCTTCAAACTTGACCTGCATAAATCTGAAACAAAATTTAAAGAGTAAAGCTTCAGAGGAGAAATAGCTTCTTTAAAATAATAACAGCAATAAAAATATAGTAGCAGAATTTGAATAAAAAACAAGTCCCCCCCCCCTGAGATGGTATTTATCTCAAGATGTAACCCATTTGAAGTTAAAATTAAAAATTCATACTCTTATTAAATGACTTGAATTTATCACTTATTCAAATATCAGTGACCATGGATTTTAATTACATATGCTTAAAAAGGATACAAAATTACTGTGAGTATTACAAAATTTCTTAAGGGAAAGGGATTCTTAAAAGGAAAGGATTTCTTAAATAAGATACACGAGTATTACAAAATTTCTTAAAAGTTTACAGTTTTAAACAGATATTACGAACATTTTACAAGATTTAATATATATATATATATTAATAATATAATGGTAAATATAATATGAGGGTAACTCTGAAATTTTTGAGATACACGCAAACGAGAAATTACAGAAAAAAGCTAACAAATCAATTTGAAAATACAAAGTATTTTAATACAGAAGACTACTTTTTACTGACTTACTTCGAGTTGTTTAGCGTAGAATAAATTTTAGACAATGAGGAATGAAAAAGTAATGTATGCCATTTTCTTCAGAAGTACAGGATTGGTCAAACCCATCAAGTTGGAAAGACAGAAGACAGTAACAGCAAACTGGTATACCACTAAATGTCTTCTTGAAAAAATTCTTCAAGAAGTGAATGTTAAGGGACTAATGCTTCACCATGACAATGCATCTTCCCATACAACCGGAATTACAGTTGAGTTTCTTAAACAAAAACAAATTTTAGTGATAGATTACCCACCTTATTCTCTAGATCTAGCTATGTGTGACTTTGGCTATTTTTTAATCTAAAAAAAGAACTTACGTAGAAGTCGTTTTCATTCAGAAGAAGAGATTCATGTGGCTATAAATGTATTTTTCTTATCAATTCCAAGAAATGAATGTTTTGAGACATTTAATCCATGGAAAATTCATCTATAAAAGTGCATTGATGCTTGAATAGACTACTTTGAACACTCATAAAATTTTGTAAGTATAACTTTAAAAACCTAAGAGTATCTCAAAAATTTCAGAGTGACCCTTGTATAATTATTATATTTGACGTGTAATTTTTTACTTTATAAACTCGCATTCAACATGAATATTCTTTAAAAGTTAATATAAAAGCATTTTAAAGTAATTCTATAACAAATTAGAAAACAAAAAGGATAAAAGTATTCTTATTTGAAATAATATAGTAAAATGAAAAATACCATAGTAAAATTTTAAAAGCAGGTAGAGAAGTTAGAGGAAAATAGATAAAAAGTGAAGCTCCAAAAATTAATTGAAGATAAAGATTTTTAAAGCAAGTATTTTACAGAAACAATATTAATATTTTGGTATCTTTACCAGAAAAATATTGCCTAAAATCTATATTAAACATATTTTTGAGTGAAAAATTTAAAAAAAAACTATTTTACAATGATTTGATCAAAATAAAAGTACTTGAAAAAGAAGTTCATAATCAAGAAGTTATCAAACATTTGTTACATAAATATGCATTTCAGCATTTAATAGCAATTTTCCTAGAAATAAAAAATACTGAAATTTGCTACCCAAATGCATTTTAAGTTTTGTAATTTATTACAATATTTCTCAACCCATACCTATTAATATTAGTATCAAAATTACCACTTGTATGTTGTTTTAAGAAAATCCAAACTCTTAGGAAACTATCTCTCAATATCATATCCAAATAAAAAAATCATAAAAGTTTCAAATAGCAACACAGATAATGTTATATAACTGGGGGGGGGGGGAGTAGAAATTATTTTTGTTGGGCGTTCCTTCATACTTTAGTAAATACATCAAATTGGATTTTTCATCATATTAAAGTTTATCTCTAGATTTCTGAAATCTATTTTCATGACCTTAGTATATTCCTGTAACTGTTCATTTTAATGGAAAATTATTCTAATATCCATTATGTCAGTTACTACATTTGTTGATGATGTAAAAATTGTTTTTGTGATAGTTACTGGTTAGATGTCGGTTTCTGATTTGTTACATATTTTACATTCTTCCATTGAATAAATTAATATTTTTTTAACAAGAATGGATTTTATAATATGTTCCCTTATTGATTATCAATTATTTATATCCCAGAGTGCTATTTTGAGAAAAATTGATTCACTGGGTTAGAATATAATTTCTTCAGGCTAAATTCATGTGATGTGATAGCCACATGATAACTACAAGCACATATAATGAGCCAATCAGTTCATAAATTTATGAGATGTCATAGACAAATGATAAATGCAATCGGATGTTTTCAGAGTCTGTGCACTTCACTGTTGCCAACTTTTGCTTTTTGCAGATTGTTTTACAAAATGTATATATTTTTAAACAATAATAATGCACATATGTGAATAAAATGCTCTTGATTTAAAAGTACATACATAATAAAAGTATTTTTTTTTATTCTGAAAAACTTTTTGAATATCTTTACCTAATTATTAAATATAAAATTTTACAAGTTTGAATTCAATGGAGAACACACATGATTGTATTTATAATGTGACTGTCATGAATTAGACCATTTACGGCAATATTTTCCGTTAATAAGCTGAAAGCTGATAATTATTTGATATAATCAAGAGATTAAAAAATTGTACCAAGATAATGCCTGTTGAAGGATATGCATTAAAGACTTCTTCCCCTCCCAAAGAAATAAAGAGTTTATCAAATTAGGAAAGGTTATGAAAACATATACATATTCATTCTCTCGGTTATTTCATAATAATCTTTTCAAATACTCAATGCAAAAGTACGATTCCTTTGAGCTTCTAACTCCGAAAATTTCAATATAATGAGTATGTAATTTAATAATCAAACAATTGCATATTTAGTAAAAAGATTTAGGTTTAGTCCTAGGAGAGCCCACATTCTTGGGACAAATTATTTTGGTTGGTGATAATTGCGCCATCTTGGTAACCCTACTTTGATACACTAGATATGGTAAACCAAATTATTTCTGGAATTTTTTTAATTTGTTGGCGGGCATTTCGAATTTCATCATTTTGTTGTTGGGCACCTAGTTGGAAGTATGGCTGTGTGCGTGAGTGAATACACCTTTTTAGAATTTTTTAGTTTGTTGAATGCGAAAGGTAAGAAAGAATTGATTGAATGGTGTATGAAGCAAGGATTGATGCTTCGAGTTATGAAAATCCTAAATGTAATGAGCAAATTGGATTATACAAACAAAAGAGTGTTGTTTTGGATGGATTTGAATGGAGATGTTGAAAAAAGGTACGAATGTGCATGATGTTTGCAGAAGTATAAGAAAGAATTTGTGGTTTTCTAATAGTAAGTTAAGCAAGTATGAAATTTTGCATGTAACTAAAATGTGGCTTGGAAGATGTATGAATGATTATGTTCAAAGGTATGTTCGACCATTACCTCGCAGAATATATATGGCGGCACTCCCCCAATCATTCACTTAGCAATGAGACCTTCAAGGCATTTTTAAAATCTGCTGTCCCGCTGTACACTCCACTCTGAAAAAAACAGCAGTAAGAGCTGTTTTTAAATTTTTCTTATCTTAAGTATATTTGATTAATTTCTGTATTATTTTTATATATTTTTATTATGCATCCACCGTGTCCCGCTATATTCACTAGAAGCCATTGTTGGGTTCACTTGGCACCATCTTCTTCTGGCTTGGCGCTTTTTTCGGTTTGTCGCCAAGGGTGTGGGCTCTCCTAGGATTTTACCAAAGTTTATTAAACTATAAACCTTAAAGTCTGCTAAATGTTTTTCCATTATTCAAAATGTTGAAACTGTATGTAATATCAAATATACATTCAAATAATATTAAATTACTGTAAATATGAAAAAAACTATAAACAGATAAAGTAACTAAATTAATATAGGTATAAGTAAAAAAAGTCTAATAAATTCTGCACAAAAAAAAAAGAATAAATTCAATTTATATATGACAGATGTAAGAAACATTCTGCAATTTACCATCTTGATAATTCACAGAACTAAAGCTTTGGTGTTGGGAAACAGATTCTTTGGTATCAATTGTAGAACCTATCAAATAGAAAACATTTATTTTCTTGCATATAAGAATGATGAAAAATATCAAGAATTTTCTAGAACAAAGGCAACTGCATTTACTTCCAAAAAAAAAATACACACACTCTTATCTACATTTTCTAGAAAATATTTATCATAGAGAAATACAAGAAATAGAAGTTTTAAAGTTTCAAATAAATGTTTAGATAAGCTTAAAAAATCAAAAGTTCATATTGGATTTTGTTTCATGCAGATCATTGTCTTTTTATTTTTTCCAGAATTACACATTTGACATGTACACATATATTTTAAAACTCAAGAAAAAACACATACCCAAAATTCAAGATGCATAATATAACATTTATAGATTGAAGACAATTTTACATATGTAAATAAGGGAAAGTTGAGTGGAATGATAAACTGAAATTTTCATAAAAATTACACAAGATGATGGCTTCAATCCTCCATCATCTGAGATCTTTCTCTCTAGCAACCAGTTACTCATGTCGTATCAAAAGATTTCATTTCATCATTTATGTGATTCAAAGAATGCAGAAATGTGTTTTGAATGATTCTGAAATAACATTTTTTGCACCTTTATAAGAGACAGATAACACTGAGCAACCATTTCTGATTAACACGTGATATTTGTAAGGTGTTAGTCAAAATGTCACACACATTTTTACTCCTCCCCCCCCCTTAATAAAAAATGGCAATGGCTGGTAAGATGTGGAACCCTTATGCTACTAAATCTTCCATCTGTCATCATACCTGACTGCTATTAGTCATATCCTCATAATTACAATATCTTATATTAAAAAAACTTGAAATTGATATCCCTCCACTTAATTATGATCATGATGAGATTGATCCTACTTTTTCAACTTATACATGGAAACGCTTCTCTATCAAATCAATGTGTAATCATAAACTGCTTTCTATGTAGCTCACTGGCACTCAAAAAATGCATTTTTTATAAAAAAATGAAGATAAAAAAAATAAATGAAAACAGCAACAGTTAAAGGCTGAAACTAAAAAGAGCAAATACAACAAATTTATATAAAAAAAAAACTGGCTGATTTACAGTTTGACTTTGAAAGTTTTATGAGTAAAAAATTCAACTTATTTACTTGAAGTTCCTTATTTACACACTGGTGAAGATGAGCCCCAAGTATCTCTGTGATAAGGAATGCATCAGTGGTGGAGAGCAAGAAAAATACAATCATAATTCCAATGTTTTACACACAAGTTCTGTTTCCCTTCTGTCTGTATTGTGGGATGAAATCAAAGCTACATACTGCCCATAGTGCAGTGTGATTGTAATCGAATTGTAGTTTCATTTATTTGATGCCGTTTCTTTAGTCATGATTATGCTTGCTTTGTGTTATGAAAAATTTGTTATGCTTCAAGATATGACCACAACAGTCTTTAACAGATGTTTCATAATATAGTACAATATGAAATTAAATTGTTGTTTTTATTCATCATTTTTATCCTTTCTCTAAAATGAAATTTTCGATTTTAAACTTAAAAAATATCACTTAAAACTTAAAGAGTCTTAAGGAATTTTTGCCAAAATAACCTACTTGAAATGAATATTAGTTTGGAAAAATCAACAAAGCTTGAGTCCATTGTTTCATGCAAAATTCCTCCATAAATACATATGTTATAACATAAAAAGTGATTCAACAAGGAGTTATCTGAATGGGACATTGGCACATACCTCTGATAGAACATATAAGTGATTAATTTTTAGTAGCCACTAATAACTAATTTGAGCTCCAGTGCACTGCAACAGAGCATCTAAATGACATACAATGTTAAAGCGTAACTTTCATCATAAAACAATGGTTGATCCACACAGACTGCCCAAATGGATTAATTAACTGTATGAGAGCACATGTCACTAATTGAGAAAGGATGTGCAATTCAATTAAAGGAAACAGAGTGGTAAACATGACAAGATTGCCTGATATCTTCAGTCAGAGTAATGCTTTCTTTCAACAGGAGTGGATGAACCATGGCTATAGAGAGCTCAAGTAGTGGTTGACCAAGAATGATGACATTACTCACACAACCTGACACATCTTTACAAACAATTGAGTAACTGGGACACGAGTGACTACAATGACCATTTATAGGTGACTAAACAAATGACTGTGAACACAAAGGTTATTGCACTAATTGCTACATAGAATTGCACACATGCACTGGAATGGGATGTATTCCATATGGAATCTCACAGATTGGAGAATTGTTTTCACTGATTAGTCTTGCTTTGAAATGAGACCAATGATCAGTTAAAACATGTCTGGAGATGCCCAAAATAGCAGTGGAATACTCTCCTATCATCTTGTCTTACAGTCTGACAAGCAGGAGCCATGGACAGGAGTAAAATGTCAGATCCCTTGCACCTTTTGATTGTCATCTGTGACACCCTTACAGTACATCAGCAAAGTTTCTATGACAGTATTATCCTTCCTTTCCTAGACCCATATGCTAAAATTTCAACACTATGATGTCTGGCCACACAGAGCATTCACATAATTTTGATAACAAATAATTAAATTCCAAACCTACTGAGCTTAAGATCCCAATGCTACGAATATCTGCACATGCATGAAACTTTCCTATTTACCTTACTTTGGTAATGTAAATGAAAAATTAATGCCACATACTTGTTATTTTATGTTCAAGGAAAAATTCTAATTTATAAGAATAAACAAAGTATTTTAAAGATGCTGTAACAAGCTAATTTGGAAAGTACAGAGAGTAATGTTGTTAAAATTGGCTTGATCTCATGCACAATCAAAGTGTGACATTTCATACTATGAAATCTAATAATATTATACTGTACAAAACAGTGAGTTACTTACCAAGAAGTAGGAATGAAATTTTAAAAAGCTAAAATTAATTATACATAATTTTGAATACATTTTTTAAAGATTATAAAATTTCAAAATGCTATCAAGTGCCACTTTTACAGTGAGTAAAATAGCCACTTTGGAGTCTGAAAATAACCCAAATAGAAAAATAAAGCATTGCTTCAAGTATCATTTACAGTTATGTTAACCCCAAATAAAATGTTTACCTTTGGGATTATATTTCTTTTCATGTTGCATATCTAAGTAAGCAGAAAGCATTACAGATGATTCATTATTTTTCACTTTCACAATAAGCTGTGGAATCGTTCCAAAACACTCATCTAAAGTTGAAAAACCATACTCCTTGAAACAGAACTCTCGTTTATAGCATTCACGATAATGGACAAGAAAATCACGTAATTTCATACCAGTAGGAAATTTACTGACAAGATCAACAGCCTCAGACTTCAGTTTTTCAGATAAATTCTTTTTAGAAATAAAATTCGACTGGAATCGTGGTGGGGCAACATATTTCTTTTGACCAAATGGGGAAAAAGATGCATGGGTTGAAGACATCTTGAGCTTGGGTTTTGTTGACTTTTGCTTGGACACCATTTTCCGAATGTGTATTGACTTTTCATCAGGGACAACCATCAAATGGACATCATTTCCAGAATAGGATAGTCTAACAACATCTGGAATAGCTTTCAAGTATTCAATTTCACTTCTATATCCAAATTTTTCAAAAGGCAAACGATTTCCAATCATCTTTTGGTACTCTTTCTTGAAACAAGTAAGAGAACAGCCATCTTTGAATGCAATGAGAAGACTTCTAATTATAATTTTGCTATCTTCAAATTCTTTATTGTGGTTCATAGTTACTCTATATCCCTATTTTTAAAAAATAAAAATTAATTGAACAGAAATGAATTTAAAAAAATGATAAAATGAAACCAAGCTTTAATTTTACTCTATTTGCTATAATGTAATCATACAGCTACTAATATTCTTATTTTCCTGCCAAGTCAGATTTAGCAAAATTATTCATAAGAATATAAGAAATAAGAATAATCTCTTAAGATTATAAAAGACACTAATATCTGGCTGGTTTGAATTAACATCTACACAAGGGCTATTGATCACAGATCTCATATTTTTAAAGTATGGGCATAAAATAACAGAACATTATATTTGTTCCATCTGGTTTACCTTCATCTATAAATAAATTCTGATGGAAAGTAATTTTCATAAATATTATTTGGCAACTCAAAATGGTAGCAAATTTTAATTGGATTTTAAAATACTGCTGTGAAACCAATGTTGGATCTATTTATTATATGTATTTCAAATTTCATTTGTTGTAGACTAAAATTAAAGCAAAAACTATCTTAAAACAAGATTACAACTGAAAAAAAAGCTATTAGACCACAATCCTCATTCTCATTTTTTTTAATATCTTTTTGATTTAAAACTAATCCTTCGACTAATATAAATTACACAAAGTATAACTTCAATAAAAAAAATTTGGTATAACTTCAGTAGAATTTAAAAAGATGCCAAAAATTTATTGTATTACATAGATAAAAAATGTATGTTTTCGTTCGAATAATATACGCACTTTTCAAAAAATACATATAGGGACACTTTCAGAAAGTTCACATATAAAAGAATAGAAGTATTTAAAAAAGATTTTTTTTTTTACCTTATTTTTTTTGTAACAAGTTTACTGTCGAACCGATCCAAAACAAATTATCATGTCGTAGGATTACGTTTCAGAAATGGATTTCGAATCTTTAACATTAATGAGGTAATACACCTTTTTGAACTAGTGATTTACAAAATCTTTCTGGGTTGATGGTATAAAATTGTTTTAAGGCTTATTAAATCGTAGAAATTCGTGAACGCAAATTGGTACAAGTGAGTGTTTTTATAATATGATCTAAGTCTTCTTTTTTTGACAGAACACTTAATATTTCATTATAATAGAATAATTACAAATTCAATGCGTTAAAAAATAAAGCAAAACAATCGCCACTAACACGAGCAACTGCTTTATGTTCAAACTTCAGTTCAGTTCAGGTTTTGTGGGATATGGAGCAATAAAGGCTATTATTTCCTTGATATGAATGTGAATATCTACACTCATGTCCATAAATTAAGGATGATTCAGAATCACACAGAAATTGAACTCTAAAATAAAAATTTCACCTGTAGAATTATCACACAGATCTTGAAGAAGAATATGCAAATTACAGGAAACCACCAGATGGCGCGGATAGTACGTCACAATGACGAGAGTGTAAGAGAGGGGTTTTTAAGGAATGGTGGCAAAGAAGTAAAATTGTTTCCTCAGGATTTCATAGGGACAGAACCACTGGTGCTGTCTTTCTGGATATCCAAAAGGCGTTTGACCGTGACTGGGTCAGCGGACTAATTTACAAACTTATCATTAACAACTTCCCTACTGATTTAATCCATATTCTCCACTCCTATCTCACTAACAGGTCATACAGAGTCAACGACACTCTCTCAATTATACACAAGGTGAACATTGGAGTTCCACAGGGATCCTTGTTGGGACCTGTGCTCTTTAATGTTTATCTAAACGACATTCCTACACACCCACACACCATGTTGAACCTCTTCACCGACGATACACCTATCTCGGCCACTTTTAAAAATAAAAAATCTGTTACAGTAGCACTGAACAAACACCTGGCCCTACTTGAAAATTTTTTTAACATGTGGAAGATTAAAATCAACGTGGATAAAACCGTCGTGGTTTTATTCACAAAAGGACGTACTCCAGTAACACCTCCAGTGCTCTATTCCACACCACTACACTGGTCTCAGAGTACTAGATACTTAGGTGTAATCCTAGATAAAACGCTCACTTGGAAACCACACTTTATACACGCTCGCGATAAATTCCGGTCTGCTCTTAAATCAATATACCCCTTAATTTGCAGGTTTGCGCCCCATCCTAAGCTACGCTTGTCCTGTGTGGGGATACGCAGCTAAAAGCAATATCAAGATACTAGAAATTGCTCGAAATTCTATTATTAGGACAATAGTTAAAGCCAGAATGTACAACAAAAACTCCAATATTTACAAAGCAATCCAAGTTCCCCCTTTCAAAAATTACATTCAAACTGTTGCTAAAAATTTCTTTGACAATCTCCCAAACATCAATAATTCAAACATCAACTTAGAAAACTATACTCCACTAGATCACCACAAGAGGCCTAGGATAATTCTCCTAGACTCTTACAATCCTCCGTAATTGTACTACTTCTCATTCACCTGTCGGTAAATGACCCACTAAGCATTAATTTTCTCATTTTGTATTTATTTTCATTTAATATTATATTCTCTTCGCTGCACCCCACCAGGCTATTCCCTGTTCCCAAACCCACTTTTATTTACTTTCTGTACAGCCATTTGAGAGGAGACTCGCTAAGCTTTACCATCCAACAACAATGCTCCCTTTCTACCAGCAGAACCGACCTCGTAAATTACCATGACCGACAGCCCTGGCTCTAACAGACAATTACGTCATCACTCTCAATCAACCTGCCAAATGCGAGTCTCGGCATTCTTTAGAGACAGCCCTGGATCTCCATCCATCACCCATGACAGCCTTCGACTTCATTGCCTGCACCCGATGTTCAGTGTTCACGGGCCCCATCTCGCGGACTGCGAAATCAACCAAAGTGACTTTTTATTCTAATTAAATCAAAAGACTCTTTTTCTTCTTAAAGACTAATTTCAGGACTCTGATATAATAATTTAGATATGGGACGGAGGGTTCCTCGAGAACCCAGTGCCCAATGACCCTCAGCGCATAGAAGTAAAATTGTTCACAAGCGCTTTAAAAGCCTTTCAGTGCAATAACCGCATAGTTATGGCACAAAGGACGCATTTGGATGATTTTTTACGAGGTAGAATTATCGGACGACTGGAATGTGGACGTACCCAGCTGGAAGTAACCGAGGAACTTGGAATTGCCCAGAGTCTCATCTCCAGGCTTCGGGAACGATTCCAAGATGATGGTAATGTGAGTAGATGTTACAGCACAGGTCGCCAACGAGTTACAACGCCGAATGAGGACCGGTATTTGGCAGTTACTGCCAAAAGAAACAGACAGAGCACAGCATCAGACCTGTCTCGTCAGCTCTTTCCAGCTACCGGTACAACAGTTTCAAGGCAGACCGTGTACAGACTCTTAGGGCACATTGGTCTATATGCTCATAGGCCTCTCAAATGTGTTCCCCTTACCGCAACTCACTGTCACATGCGATTAACCTGGAGTAGAGAGCATGCATTGTGGGCACCCCAACAGTGGTCTTGTGTGATGTTTTCCGACGAGTCCAGGTTTAGTTTGCAGACTGATTCTCGCCGGACTTTCATATCAAAAGCGCCAGGTACCCGTTACCACCAAGAGAACACCATTAAACGACACCGTTACGGTGGTGCAGGATGGCCCGTTTGGGGAGGAATTATTCTTGGTTCCAGAACTGACCTGCATGTTCAGAGTGTAACGATGACATGCCACATCTATCGGGATGTCATTCTGGAACAACATGTACGTTTGTTTCGGGGCACCATGGGTGCTGAATTTCTGTTTATGGATGACAACGCCCGTCCTCACCGTGCAAATATTGTAGACGAATGCCTTCAATCGGAGGATATCACCCATATGGATTGGCCAGCATACTCACGGGACTTGAATCCAATAGAGCATGTGTGGGATATGCTTGGCCGACGAATTGCAGCCCATCAACCCCCTCTCACCTGTCTACCTGAACTTCGGAGGGCATTGCTTGATGAGTGGTGTAATATTCCCCAAGATCAGATTGATAATTTGATACTCAGCATGCGTTGGCGTTGTAAGGCCTGTATTGCATCGTCCGGGAGACATACTCCGTATTAACCATCATTCTAACCATGTTATACTGTTTCTTGTAAAAGGTTCTTTTTTGAAATTTTCTCCAGGGAGTAAAAATCGCAATTTTTATTAATTATGTCAAACATATAGAATCTTTTTTGCTCTTTACCTTTTGTTTAATAAATAGACTTTACAAATAAGTCAAATTTGTTTTGCTTCTGTCTTTTTCTCTGCCTGAACTTCATTATCCTTAATTTATGGTCATGAGTGTATGTAAATCGCTATATGTGTCTTTCCTGTCTTAATACAGGGTGTTTCATAAATGATGGGAGTAACTTTAAGGGGTGATAGTACACATCAAGACGAGTAATAGTAAATAGGAAACCAAGTGTCCCAAACGTCTTCCGAAGGAGAAAGGCGCCATCAAAGTTTAGGGTCCTAAATTTCAAATGATGATAAAAAACGGGAAAATGGATCGATTCATTTGCGGTTTTCACTAAAATCATTCTTTAAATTAGTATTTTCATTAAAAAAAGTTTTAAAGACAAAGTTAAAAAATGCCGTTAGAGGGCGCTCTATACTTTGGAGTACCGAACAACTACCTTTTACCAGTATTTTTTTTATTTTGTTAAATGTTTACAAAAGCTTAGATTTTAACTTGAATTTTGAGCGCAAAATTGAAACCATCGGGAGCGGTTAAGTGGCGCAAATGTAACCGCGTTTAGGGAGGAAAAATTGAAATGCTCGTATGTAATGATCAAAATAAAAACGATAAAGCAAACTTTAAGAGGCGATAGTACAACACCAAAACAAGTAACATTCATCAAAGAAATCATACTCGTAATTTTAACCCGAAGGTGATAGAGGGCGCTGAAACAGATTTCGTTTTAAGAGACAAAAAGGAAACAAAGAACATTTACGTTATAAAAAAAAGTTTAATTAGAAATGATTACAATATCTGTTCGAAACACTGACCATTAGAGGCGATGCATGCGGTACAACGGCGAAGAAGGGATTCACGAACCCTCTGAAACACGCCAGGAGTATCGCGCACCTCTCCTGCAGCTGCCGAAAGTCTGGCGACGAGTTCTTCTGCAGTTTCGATAGGAGTCTCATACATAAGACTCTTCAAGTGTCCCCACAAAAAGAAATCCAGGCATGAAAGATCGGGCGATCGCGCTGGCCAAGGGACAGGACCACTTCGCCCAATCCATTGATTTGGAAAGGTTGCGTTTAGATAATTTCGCACCTCTGGCGCAAAATGAGCTGGTGCTCCATCCTGCTGGAACCACATTACTCGCCGGATACGAGGGGGAACATCTGTTATCATTTCCGGCAGCACCTGTTGCAGAAAGGTAAGATATTTTTTTTCCATCCAGGCGTTCTGGCAGAAGATAAGGTCCAAGTAGATGGTCACCAATTATTCCTGCCCAAACATTTATGGAAAATCGTCGCTGATATGCATGTGTAGAAGACGCATGTGGATTTACATCTGCCCATTGGTGGGAATTGTGGGTGTTAAATGTACCGTCACGTGTAAATGTACATTCATCTGTAAAAAGCACAGTTGCACCAAAATCGGGATTTAGGGTGTGCTTCTGCAGATACCAGCGAGCAAAATCCATTCGACGAGGAAAATCCCTTTCAGTCAGTTCCTGGACTCGTTGGACATGAAAAGGATGCATACTTTCATCCTTTAGTACTCGCCATGTCGTGGAGGGTGATACTTCAATTTGACTAGCCACTGCTCGCGTGCTTGTATTTGGATGATCAGTCACCATATCCAGAATTTTTTCTTCCACGGCTACCGTTCTGTTAGACTTCGCACAGCCTGCATTTGAACGTGCACCAAAAAAGGATCCTGTCTCACACAACTGTCTGTGCAAGCGCACAAATGTTTTATCATTGGGCAACCGCCTGTTGGGAAACTTTTTTCCGTATAATCGTCGCGCCTCTGCACTATTCCCATTTGCAGTTCCGTAGATGAAGTGCATATCAGCCTTTTCTTGATTAGTGAAGGGCAACATCTTTCGTTACGTTTGTTCCGTGATTTACACTTGCACACTCGGGTCAATGGCTTTTATCTTAATAACAATTTGCATATGCGTTCTTCTTCTTCCCATATCACAATTTCATGTTCTTCTTCCAGAATCTTGCAGCTAAAACGCTTGCATGGATAAAATTTGAAGATGCTCCAGCACGTTTGCGTTTGAATTCAAATCATGCATTTTCTAATCGAAGTTGATTGTTTTTATGTTGTACTATCGCCTCTTAAAGTTTGCTTTATCGTTTTTTATTTTGATCATTACATACGAGCATTTCAATTTTTCCTCCCTAAACGCGGTTACATTTGCGCCACTTAACCGCTCCCGATGGTTTCAATTTTGCGCTCAAAATTCAAGTTAAAATCTAAGCTTTTGTAAACATTTAACAAAATAAAAAAATACTGGTAAAAGGTAGTTGTTCGGTACTCCAAAGTCTAGAGCGCCCTCTAACGGCATTTTTTTAACTTTGTCTTTAAAACTTTTTTAATGAAAATACTAATTTAAAGAATGATTTTAGTGAAAACCGCAAATGAATCGATCCATTTTCCCGTTTTTTATCATCATTTGAAATTTAGGACCCTAAACTTTGATGGCTCCTTTCTCCTTCGGAAGACGTTTGGGACACTTGGTTTCCTATTTACTATTACTCGTCTTGATGTGTACTATCACCTCTTAAAGTTACTCCCATCATTTATGAAACACCCTGTATATACATATATGAAATAGACGATGGCCGTTGGAATGGTATTTCCTTATATGGTTACTATTTATGATGGTTGATGTTGCCTTATCAATATTATTGAGGAGGCAGTCTTGATGTTAATTATTCTTGTTTATTGTACACTGAACATGTAGACACACAGGTAGACGGAATCACAAAGAAACATACACACACAACAAACACAAAACCGAGCTGCAGCCGGCTACATGTTGAAGACAGACAAATACAGAAGCGAAAAGCGAGTGGTCTCCAGGAATCTCAGTTTTTATAGGCGGCTCAAATCACATGATCTGAGTGGGTGTATGGATGTAGATAAAAATACTCTCGTTAGGCGGCTGGCTAACTTATTACTAAAACGTTGGTCCTGAAGGGATGGACCGTAGATAATTAAAAGATATTTAAAAGGATTATATTACTGGGATTATATATATATATATATAATAGACGAAAGAGATGGCCGTTGGAATGGTATTTCTCTAAAATGATCGCTATCTTTGATTGAGGTTTTATTTTTGATGGCATTGACGACGCAGTCCTTTGCTATAGTAAAATCAGTTTATTGAACATTTAACACATAGCGTTCTACATAACAAGAAGCAAACAAGAGACACAAACACAAACCAAGCTGCAGATGATTACATGACGAAAAGACAGAACAAAAGAGAAAGAGGGATAATTCAAATATCAAATAGCAAGTATTTATATATGGGGAAGAATCGGGAAAAATACATTCTAAAAAATACAGTCACGTGTCTAGGTGAGGGAATAACTAATTATTTATAGAAATTGCATCATTGTTTAGGGGATATTAATCCCTATTCCTAATTTTCTTGGAATTGCTAATAAATCTATCAAATTTAAAGGTCTAAAGAATCAGTAATAAACCAACATCTGTTTAATGCTTGAGAAAGAGACGCGTTCGAATAGGGTATTAGGATTTATGAATTAGATGTTATAAATAAAGGAGATTCGAATCATGAGTTGAAATCAATTAAGTTATTATACATATATATATATATATATAGAACTAGCTGGCATGGCCCGGCGTTGCACGGGCTTTTACCGTGGGTATAACTTATCCCCATGTTAATTTCCTTCTTTCTTTCTGACGCCATCACTTTTATGTGGGTGTGACGCGTACGATGTGAGTGCGTATCATGCTTTCTCGTTTAACATTTTCCCTTCTCTTCACAAAACCAGCACATCCAATATTCTTTTTCGAAGTAACTTTGGCTTCTATGTTTTTTCCTCTTCTCTAAGCCCGGCGTTGCACGGGCTTTTACTGAGTGTATAACTTAATCCCCATGAGAACTTCCTCTTTCCCTCATGATGCCAGAACTTCTGTGTGGGTGTGTACACGTACGATGCGAGTGCATGGCCCGGCATCGCTCGGGCTTTCTCGTTTAACATTTTCCCTTCCCTTCAATAAATCAGCACTTCCAATATTCTTTTTCAAAATTAGTTTGACTTCCTTTTCTTTCTCCCCCCCCACCTCACTTAGCCCGGCGTTGTACGGGTTTTTACCGAGTGAATTACTTAATCACCACGGGAATATCCTGTTTCCCTCAGGACGACAACACTTCTGTGTGTGTGTACGCGTGCAATGTGAGTGATTTCCAAACAATGTCATTAAATTTCCCATTCTCGAAATTTGTTAACTTCTTTTCGTTGTGAGACGCGTTTCATTCCTTTCCATTTAATCCGGCGATGCACGGACATATTCGAATGCATAACATATTTCCATGGAAATTCACCTTCCTTTATCGAAGTTCCTGGTATGTGTGTAATTCATATATATTAACGTCATTACAAAACCCTTTTTCAAAATATCTTCCAGGTCTTACTGATATCAAACAGGTTTCTTTTCAGGTCACAGTGTTACAGTGACTTTTTTAGTGTAGAACTATTTTCCTCCTTACTCTCCCCTCAGGTATAAGATTTATCTTCAAATTTCTATTACTAACTTTTGAAAAACAATATTGCTTTAGTAAAAAATAATAAATTTAAACAATAAAAATAAAATTATTTTGATGCTTAATTAAAAAAAGTCATAATTTTTTTATAATAGAAAGTTTTTTGGAATCTAAAATACTAAAATAATTTTCAGGTTTTCATTAATCAATCAATCGTTACTTACAGTTAGCTTAAAAATGAGTCTAGATCGCATTTTTATCCAAAATAATAGGCGATATATTTTTTATTAACAAATAATTAATTTAATAATAAAATAATAGAAATATTCCTTTGATTTTAAATAATATATGAATTTAAATCCTTAGCTATAAATACTAATAAAAAAATTCTACAGATAGCTCATGTAACGCTTGGATGTTTGATTAAACATATGTAAGTGTTAAAAAAACACTAAGGGGGGAGGAATTTAGTTATATGTTTACATTCACTGGAAAAAAAAAAACATTCAAAAAGAAAATATATATCTGATAAAAACATTTAATTTTTTTAATTTTATAGTTTTTTACTCCCCTCTGTGTTAATTAATTTATTTAAACACGTATCTCTCTCTCTCTCTCTGTGAAAAAAAGTATATTATACAAAACTAACTTATTAATTATTTTATAATAAAATTGATTAAAAATGCTCATTTAGCAATTAATTGTGACATACCATTTGCTTAAATAATGGCAGCACTGAAATTGAAGCAGTTTTTTTAAATTTATTCGATTTATGCATTATTCGATTATTACATTATGATCTCATCAAGATGAATCAAAAATGGTTTGTTTGTTTTTGAAGGAAAGCAAGAAAATAATTTTAAAATTTTGGTAATCAAGCTTCAAATCAAAAGTTGTTTTTTTCCCCTCATAATTTTGCATTCTTTTATTTTTTAAATCTTTTTAATTTGACCTTTCTTTAATATAAAACATATAAGAATATTCACCAAAAAAGAAATATATAACAGAATTTTTTTTTATCCCTTCTTAAATTTCCTTGATAGAATTTTTTAAAGAACAAGTAATATATATAAAAAAAATTACGTCAATTCCTTCTTTGGTCAGCAAAGAAAAATTTTATCGTGATTACTTTTCATTAAATAGTTTCAATTAATATAAATATGTATATACATATGACAGAATCACAATATTAAGTGACAAAATAGAAAGATACTTTCCTTGCATTTTTCCATTTTCTATATATGGTGTGGACTACTTTTTTTGTTACTATTTTTATTCATTCTTTAAATTTAATTATTCTAATAAAATAGTATAGTAAAAATGAAATCACATTCTCAGAGATTAGGCCATCCCACATGGGATTCGAACCCACGACCTTTGGATTAGAAGTCCATTGCACTATAGGGACAAAACAAACGATTTTACTTTCTATGCTGTTGGACTAATCATTTTTGTTTGTTTTTGTTTATTCATTTTTTAATTTAATTAATGAACTAATATTTGAAAAAGTTCAAATGTAAAATTCTAATCTTATCGACCCTCTAGGAGGTTACGGAGGTGCTATAGACGAAAATGCCCCTTTTTGAATTATTGGCCCTACAAATTTGAAACTAAGAAAGCATATTTTTTTTTGTTCAGCAAATATCCGCTTAGTACAGTTTTTGACTCCCAAATGGAATTGAATGGGCATTATAGACAAAAGTTTCTGTTTTAACTATTAGACCTATACATTTTAAATTTTGCAAGCATGTTTCTTTCGTTGAGTACAGTTCCGCGAAGAACGAGTTTTATAGAAAGAGACTTCTAAGGAGAGAGGTGATTATGGGGGTGAAAAGAAAAAAACCCATCTATTTTAGAAATGTAAGTCCTGTTAATTTTCAAAAAAGAGATGAAATCTATATGAATGTTTTTGAATATAACGTAAGGCTTAATGTTAGGACCTAGATATCAATAAATTAAAAAAAAAAACTATATACAGTCATATAACGTCACGAAATATACAGCAAAGTGGTAATGGCTAATGATTTATATTGAAGAATTTAAATAAACGAACTGTTTTTTTAAACCCTTCAAAGTATAAATAGTAAAAAATAAAAATTACAAACATATATATACTTTTTCGATTTTCTCAAGTCCATTAAATTAACGTGATTTGATTAAAAATTTATTTTCATATAAAAATCCTAAAGTGAACAAAGTATTTAAGTAAGTGAAGTAAGAATATATTTGAAAAGTATGAAAATGTTTAAAAATTAAAGGAAGAAAATATATATATTTTTAAGAATGAAAGTAAGAAATAAAAAATGCTTATTTTTCTGAGAAGCTGAAAGATTTATAAGAAATCTTTTTCTCCTAATTATTTTCTAAAATTTAAAATATTTGAGAATCTTTTGTAAAAAAAAAATCGCATTTTTAATATTTATCGTGTATTAAAACGTATAACTTGCAATTCCTGAATTCCTTTTTTCATGAAGTAATTGATTAAAGAATTTAACAAAATTATTTTATACTTTTGATATTGCATAAATTAATTTTCTTTCATATGAAACGCGGGAAAAGATTCAATCACAAAGAAAAGAAATAGTATGCATTCTTTTTGCCTAATATTTTTCATTATTTTTTTATTCAATTTTGTTCTTATAATGAGATTTTATTTGATTATTTTAAGAAATAATTAATCTGTGTATAATTTTTATTCTTATACTTTTCTCAAAATCGTTTGCTATCGATTCATGCTTTTCACCGAAAACGTAGAAGGTATTTTAATTTATGGATTCGTAGAAAAAAGCTTTTTAAAAGTATTTCGTTTCTAACATTGTTTGTAAATATTCTTCTACCATATTCAGAATTTACTATGAATTATAAGAATATAATAAGAACTTCATGATTTATTATTATTATTATTATTTTAGATAAAGAAAAACTTAAAGTATCCATTATTCGGATACCTAAAATGCTCGCTTCTTTAAACCTAGATCATAAGACTATAAGTGAAAAATGTATCTTTATGTTTTGACGGATCTATACGCGCCCTTCAATTAACCTCGGGGGAATTCTTTTGGGCCAGCATTTTTTAACCAGCCCTCTGCGAAGGTCAGAAAGCGTGATATGCAAATTAAGTTTAATATATATATTCTTTATTCGCGAGTTTGGGAGTTAGTGAATAGTGAATAAATGGGAAGTAAAAAAAATTGGCAGTGAAACGTATACGTAAACAGTGTAGGAAGCCAGAGGTTGGAATGTTATAAGAAAGTGCTTAGTTTAACTATTGGAGACGTGTTAAAGTCAACGCAAAAGGATTAGAAGACTGCAAGAGTTCAGGTACTGTGATCTTAAATCAAGTTGATGTTTAGAAAGTTAAACTAATAGTGCGGTCATTAAATACGTAAGCTCTGTATAAAGTTATATTAAAAGTAGAGCTGCATGATTGAATATATTCACCGGAAACGCAGTCTCGTCTTACTCCCATTCTATTACTGATTAAATTTATCGTGTTTAAATATTGTTTGTGTCTGAGTTGAATATAGTGATAAATAAATTTAGTTCCTCCCACACCTCTAGCCGGGTCACAGGGAAGAAGGGACGTAAATTTTTTATAATGTATTCATTGTTCTAAGACAACAAATGGCAGCAGTAGTATAGTGATTAAGATCATGAGATTGTGAGTGAGTCCATTGTGCCTAAGGACCAGCCGTATAGAGGAACTGATGCACCGTTAAATCTGTCTTGGCTCAAAGTCCACCCATTGGCGTGATGTGGTAGTCTGGAGAGGAGGGTACCTGCTGTCCTCCTTGTCACATGACCATGGTTCAAAATTACGATGTCCGTCTTCAATAGCCTTCGTATTGCTCTAAAATGTGACAAGTTTTAGTTTCATCTTCTTCATATATATGCCGAAAAATTTCAAACATGCTGAATGGTCATGGTCTCGAACTCGTGGCCGACATTGCTATGGAAGATATGCCATGTACAGGGACTGATGCATGTTTATTCTGTACTCGAGTTGGCGTAATGTGGAAGTTTGGAGAGAGGGATTCCATCTCAGGTTTTGTCTTCGTCTATTGACCGTGTTTCAAAATTACGAAGTGTGTCGGCATTGGCCATCGTGGAGCTTCATAAAGCGATGTAAAAATCTAAAAAAAACGAAAAATCTCTGTTTTTTATTAAAAGATATATGTATTTTGTTTTTGCCAGCTGGGTGGAATAGTTGGTTTGTCGCTGGCCTTCTGCACCTAAGGTTGCGGGTTTGACCCCGGCCCAAGTCGGTGAATTTTCATAATGCAGAAAATCGACAGCGGCCATGTCGCATGATTATGCAGCATGCAAAAGTTCCATTGAGTGCCTGTTTGGCTTGAATGCTCTAGGCAAAATTTAAATCCTAAGTACGGTTTCGCATCGCCATTCAGGTCCCTTCCTATGGGGAAACTGGGTGCTAAAATTGCCTAAAATTACCTGAGGCAATTGGTATTTGCCTATAGGTGCCGCACTAAAAGAGATACCAGCTCCCGAGTGAATGTACTTGGTCTGTAATGGTAGAACCCCAACCCGCAGCAACATTAGAAGTGATTGTGTTTTGTTTTAATTTGAATATTTTATGCTTTCGTGTTTTATTACAACACTAATTTGCTTTCAAATTGTTTGCCTGATTTGTTAAAGAAAATAATTAGCTTTCAGTTATTTTTCACTAAAGAATCTGGGATAAGATAACCGCTTTCTTAAAAAATTCCTACGGATTCATGATCTAAGAGAAAGCGGATTGGTTAAACTGAATTAATAGAAATGTAGTATGCATTCTTGAAGTAAATGAGCAATAAAAAAAAGTTGCTTTATAAAAATTAATTTACATATTTATTACATCACTTAATTCTTTTTTATAGTCCCTGTTATTACAGATATTGTGTAAAAACACATGTACTTAAAAAAAAGAAATGTTGATATTTTAGAAATGATCAATGGTAATACGAGAATATGTTTTACCCTAAAAGCCTAAGGTTATTGAATCATGAATTTCACCATTTAAGGTTTTGTGAATAGAGTTATTTTAGTTTAATTCAAGTTTTTTAGTGATTATGGAAATTTATATTAAATGCTACGGTATTTAATTGTATTCAAGCCTAATTTTTTCCCCAATGTTAATTGCTATTAAAAATCGAGTGCGACTTAGAATCAACGGGAAAAAAATTCGTTGGATGGAGCAAATAGTGGTTATAGATTCATGTATGCATTTAAAAGTTTATAATACTGGTAAAATAAACTAGTTATTTACTTCTTATTAGTTCTCATTTTTAGTTTATTTTAATTTCGTAAAATTGGATATCGATATAAAGCATTATATGCTATTATTCATTTTCCACAAAAATGTATTGAGAATATTTAGGTGCTGCTTAGATTCAAATAAATATGGTATATATAATTATTAGAGAAAAAATAAATGATAGTTTAAAAAACTAAAAAAACACGCTTTTATAGAAAATTGAAATAAGAAATTGTTGACGCATCCTCTCCTTTTTCACATAAAGAACACTCGTTTTGTTTGTTGTATTTGTATCAACCCTGAGCCTTTTCGCTTTAGGGTTGTAACTTAATCTTTTAGTCGCTAAATCTGGTAAATGGATCTAGAACCAGTCGAAAAATCTGGTAATGGGAAATTGTTAATCCTGATGATCCTGATCATGGCAATGGAACAAAATTATTAAATTATTGTATTGTCCTAAGAAAATAAATGTTTATGACTTAAATGCCCTATCACACACGCATGTCTCGGAATAACTCGAGTCTCTTTCAAACAACCGTTTCGAGCAGCTGTAAGAGCGAAAGGTTGCCGTAAGCAAAACGATACACTCTGACGTCAGCTACGCCCTATCTTCACACTGGAAAATTACTCTCAGATTTTTCTGTTCCGGAAAACGAATATCCATTATTATTTCCATTAACATCCGATATAATTTCTTTTATTCCGCTTGCGCTTCTGTTGATGGTTGAAACAGAAATAAAGCGCTATTCTGCTTAAATTATTATGCGCAATTTCTGATGTGTTTGACGAAGCCGAGGCTGTCATCTTTACTACCATCTTGTTTATGACCTGGGAAAAGAAAAACCCATTGGCTGGAATTTCGAGCAATTCTTTCAGCTCGCTAGGAAAAAGTTTTTAGAAGCCGTTACTATGGCAACTGGGTAGAAATTGCTCAAAGGGTAGCTTCAATGAAAAATTGCTCCAAATATGTATACGTGTAATAAGGTCATGACATTCGCACAGACCAGTTCAACCGACTGCCGCCTTTTGACTGAATGAGTAATGATAGCATATAATGGTAGGGCTAGGCCTACGCATGGACCACGGTCATCATATGTGGCTAATTGACGTATCGTCCAAAATTTCCAGTGTTTCGGATAATACAGCCGAAAATAATATTTGACCGCTGAAATTATTTGAATATCGATCTTATTAAAGACTAGTCGAGAATAAGACGAGACCCTGGGCCCGGGCCTAGTTGACCCATGCCTTAAGACGGCCCCGCTTCAGCGTGAACATGATACCTCAGCAGCAAATAGTGATATTTGCATAAACATTTCAACATATATTTCAAATAATGAGGATTCAAGATTTCACCAAATTCCCAATGAATTGCCTTAATAATATAAGGGGTGGCGTTGTTTGCGAATATATTACAATTTTAACATAAAATAAATATAACATAGAGTAATATAAACACATTACACATCCAAATATAAATTATTTACACTATTTTAAGTATTCTTTACACAAAATTCGTAATAATAAAAAAACCATTCAATTTCATGCAGAGATTTATTTTATTAAAATATTCTTAAATAAAATAACTTCTTAATAATATTCAAAACAAATATAATTTTTTAAAAAAATAAAAAATAGAAATCTGCATGAAATCCAGTGACGGAATCCAACGAAACGCCGAATAGCGCGCCACCTACCTCGCACCGAATTTAATTAGCAACATTCCATCTCTGTAATAAAATATTTATATCCCATCCTCCATAATAACCCCGAATTCGTGTTTACCTTTCTCCCCCGGTCCTTCGCAGTGGACCACAATAGAAGGAGAAAGTTGAACTTTAAATCCATTCCTCCTTCACAAAGGCTTTAAATCTGGACCTCTCCGGCAAATTGCCCGGACCCGTAATAAGCGAAAATATTAATCCGGGCGATATCTGCTAAACGCGCGCCGGACCGAGCCGGGTTCAATGGAAACAATTAAAAGGGACGAGCAAAGTTTTAATTAATGTTTATACTTGGGCAGATTTGGTGCAGGGGGGAGTTAAATAAGGAGATAGGAATAAAGAGAGCGAAAATTACTCGCTGGGATCCCCTCTTTGCACGGGTGAATAAAAGTTGCAGAGCAGGGATTTTAAAAGTTGCAGGGATTTCTTCTTAAGTTTCGGGGTTTGTTGATGTTGGTGCAGGAAGTTTGTTTTTGAGGATGTGTGTTGTTGTGTTAGATGGAGGAAAATGGAAAATGTTTGAGATGTTTACCTCAGTGTACTTGGTCAAATATTTTTGTCTAAATAACAACGCTCAAAATCGTATAGAAACTAAATGCATCGGTTAAACCAGAGGTTCCCAAACTTTTTTGTCTCTTAGACCCCTTGCCCCGTTTTTCGGTTTGCGGTAGACCCCTGCTTAATTAATATTGAATTTTTGTATTTTTATCAACTTAAATTCTTTTTAACCGCTGGTACTAATGCTCTTACTTTAAAAGAATTAAATTTTTAACTGTAATGAAATATATTGTTTAAAATGTAAAAAGCATATGTTAATTAATTAAATTAAAATTAATTAATAAATAAAACTGTTAAATAAACTAACTAAGCAACAAGCAAATTATTTTAATGGGAGGGATGAATCTCTAGCACTACAATATCAAATTTTTAGCATTTGGTATCAATCTTGTCTGGTTTAATTTTAAATCTCCCCTTTTAGTATAGTGCCGTTTTTATCTTTCTTTCTTTCTTTTTCTTTCGAGATTGGCAACCACACTGAAATTCCTTTACTCTAGGAAAAACAATGAAAAACTTCTTTACAATATTCCATAAGTCGAGAAAAATAACAGACTTGACTTTTTAAAGCCAAAATTGTTAGCATCCGTATCTAAACTTTAAGATCTTAGTTAGCGCTTATTATAGTTCCCATTGTAATTTGACATTTTTTTTTCCCGATATGACCATATGAATTCATTGCCTACTGTGGTATTGCCATAGTCAAAGCTTTCTCATACCTGGTTTCAAAATCTGAATGAAAGGCATTTAAATGTTGAATGTAGGTTAAAACGTTCTAACAGATTGCCTGTGAGAAATTTCGAAAATTCGGGACATCCAGTATTATATTTCTTCAGCTTAAATCAGGAAAGAAAAGCTGAAAGGGTTCTTGTTTTAATAAAATTTATGCTGTCACCTTGTAAATGCAAATTAACCTCATCAAATTTAGTAAATAAATCTGTTAAATATATTGGTAAATTTGGTTTACCCGTGATTATAAATTTTCTTTTAAAGTTAAAGTTACGATCTAGTTTATTGAGAGCCGATATCACATAGACCCCTACTTACATCTCATGGACCCCCAAATCATTTTTTGGCTAGCGTAGACCCCTTGGAGGTCGTCATAGACCCCTGGGGGTCCATATAGACCACTTTGGGAATCACTGGGTTAAGCGGAATAGTATAGAGCAGAGATGTGCCGATCGCGAAGCTAATTTTTAAATCAGACGCTGAATAGACTGCATTATGAAAAACACTTTTTCGCAACATCAAGTCACTTGTAGCTCATTTAAATAGAGAGAGAGAAAGAAGATGCCCCCCACTATACGAAAAAATTTATTAACTTTGCTACAGAGATTAAATATGTCGTCTAGAGATAAGTATAATTATCTAGAACAGTTGTGACGGTTCTATCCGCGACTTTATTAACACCTTCTAGGGAAAAATAATTTTATTCAACCAACTTTCGCCAATCAAGAAAGTGTGATTATGTAAATGAAGTATATTATATAAATTCTGTTTTCGCGAGTTTCTGAGTTGGCACGTTGGAGTTGGTACGTAGGAGTTAGCATAGAGTCTGCGAGTTAGTTTGTTAGTTGCTACTTGAAGATTGAAAGATAGTGGAATTATTCAGATGTCTTGGAATTGTCTAGGAAAACGGATTACACCAGTGAATCCAACGACATTGATCAATCCCGATAACCTCCAAGATTTCAGTGTAGGATCCGAAGCATAAAAGTACAGGTATCGTGAGCTTGATTAATTAGAAGTTAGCTTATTAGTCTGCGATGTAGTTTATATTGAGCGCATTTAAGCTATCTTAGAAAGTTGAGGGTCCGTAGTACGCCCGTGTTATAGAATCTCACCTCCGTGTTCTACTATTTCATCGCCTATCTTAATTAGATTGTTATTGTGTCTGATTGATATTTTGGTAAAAATAAATTAATTAGATTGAAATCATGTCTGTTGATCATTCAGTTTCTCCCACACACCTAGTGGGGTTTACAGGGTTTGAGAGTCAAGCAGGAACCGACAGTGTTTTCCAAACTTTTGACATATATGTACCCTTTCTGTAATTTTCATAACGTTAAATACCATTCATTAAAACAAAAACAAAAATGTGTTTTAATAACAATCAAAATATATTTATATTTTCTTTTTTTTGTGTGTGGCATACACAAAATAACATGAAAAGAGAAATAAAATTATTCATAGTAAAATATAAATAACATTTATTTGAGTTAACGAGGAGGATGAAATTGTTTGTGCTGAGATGATAGATCGTCAGAATTTGATTCCCTCAGGGACGTCTTAAGACATTTTGAGGCCCTGGGCCCCTACGCAAAAATAGGCCCCGCCTAAGCCCCATAAAAATAGGCAGTACATAGCATATGCTGTCAAATACTCGTACAAACAATAACCCAAAACAAATTAATGTGTATGACTTACAATCGCACAAACCGGCTCTACCGACTGCCGCCTTTTGTCTGAATAAGTAATGATGGTGTAGGCCTAGTCCTGTACGTGGACGACGGTCATCACATGTAGCCAGCAAACATATCATTCGAAATTCTCAATTTTTCAGAAAATACAAACGGAAATAACATTTGACCGTTGAAATTATTCGAAGCATGATTTTATTAAAACTTGTGACGGATCTATACGTGACCTCCTATTAACAATCCTCTTGGGTATTCTTTTGGGCCAACAAAATTTACCAATTTTCTCCTAAGAAGAAAACGTGATATGCAAATTAAGTTTATTATATATATTCCTAGTCCGCGAGTTAAGGGAGTTAGTGAATTTGAAGGGAAGAGAATAGATAACAGAAAGTTAGAAATTTAGTTAACCATGGGTGACAAGATAGTTACACAAGGGGAAGGTTACCTTAAGTGGTTGAAAAGGCCTTGTGAAAGATTAAAGAAAAAAGTTGTCATTGATAAATTATATTGATTAGAAGACTGCCTAAGTTCAGGTACTATCAACTTCCTATTACGTTGATATTTAAAGTATTAAAGTCGTTAAGCGGACATTAAGTATACGTCTACCGTGTAAAACAATATTAGGGAAGAACCTTTATCATAAAGTAGTTATTTTATGTATTCTGCCCAAACGCGACTCTCGTCTCTTTCCTCTGTTGTTTGACTGGATTATTCTATTTATAGTGTTAAACTGATCTGTGTTTGAGTCGATTAAAGTGATAAATAAAATAATTGGAATTTATCATGTCGAATGATCTTTTACTTCCTTTCGCACCTTTAGCTGGGTCACAGGGTAGAAAGGAAAAAGGTTCGTTCCAAACTGAGTTGAGAACGAGATGAGGTCCCCATTGCAGCCGAGGCCCTGGGCCCGGGCCCAGTTGGCGCACGCCTTTAAATGTTAAACTGGGTTCCCTGGTTGTTAATTTTAATCTGAGATGTGGTTCCACGTCCAATAGTCTGTTCCTTTTTTTCCGCTTAATGCCTACAAATGTCGAACAAGATATCAATCATTGGCATGACCAAGTAATTTTAGCGCGTTTTTCACATGTTGTATTTTACAATAGGAAAATTCGGGAAAACTATGGGAAAATTTAAATATGATTCGGCTCATCTAGGGCACAAATGCGACCAAATGCCGAAAACCCGAGGTCAATTGGTTGCTTATTGGCTGAGAAAAAGGTACGACAAAATATGGAACGAAGACGAAATTTGCATCCTAATAGCGTTTTTGTTCCACGCTTTTGTTTTGTGCTACGTGAAAAACGCTCTAAAAAGCAACTTCACATACGAAAAATTGCGCAAAAGCTAAAAATACACAGGTTCCTGGAGAAACCACTAACTGTTAACGAAGTGATTTGTCTCTCTAACAAAGTGCGGTATATTCACTTCGTGTCACACCGAACCATCTCACACCTCATAAGACAGTCTTGACTTGACTCATTAAAACTTGGAATTAGGCACAGCTAAGCATGGTGCAGTGCATATCCACACCAAACTCTTCTTGTACCCCTGGGGATACGCGTACCACACTTTGAGAAACACACAGGTGTAAAATAATAATTCTCAAATTTATTTATTATTGTTCCTTTGAACTGGAAAGTACACTCCAAACATACTCCAGATGAAATTTATTATAATTATTATACACAGGTTTGTCTGAGGGAAATATATCCCCCCCCCCTTTATGGACTGCTTTAGTAGCCACAGTATCTGAATATGCATGGTCGTGAACTCGTGGCTGGTGTTGTCGAGTCGTAGATTTGAAACCTTGTATTACTGGATATCCACAACGAAGAGGGACTAATGGATGTTAAATCTGTTCGAGGCTCTTCCTTTGGAGTGGTGTGGAAGTTTGAAGAGAAGGGTGCCGGCTTAGGTGTCATTCCCATCACTTGACCGTGGTTTAAAATTATAAGATCCATTGCCAACTACTGTCGAGTTTTTTCAGGGGGCGACGTAAATTAAAATTAAACCAATCCTCGTGTCCCTTAAAAATACCCTCATGCGCATGCGTGCCACTGGTATAAAACTTGAATACTCATATACACAATGACTAATTTATGCTAACTTATATATTCATTGACTATAATTTACAAAAGGCTGGTTCAAAAACTCAAAGTCTATGTTTACCAAGCTCGATCTCGGTTTGGGGAGGAAAAAATTTGCATGGAAGTCTCCGAAGCATGAAAGAAAGATCGCCGATTACGTCCCGTATATATAAATTTATCCTTCTGCTGATTTTCCACACAAAAAAATGGCGCTAAAAGTATAACAAGGTTTAGGACCAATTTTAGGGAGTCGGCTACCAGCGTACAAATATCACGTGTTGTCCCTCGAGAGAATTTTTCATATTCTGACAAAATTTTATATACCTTTACCGTGGTTCAAAATTACGAGGTCCATCTCCAACATGCGTTGTTTCATAGTTGAACGTAAATTAAAAATAGCACATTTGCATAACAGATTTGTGCCTTGATATAAAAGTTCTTCATTAGCTTAAAAAAATGTTTGTAAAATTATATAAAAAATATAATATTTTATTGATTACTAAAGATTTTTTTAAATTCTGTCTGAGCAGTAATTATAAATTTCACAAAGAAAATCGATCAAATGCTATAATGTGTATGAGCAAAAAAGCTAAAGTATAACTTCATATTTAAATTTATGTGTTGTTTATTTATTGAAATTAAGAATTAAATTTATTTTGGCATGGTAATGGACCCTTCCACAAAAAGAAACACAACATAAGTATTCATAAACGATCCTGCAAATATATATCTTAAAACTATACCACATATATACAAAGAATATATATATTGAGAACTGTAGAAATGCAATTTAAAGTACTCAGAATACAAAATTCTTTTGTTAACCCCGAATTCTTTACATTTAATAATGAAGGACTGGAGATATATATACAATGGAAATAGAGAGAGGGGCTTAGGAATCCTCAACCACACAAATATTTTCGTTGCAGAAGAGGCCCCAGCATCTAACATTGACGTTGCCAAAAAAGTTTAATAAATTCTTCCCCAATTTCGCAGTTGCGCCAAAGCAAAACGCAATATGCCCCTTCCAGTAACCATTCTCCTAGGTTCCCAGCGTGTTTGGCATATTGACGGCCACACTTCACTGGAGATTTATAATGGAAGTTCCCATTTTCTGCAACGGTATTGATAAAAAAGGAAATTGAGGGGGGTGAGGGTAGGCATCGTGTGTGTGTGTGTACGGGAAAAATAATAATACGGCATTGACTGGCTTTCCGAAAAGTGGCATTTAATATGTCCCGTTTTGTGTCAGGAAATAATCTTTTTCAATCCGATATTGTTTGCTACCTTCCAGCTCGGGACTTATATATCGAGAGAGAGATTTGCATTTGTTTTTCTACTATCACTAGAGTTTTTGTTTTTAATATTTTCGTTTTCGGGGGAAAAAGGGCCAGTTTACTGGATTTTTGGTACTGGATACGTAACTATATCGCGTCCGTCAAAGGTAAAAAAAATAAGAATGTGTTTAAAATAAGAGAAAATGGTAACACTTCAATCACTTGGAAAAAAAATAATTTCGAGAATTTTCCATAGTTCACACATTTCAGAATATTTTCTAAATTTGAATAAAGAAATGGTCCCGACGGATAATATTTTTAGATCTAAAGCATGATTTTCTAATGGGGTCCCAGGTGCAACCCTTGGGAGAGGGTCCATGGAAATTTAGAAAAGAGCTTATAGTATTTCAGGGGTCTATTTGTTGTCGATGACAATTTTTTTTGTGTTAAGGTATCCGACTACCCTAAAATTGTGAATTTTGCCAAAAATTGACAGATTTTCTTATGATTTTATTTTATACGCTATCTTATTAGCTTTATAAAAATACCAAGTTTATCATTTTTCGTTCAATAGAACAAAAACTACAAGTGTTTTAGTAAAAGCAGATGCCATTACTTTAAGCAAGATGTCATACTTAAAAACGCGTTTTGCTCGAAATTTGTTGTTTTTTTTTGAAAATACTCAAACAGGGCCAGCGATTGCTAAAAAAGTTTTAAAAATAATGAACTGAAATTTTTTCTATAAGTTCTGTATAATAGTAGAATTGTTTTAACCTTCAGATTTATCAATCACTGTTTTATTACAAAATTTGCAGTAACTTATGTGAATATAATCACTGTTTTTTTTAAGCAATTTTATATAATAACTGAGATAACGTGCTCTTGTTTTTTGTAAAAAAGAAAATATCTCTTATCCTGAAGAACATAATAACATAGCAACACATTAGAATGCAAAAATTTAAAAATTTGTTTATAAACCTTTGGTACAGAATGGGTCGCGTTTATTCTATTTTTTGTAAATGTTTACCTATTTTTTCCCATTTAGTAATAATAATTTCTTTTTTTCTTCTTAATTTTAGCATATTTTTATTAAAATGTACCAAAAAAATCTAAAAATAACAAACAAAAAAATCTCCATATCTCCATTTAAAAAAAAAAGTTATCGCAACCAGTCTACGATACCTAAAGGCATCCGTCTACGCGGGTTAAACAAAAAAATTGACAAAAATGTATTACGATTTAATTTTGTAGGACAATTTATAAGGTTTATAAACTTACCAAGATTTTATTTCCCATTTACTAGTACTAAAGTAGCAATTGTTTTAGTAAGAGCTAATGCCATTTTCCAGTTTAGAGTAATCGACATTTAAACACGTTTTACGCAAAATATTTTTCTGGAAAATTGAGGACGGGAACAGGAATTGTAGAAAAAGTTATTACTCAGTGGCGCACACATGGGAGGTGTCCTGGGAGTCCGGACACCCTCCAAAGCCCTTGAGTTTTCTCCCATTGATGATAATCCTATACATATATAACGTAAAACTTTATAAAGTACTTGCAAATAACAATTTGTTAATTCATGCAAAATATTAGTTCAATAATTTATTTTTTACTGCTTTTTGTTAACAAAATCGACAAAATCAGAAGAATCAGGTGAGGTATGATACGAGTTGGGGGACTTTAAACCATGGACTCCACCCCTTGAAAAAATGTGTGCGCTACTGAAGATACTTAAATGAAATTTTTTGTGTCAGTCAGTCAAGCAAACTGTTTTATGTCAGTCACTAAGTCAAAATATTTAAAATAGTTTGACTTAGTTTTTAAAATTAATGCATTATTATGAAAAAAAATTTACAATTATTTATATAAATTAAATAGGTGTTTTTTAAAGCAATTTCATATAGTAACCAAGATAAATTTTTCTTTTCTTTTTGGTAAAAATTAAAGCATCTTTTATCATTTAGGTCATTTCACAAATGAACAGTAATGCAACATATAAATATCGAAAAATCGAAAATTCGTTCATGAAATTTTTGTTTAGAGTAAGTCACGCGCGTTTATGCATTTTTTTTTTTTTTTTTTTTTTTTTGTAAATTTCCGCCAGCTTTTTGTATTTTGATATTAAATTTCTTGTATTTACAATTTTAGCCTGTTTTGAATAATTTACAAATTAAATCTGAAACACACACACACACACAAATTATATTTAAAATTTTAAAAAAAATTTCTCGCGTTGTCGGATACCTTAAAATTTAATGAACTCTCTTTCCTAGTTATTTAATCATTCATAGTTCCTATTTGGTTAAGGCAGAATTAATTTATTTTAATAATTTATTAAGAAAAAACGAGGAATCGATTGGATATTATTACAGTTTTTCCAATTTATTATTATTTTTGAATAATTTTACACTTAATATTAGAAGTACATTATAGGGAGAATATCAAACACAATCATTGCATTAAATATTTAAAAATCATTTTATAAATAAATACACATTAATAAAATTGAAAAATTAATAAAATAAATATTTATATTTGTTTTGTTAGTTATAGTGATGTAACATTATAAACAATTTTTTTTCACAGGCCGATTTTTTTTTTTAAAAAAAATTTTCATCAATACTTCAAGGACTATAATACATTCATTGAAATCGGACTATCTTACAGTTGCACTGCGTTTCTGAATATTTGTTTTTATTATTAAAGTTTAAAATGAAAACAGTACAAAAAGTAAAACAAAGTCTGATATAAATTGCATTATTTTCTAATTTTCTCTTTATATTCTGTAATTAAATAGTAGTCTTTAAATTTTTGTATGCAATTATATAAGTATTATGATTAATATTGTATATGTTGTATATTATAGAGAAATATATAAGGAAGGGTCTATGGAAAAAATTATTCCTTTAAAGGGAGTTAATTGTAGAAAACGTTTGGAAACCTTTGATTTTAAGCGTATTTAAACATTAACTTAAATTTCGCCTAAAACATTTTAACTTTTTTGCAATATAAACTATGCACACAATTTTTAAAAATTAATCTAAATAATATTTAAATTAATAATCTGGATTATAAATGGAAAACATTTCACAACTCTTCGTGGGTTGTATAAATATTTTTCGTTTCTTTTTTAAAAAAATATCCGAAGATTTAGCTTGCATGCACAAAAGGATCCCCCACCCACTCGCATACCGATGTACTAGTACTTTCAGAATAATAACAATTTCAATTCCGCATAATCTATAGCTAATCTATAAAAAGGAAATATATGGAATCATTTTGTTACTAAACATTCATGAAACTCACGATTTCCTGTTTAGTTATTCCGCATCTGGGGTTCTAAAAAAGATTGTTATTGCTTTGAACACATATTATGTTACATTAGAAAATTTGACATTTTCTATCCCTTTTATTCAATTCATACTATTAGTCCATTCTCTCCCTATATACAATAGTATATATATATATATATATATATCTTATTCAAATTTTCAATCGTTAATAAAATACTTTCTCTTTATCCATTCAAGTTCAAATACATTTTTTAAACTTGTAGTGGATGACGCTTGAGGTTGATATAATTTTTTCAAATATTAATTCATTTATTGAATTTAATCTTTTTTTTAATTTTAAATGTATTCTACGTTGTTTCTCTCTCTCTCTCTCTCTCTTTCTGTCGTTTCTTTTTCTTTTTCTTTTTTATCTTACGCCCGTCTTCTGCATCTCTGCCATTAGTCGACGAGCAGCCCAATAAAATGATGACGAAGCTTAAAAAGAATTAAAAATTGCCTCCAAAGAGTTGTCTACAAAATAGGGGAATGGTTTCAGTCATCTTCACGTGGTGCCTCCTGTTTAAGGCTGTTTTCGGCTAAAGAATAGGTCCCAAAATCGAAATATTTTTTTCAGATACAAAAGTACTCAGACATTAATATTATATTCTGGCTTCACTATCTTGTAGAGAATCACTTGTTTTATCATATTACACATTTTTATCCGAGTTGACACATTTTTTTCTTTTATAAAATGTGATTCATATTTTTTTTCTATACCGTAGTGCTAAAGGAGTTATCCCTTTACATGTTAAACGGAAAAACTAACTATTTATGAAATTTTTTGAAATTTTAAAAACACTATATTATAAACAAATGCATAAGTTACAAATTTTTATAAAAATCGAGGCATTTTTTTCTGTCCAAAAATGTTCACGTTCTCGCACGTTTGGTTTAAGGCTGTTTGACGAAAACAGCCTTAAACCAAACGACTGGTAACTTATAGCCTTAAAGTAGCCCTTTTTGATGAAGAAGTGAAGTTGAAAAATTGGTGATAAGTGCTTTTCTTTTTTTGAGGGTATAAGAAGTATTTCTGTAGTAGTTACAACTAGCTGCAACAGGTGGCACCTGTACGTTTTCCAACAAAGTAGGAATTGACGTTAATTTTTTTTTTATAAATTACTTGAAAACATAAGATTGACTGATGCTTATTGACGTCATACTACAAATTAGCGCAAATCTACTGGTGATGGATTTCGTAATTTTGAATTATGATCAAGCGATGAAGATGAGAGCTATAAGTCTCACTCCGCTCTCCAAACTTCCTCATCACGCCAACGTGAAGAATTTAAACTTAGACATATTTAACTTGTATCAACCCCTCTGCACAGTAGGTATTCAGTGACATCAAGTGAGGGAACTGAAATATTTTTTGGTGTTAAAAGAATTTCATGTTAATGTATAATACAAAAAAACATATATTCAACAAATTTAAATTTATTAGAGTACGTTTTATTTGCAAAGATATGTGTATATGCATGTATCTAATAAAAACCATTCAAACATTTACATAATTTGCTCCCTTTTTTAATTATTGTTGACAAAGCAGAGTTCGCAATACCAAAATCTTGGCAGACTTCCATTTTCGTCTACAGATTTCCCCTTTTGATCAAGAGCCTTAAGAAGCTCCATCTTCAACTTCAGCGAAATAGCAGTTTACTTTCTCCCTAATATTTTTGCAATTGTGTTTGCACAATATTCTACTAATTTAGAAAAAATAATGCGAACCACAAACTAACTGATTTTTACTCCCACTGCGATGTACTCGTTTCCGAATTTCAAATCCAACTTTTGAGAGAGGAGGTGTTTTTATGTGGCGTTTGTAGGGACGGGGAGTACAAGTAGCTTATGTAAATAAAATAAATTATAGTTTACAAAAACTAAAAAATACGCTTTTATAGTGAATCGAACTAAAAGGTAAAAAAAAATAATTCTTAATATAAGAATAAAATGATGAACCAAAAAATTAATGTCATTGGAGTAAAAGCATGGGATGCTCTATATTAATGCAGAGTTAGTGTAAAAATGTAGTATAAAACACCCCACGCTTTTACCCCAATGACATTAATTTTCTCGTTAATAATTCTATTCTTATATTAAGAATTATTTTTTTTACCTTTTAGTTCGATTCACTATAAAAACGTGTTTTTTAGTGTTTTTTTAACTATAATTTATTTTTCATTTTTTATTTCGATCTACATTAAAAGCGTGTTTTTTTGTTTTTGTTTTTCGCACTATCCTTTACTCATTGTTGAATTTATTCTTGAGTTTGGTAATTGGGGTCGGGGAAGGGGAATTAAGTAGATGCTGGAATTAGTCTTGCTCTTTAACGGATATTCATTAATGGGTCTGAAGTGTATTTATTCTCTCCGTTTACGGGGCCTCGTATCAGTCCCGTACCGTTATATTTCAAAAATTCCGTCTCTGTACATGCAGGTATAATCAAAGTGTTTTAAGAAGAAATATTAAGTGTTAATCGTTTTATCACCTTTTAAACATATTGCTGTAATATTAATTCGTATTATCACTTCTAAAAGCATTGCTTTGTAAAAATAAAAAATATATTTTGCAGTTAGAACATAAATTATTTTTTTCCCATGGATGAGCCTTTTTTTTAATTTCCATTTTCAGAAAAAGTAGACAGTTGTTTATATTATGATAAGAAATAGCTGACGCACCCAACGCACCCTTGTTCATATAAAGAACACTTTTCTGTGTGTTTGTTTTAATTCTAAACTACAAGTGTATATTCGTTTTAGGGGGTGCACCTGAATCTTTTAGCCACTAGATCTGGAATTAGTCGCCAAATCTTGAAATGGTTTATGGAATTTGTCGCCAAATCTGAAAATGGTAAATGCAATTAGTTGCCAAATCTGGAAGTGTTATATGGAATTGGTCGCCAAATCTGGATATCGTTATTCCTGATGTCCTAATCAGGAAAATGGAACAAAATTATGAAATTATTGTATTGTCCTCGGTCCTTGACAAGTGTGCAAAATTTCGAATTAATCTGACTTTTTAAAGTGGGTAAAAATCGAGTTCAAAGATTCCGTTACATGCAAGTGAAACTTATAAAAGCGTGTTAATTAACTTGTGTCACAGGCTATTCCAAGAGTATTTCAAATCCAACTTAGCCTCCTATCTACGAAACATGTGAAAAGACCTCTCTTTCATTTCACACCCCTCTTAAATCTATAGTGTTTTTCGTACTTTGTTCATTCCCAGAAAGGAAATCTTTTCGTGTTAAGAGGGAAAAGACAGTACAGGTGAGACAGAAAATACAGTATTATGCCAATGATAATTACCCAATGTCTGATAAACATATAGTTAAAATTGTTTTCACAATATGTTATTGAACGAAACCAGACTCGAAACACATTTTAGAATATAAAAATATCTCAATATTGTTATAAACCCAAACGATTATTTATTACAAGAAAATTGTCATTGATTACGCACAAATACATACACACTGGTATCAATTACACTTAAAATTTAGAAATTTTCCTTGATTTTTAGGTAGATTCAAATACGAAAAGTATGAAGTTAGTGTTTCCCGAGTGGTGACTTGAGTAGAATAGTCCTAACGTAAGTTCATACGTGTCGTAAAAGGCGACTAAAATGATTAGAAGTCCAACCTCTCGGGGCTCTGGCAACCCTCAGTTATGACAGTGTGTGTGTTGACATCGAAGGGAACGAGATGGCCGATTTCCTTGCCAATGAAGCCAGAACACTTGAACCTGTAACTTCTTCGACTGCGGTCTTTGATGCCAACGCAGTCGCAAAACAAAAGCTTGCTCAAACCCACGAAAAAAAATTCTCGCTACCGGAATTAAATTATAGCCGAGAAATTACAACACAATAACCAGACTAAGAACACAGCATTTTAAGGGCATGAAGATTCTGCTTGATGGATCCAGATCATATGGGGAATGCAGGCACTGCCCTGGCAAGCAACTAGATCCCAAACACCTTTTTTAGCTGTCTTTCCATTGTTGGTGTCCTTTTTAAAATAGACAATGACTACAACATGGACATCCTATTCTCGGATCGTGCCATGGATGCTGCCACGGCAGTGATTCACGCCTTTGGCAATATTTGACTATATCTTTATTTTGTTATATACACCTTTGCACTCTGTCATACACGACAACAACATGAAGTTAGTGGGAAACTTGAAATGTCAAAAATTTACTAGGATACATAAGCTACTAGGCTTATCAAGTTGGTATGTTTGTGTATATCTATCTACATGCACACACATACACATATACCTGCTTCCACCAGTATTAAACTTAATTTTTTTTTAAATATAGAATATCCGTTAAAAATTTCTCTTAAAGTTCTTGGATTGAGTAAAACTAACAAAAAATATTAAATTTATTTTATACCCATAGATTGATAATTTACCCATTTATTATTTTAATTCATATGAAATCTGAAATATAGGAAATGGTTAAAAATAATGTGAATTATTCAGGGTTTAAGTCCTCGACTACCATTTTTAATTCTATTTGTTTTTAACTTCCTACCCTTTTAGACAAGTTATGATTCGTTTAATGCTGCTATAAATTGTTTTCACTTATTTTTATTTTACTATTCTTTTTAGACAGTACATAATTTTTGTTTAAAAAGTACTGAATCAGATGAGAAGCTGAATATGGCTCGTTTTGTCCTTTTTCATCAGCTTTCAGATAATTCGTTTCATTACTATATAAACTTACATTAATTTTGAGTAAAAGCCTTCGCCTGGATAAAAGAAATTTCTTCGATTCTTTTGTAGCATATCATTGAAGTCCGTTTCTAATTATTCATTTACTTTCTATTAAAGAAGAAAGTTTGATAAAAGCTTTTAATTCTGTTTTATTTATTTATTTTTTATTACAGAACATTTTTTACTCAGAAAACAATCCTTTTCCAGATACATACAAATGTATTTATGTTAGAAACGTAAAAAGTTACAATTTTGTTGGGCATCAAAGTACAGGTGAATGAGTGTTTATTTACTAAAGCTACACGAGGGCTTTTGGGGGCGAACCTCGTAATTTTGAACTACAGTCAAGCTACGAAAACGACATCTGAGCTGGTCTTCCTAATCTCCTAACATATTACACTAACGTGAGAACTTTAAGCCGTGACACGGCGGGTCTTCAGTACGCCAGAGATTGAACTCATGACACGCTGACCAGTACGCAGGGACGTCTTAAGGCATGAACCAACTGGACCCGGGTCCAGGGCCTCGACCACAATGGGGGCCTCGTCTCGTTTTTCAACAAGACCTTAGTAAGATCATGATTCGAATAATTGCAATGGTAAAATGTTCTTTCCTGTTGTATTCTCCAAAAAAAACCACTAAGAATATTGGACAATATGTCAATTAGCTACATGGGATGACCATCGTCCATGGCTTACCACCATACACCAACATTACTTATTCAGTCAAGAAGTGGCTGTTGGTCGAACCGGTTTGTGTGATTGTAGGTCATCCACATTTATTTGTTTCGGGTTTTTTTAATTGAAAACATTTAGAAACCCTGTGTACCACAAAATATAACATAGGGGCTTACATCACAAAGGAAAGATTACAAAAACAAACATCCATGACTTCTCTGGGATTCGAACTCAGGCCCTACGGCACCGCAGTCAGCATCACTAACCACTATACCGGATGGGTGGCCGGGTTATTGTTTGTACGAGTATTTGACAAAATGTGCTATGTACCATCTACTTTTAAGGATCATATATGGAGCCTACATTCGTGTAAGGGCCCAGGGACTACAATTGTGTAAGAGCACAGGGTCTACTTTGGCGTAAAACCCCAGGGCCTCAAAAAGTTTTAAGACGACCCTTCCAGTACGTCCCATGATCATCTGGCCACCCCTGCCAAATCAAAGCATATGAGAAAAAGACAAGGGGCATGTATTGTTTGAATAAACAAATTACTAGTCTTAAATGGGAACATGTGGTATAAAAAAACGTTATGGTTTAAGAATTAAGTCAAGTTAGAGAGAACACGAAATTAATAATGAAAAATGCATTTTTGGATTGGTTTATATGACGTTAACCTCAAACCCAGAGCCTTGTAATATTCATTAATGCTATTCTAATTAAGATACGGAATAATTAAATCTATACCGTGATTATAATTATGCATGTAGTATTAATACAAGACACCCATCAAAGCAATTTGCTTGCCACGTCTCTGACCCCACCAAAGAATAGTCGTTCATGACTTCCAATCACTTTTCGTTAAAAAATAACACCCATCACTGATTGGAATTCCACGCTTCTTTTTCGTTCTCTCTTTCCAAGTTACTTTCTAGCACTTTTCGTCATCAAGCGCCGACTCGGTAAGAAATTAGTAGACAGACTCTCGAGAGTGAGTGAGAGAGGGTGTAGGTAATTTAATTAAGAATATCCCTTTCTAAAAATGTCTTGGAGAGAAAGAGAGAAAAGCGTGCGTTGCACAAAACACCGTCTGCAACGTACACCTACGACTCAATTAACTCTGCAATCTCAAAAACGCCAGCAACAGGAATTATTAAAAGGGTTCGTTACTAATTACCGACTCGCCTTCGACGGCGTGCGTACGTGATGACGAAACTGGTATGGAAAAGAACAATCAACAAATTTAAAGGATGCTCAGAGTGAGGAAGAAAAAAAAAATTATAAACATAACAACAATAAAAAAAAACATCAGTCGAGCAGCACACAAGCCATATTTTCTTTCGTCAAAAATTAAAATTACGAACGGAAAACGCCAACGCCGAAAGTATAAATCGTAAAGTAAACACTGGAAATTGATCAAAAGGACGAACCAAGCCAGAGCCGAAAGGGTTTTCCTTCGAAGAAAACTATGGGAGATGGAAGGGGGGGGGGGAGTTGGAAGACGGTATGGGGTGGGAAGGGAGGTTAAAATCTTTCTAATCTGCTCTGTTGGCTAGGCCCGCCTTTTCCACGTTGTTTAATTACCGCGTGCTAGTTTAGAAAGATTCAGGGAGCACGCACTTAATAACCTAATTAAGAACAGTGTTTTCGCCCTGTTAATTATATTGCCTAACTGTGCCGAGGAAAGAGAGAAAACAAGTTCTCCTTTGCCGCAGCTTTTAATCCTTCAGATGGAAGCAAGTCTGGCATTCTACATTTCGCTCGAGCTCTGGATACGAAAAGACTCAGTTTTCACAGCTTATTTATTCCTCTTGTAAGAGAGAATCGAGAGAACTTTAATTAAAGGAAATGTTATCAATTTAAATGGAGTTAAATTGAATTATATTCTTAATGTTTTGAAGTGCCTTATTGGGTGAGAGCAGATGTTAATCCAAGCGGGCATCCAGCGAAAGCTCGCGTGGAGCCGAGTTGTTTCCCTTCTGCTTCTTTTTTGTTCCTTTTCCTGCTGCTGTTGCTTTCTTTTTTCCACTTTTATTATCGTCTGCTCTATTAGTTTGCTTGGTGGAAAGGAAAACTTGGCGCGAAAATGGCGAATGGATTAGTATTTGTTTTAGTCTTGCTGGTGCTACCTGTGGAGCGTAATTCTCAGAGGTGCTGCTAACGCCTAATTACCGAGGGATTTGGACGAGGCAAATTGTGACTCTGGCTCGAAGCTGGCGCGCCATGGTAAGGGTGATACACCAGAACACAAGGTTCGTTCCAATTAGGAAGTGTTTCAAAGTTAAAAGAGGATTAAAGAGAGCGGGAAATATTTTTCATATTTAATAAACTTAAACACATTCCCGTATAAGTTTAATTCGTTTTGGCGAAACCTTCGCGAATTCGAACAAAGTTGCCCTGAGTGAAGTGAAGAGGTGAAATTCTTGTTGAATAATTTTAAAAATCAAATTCGAATTGAAAATTTTTTTTTAAAGTATTTGCAGATAGTTGTAAAAATTAGATTTTTGAACATAATAACAGCGCGGTAAAATTTAAAATTAAGAAATAGCATTGATTGTCGTATTATTGTGAGTTTTGGTCTTTGATTAAGAATTAGAACTAGATCTTACTTGCTTATAACAATATCAAAAGGGAAAAAGTTTGTTTTAATTTTTCGGTGTTGTGCATGAGCACAAAATGCATAATAAGTGTCATAGTAGGAAATGTTAATTAAGAACCTGAGACAAGCGAAACTAATTATTTACAAAAAGATAGTCAAATTTCTCTAATAAAAATAATATTTCGATATCTCGCATTGTTTCTCAATTTTTGTCTGACTTAACTCTTACATAGGAATAAATTTCTTTTTCAAGGAATATATTAGTTTTCTTTAAATAATCCTTGAATTTATGAAAAATTATATCCAATGTCTAATAAAACTTTCATTTCTATCTTTTTAAAAATTTAGATATACATTAAAAACGTAACAAATTCTACCCATTAGTTAGCATGATTATTATCTAATGTTGTAATATTAACTGTTTATAAATAAATTGATACATGCATCATTTACTACTGTATTTTTGTACTGTAAATTACTACATAATATTTAAATAAAATTTTTCGCAGTATAAGAATAGTTTTATATAAGCAAGTGCTGAACATGCTTAAAATTATCCTATTGCTGATTGTTTCTAATGAAGAGTTGATCATTACAAAAAAAGATTTATTTAGCATCAGTCTTATTCATTACTAATTCGATTAATTAGTCCCTTCTCATACAATTATTTTTATTCAGTAATACAATTATAACAAATAATTCTGGAGCACAAAACTAGATCTTAAGAATCTATTTGAAAATTAAATTCAATTGAAATGAGTGAAACAGTTTTTTTTAAAGCAGGGGAAAAAATTTCTATGAAGCTATTGTAGCGTCTTTGATAGGGTAGCGTGTTAAGACTCTCAGCTAAACATTAAAAATAATTTTTATTGTTATCGAGAGAACAATATTATTAATTTCAAGCATTCAGAAGTTCACTGGGAAGGGGAAAAAATGAATGAAGTCACTTTCATGTGTTAGTCATAATCATCCAGCAGGTGCACTGTGTAACCACTCCTCGCTTCTTCTCCGAGCATCGGATCTTCAGGATTTGGAGGGGGAAAAACCGAATATTTCTACCGTGAGCACTCGGTTCGCGCTTTCTTCTTAGTCTCTAGGATCAAGGGTCAGGAACCGCCAGCGTGCCTCTCTCTGCTCCTCACAACCAGGCCTACACGGGAAGCGAGATCATTTCCGTCCTGAGGGCCCTTGCTCCCACGATTTTTCTTTTCTCTCAATCACATAACGTCCGTCTTTTTCGCAGGATCTAGTCTTGGCAGTCGATCTCTTTCTTTTCCGAATCGACACTTTTAAATTCCAGGGGTGTGTCAACTACATGCCCCTCGTCAACTCCCAGTGGCAGGCCACAAGCTTTTGCACCCTGCACCTCAGTCTCACTAGCCCACCACTGGTGCAGGCAGAACAATGGCTCTGGCCCCTCTCGAATTTTTCCCACGACAAAGGCTTGTCCGACATCTTGTTCTTGAGCCACCTCGCCGCCTTTTCCTCTTCGATATGACCCGTCGCCGTCCGCCGAGGCGCCAGTCTTGTAATACATACAAGTACTGCCTATGGAAGCGCACAATATAGTTATGCCCAGTCCATTGTGTTATCCGTCGCACCGGCGTCAACAGTCCAGATGTCAGACAAAGGACAATGACGCCAAAGCCACGTGCACTGTCCCCAATCCACAAGCGAGCCACCTGCTCTCCAAATGTCACACACGCCATGTATAGGGGTGCGTTTCATTCCTTGTGACGACGTCACACTATGAATAAGAATCTCATATGTAACTAAAACAGGGTTGGGAAATATTTCGGGCTCGAGCGCCACATTGGGGAAGAGGAGAATACCGGAGCGCCGCACCTTTTTAAAAGGATTACATTCATTAGTTAATTTTGCATCTCAGAAGAAAAAAATAATTGATAAATATATATAAAAATCGACACAAATGTTAAGTTAAATAAGATAGTGGTAGTTTTATCCAATGTATCTATTGTGCTAACTTCATATCATCTACAACTGCAAGCTCATTTTATTTTGGAATCAGTTTAATGAGACAAATGTACCCAATCATACCTTTCAACGGGTTTTTTTTTTTTAATCAGAAGATTGCTTGTTGAAATTCTCATCATTGCCTGCAAGTTAATGTCACCCAAATTGCATTCATATTTACCCTTGGTAGTAGAGCTCACAAATATTTTTCAAGGGATGGAGTCCATGATCGAAAGTCCCCCAACTCGTATCATACCTGAAGACAACACCAATTGATTCGTCTGATTTTGTCAATTTTGTTAACAAAAAACAGTAAAAAATAAATAATTGAACTAATCATTAACATTAATTAATAAAATAAATTGTTAATTACAAGTACTTAATTAAATTTTACGTTATATATATATATATATAGGATTATCATCTATCGAAAAAAATTCAAGGGCTTTGGGGGGTGTCCGGACCCCCAGGACACCCCCTTGTATGCACCACTGCCTTGCTGAGCTTCATGCACACAAGAAAAGTTTCTTCACAAATACATGTCTACCCAAATATAGAGAACACTTCGAGTCAGTAGTAGTTGTTTTTTTCTTTGTGATGGCTCTATCCGCGATCTTTCCACTAACAGTGGAACTCTTGGGAAATTTTTGGTCTTTAAAAATTATTTTATTAGAAAAGCTTCCTCCGGAGAAGAGAGCGTGAACAGGCAAATTAAGGCTACAATATATAGTCTAGGCCAGAGGTAGGCAGACTTTTCCAGGATAAGGGCTACTTCTACCTTTTTCAAGGTATTGCGGTCCACCCAGTCTCCAGGCTAGCTGGCAACGGTATTCGACAAATATGTTTCTTTTAGTGTGCACGTCTTAAGTCTTAGCAAAGGCTGTCACCCCAAAATGTCCACCGGTAGATCGCGATCGACTTAATGCCCACCCCTGGTTTAGGCTTTCAGTTTAGTAGAGAGATATAGGATAGACTGCTAGCGGAGCAGTGATTCATCAAATTGAATGCGAAGCGCGGATATTTAGTAATTGATAATTGTATCACTTAAGGTGACGATCTGTCACTTGAGATTGAATCTAAATTAGATGGCTAAGAAGTCAAAGTTATTGAATTGAATAAGTGTTTAAAGTATTTAAAGTCTTCTCCAATCTCGAGTACCTCGTTCATTGTCCTCATATTTATTAATTGGGTGCATCTCTAGACTTGGTTAAGTTTTGTGTTGTTGTTGACATTGATAATAAATTGATAATAGTTTGAAGTATGGCTAGTCTTCTTTCCGACCTCCCCACACTGAGGGAAGAGAGAGCGCTCCCCTCACAACTTCATATAAAGGTTTATATCACACACGCATGGGGGTTGTAGTAGCCGTCCTACTGGAAAATATGAGACGAATCTCAAGTCGTGTATGGGAAAGATATCTCGGTTCAACGTGTATTTTGGAACTGTCTCGGTGGGCTGCAAAAAACTCTTCTTGGGTAACATGTGCTGCGTGGGCTGATATTTGCCCACTCTTGAACTAAGATGTGTACAACACCAGGGGCGGCTCTAGGACCGGACAAACCAGACCCCTGCTCAGGGCGTCAAATTCTAAGGTCGGCATTTGGATCGAATTTGATATATTTTCTGAATTGTTATTGGGTTTGAATTTGGTGTTTCATTTAACGTATCTTACTTCCTTATTTTGTACTCTGCATGTTTAATGTCTGCTTTATTTTATGTTGAAACTTAAGAGTTCGAAGCGGGTTTAAACATAAAATTAGATAAGTTTACACATCTTTCACTCGTAATTTTCTCCCCATCCCGGAGTATGTCATAAAGGACGTTCCTTTCACCCATACGATGTCCGGTGTCAGCTATCCAAAAGAGGATTGGGGCAGTAAGATTTTTTTTGTTGTTTTTCCTGATAGAGAGTTGCAGGAGATGTTTTATTTTAGTCTTGAGTGTAGGTACTATAAGTTAAAATAAACGTTTGGAATCCCAACCATCATTAGACACTTTTCAGAAACAATTTGCATGCTGAAATGGGCAATTCCTTCCCTTGCATTTTACTCGCTTGAAATAATATATATATATATATGCTACCTTTTTGTTCCCAAGAATTATTCAAGTTTTAAATGTGTGTATGTGTGTGAACAATTTATCTTTTTTTTAATTATAATGCTTTGCTTTGGAGAGAAAGGCGGCATTTTCCATTTTTGTTCGGGGCGGCAAAACTGCTAGGGCCGGCCCTGACAGCACAGAAGCGTTTTCATTTCATTTATTCTTATTTTATTTCCTAAGCTATCTGCTGCACCTATTGTGATAAAATATTTGAAATTAAAACTACAAAATTTTTCCAAAAACTATCTTTTTTTTTATAAAAAAAATGCTAAATTAAGTTGAAGAATTAAAAACATTTCTGAAATATATTTAAAAGTGTAATTCTGAAGCTTAGCAAATAAGGATTTTAGATAAACGTGAGACCATCTCAAGAATTCGAAATTTTCTGCCTGTGATAACAATAAAAAAAAAGCACTTTACTTTTAAATTTTTAAGGTAAAAATTTTTTGAAATACATAAAATTTTAAATTATAAATATTTTCTTTTTCAATGGGGCTACGGATTGGGAGCTGGTATCACTTTTTAGTGCGGTACCTATAGGTGGAATACCAATCGTTCACCGCAATGCAATTTTGCTAATTAAACCCACGAAGTTCAGGAAGAAGATCTATCACCCGTTATCAAGTTATACTGGTCAACCTTGACCTAGTGCTATTACATCGGATCTCAGAGAAAGATAAGAGATCCAATTATTTATTATAGGTATTTAGGATGTGAGTAAGTTGACCGCTCCCACGGTTTATAACATTTCTTGATATTAATTTGAAGAATCAATAAAAGCGTTGATTTTATTAAAAAAACTGATTTTTCTGTGTCTATTACTTCACGCAGGACAAATGTTTCGGAATATTTTACAATAGAAAAGACAAGAACTGCGTGATTGAGTTTTTGATATGATATATTATCACTAAAACTTTTAGAATATTTTCCTTCCGTTACGAAGGAAAAACACAAAATAATATTATCTCTGAATTAAAATTATATTCTTTAAAATAAACTACTTCATCACAAATTAATAAATTTTAAAAATTTTAACAGAGTTATTTTAGTAATTTGTGTGAGCCTTGTAAGTCAAATGGAATATTTTAATCGTGTTTCTTCGGCTGCAGTGTTTTCATGGGCTATTAATAAGCATTTTTGAGGTATTTTAGTTCCTAGGTAGTTGTACCTAAGATATCTAAAATCAGTGATCCTAATTAGGCCTCTCAGGGGTATTAATTTTGTCCCGAGAGCTGAAAATAAAAACAATTTTCTGCTAAATAATAATTATTTGAGTTTAAGATTAGATATAAATCGATACTTTTTCCCATCGTATAAATGAATGAGGTTTTAAAAAAATGAAAAGTGCTTAAAATATAATTATAATTTAAAAAATTATAACCATAGGAAAGTAAGAAATATTAATTAAATTTTACGTTGCGCATGCTATTTTCTAAAATAGCATCTCTAATTACAAGCAATAAGTTGATTTATAAAGTTAAATATATATATATATTCTTATTACAATGTAGTTATTTTTATAGAAATAGAATAATAAATTATATTATTTAAAATTTTAAAAAATGACATTTTTAAATTTTTAAAAAAAAATTTCAATATTTTTTAAATATTTTGAAATACAAAAATGTATAATACTAAAATTAGGTAGAGTTTAAAGAGTAAGATACATTTTATAATTCTATAAAGTTTTATATATCAAAGGTTACTATTTTAGATAATAGCTTGTGCAACTTGAAAGTTATTTAATATTTCTCATTTTCATATGCTTATAATTTTTAAAATTATGATTATATATTAAGCATTTTTTGAAACCTCATTCCGTTACAAATAATGCGTAAAAGAATCAAATTATTTGATTTTAACTTCAAAGAATTATATCTAGTCGAAAATTGTTTTTATTTTTAGCTCTCACGACAAAACTAACACGTCTGAGACACCTCAACGCTATTATAATTTATAATCTAAACATCCTAAAATTAAATCATAAATCATACTTCAATTTTTATTTAAATAAGAAAATAATAATTTGAAATTCGGTTGGTTGCATTTGTAAAAAATACTCTGATTTTTAAGATCTATTTGGTTTTAGGATTTTATTCAGATTCTAAATATTTCTTTAACTCATTGAAAAAAAACAGAGTCGGACTCCAATTTAACGAATTTATCTTGACCCAACATTTTGTTCGCTCATTCGGGGTTATTCGTTACATTGAGGTTCACACAAAATACCGATTTTTTGCATTTATCTTTTGGAAATTCTATAAGCAATTAGGAAAAAATATCCATAGTTAGAAATCACACGCTTTTTAATTAACAACTAAAAATACTACAGTAGAACGTCGTTTATCCGAACGTTTATTATCCGGAGCGTCAAATATCCGAACCAAAGTCTGGATACGTTTTCGAACAGTCCAATGCTCAACATTTGTTTCCTGTGTGGCCAAAAGTGACGAGAAAACTCAAGGTGAGAGATATTTGGGGAATTTCAGCTATGTGATTTGGTAAACATCTGCGCGGAATATTAGGTCAGTTCGTTTCCAAGTGAAGGGGTGTATACGTGCTCTTTTGTTAAGTTTTGTTGATGTAGAAACCTAGATGGCATGTGATGTAGAAGACTGTGGATTTCAAATGCTAAATGATGACGAGATTGTGACTTCCGTGCAAGAAGAATCCGACCCTTTCGACGATGAAACGGATGAAGACGAGGACAACACAACAACGAAAGTAGCAAGGGCCCATCAAAGGCTGACGCGTTTCTGCGTTAGAGACAGCTGTGGAGTGGTACGAACAACAATCAGAGTGGTGTCCTACTCAACTACTGCTGCTCAAGAGAATTAAAGACCTTGTAGTGAAAAAACGAAGGCGTACAATGGTATAGCAAAAAATAAGCAATTATTTTCCTCAATAAAGGTAAAATTGGACATTTTACACCTATTTTGCTTTTTCTTCAAGCACGTTTCCCACATGTGAGGATTTTCAATATTCGTATAGTGTCCGGTTTCTTATACTGCATGGATCGCATTCGGTTATCCGAACAATCGCGTATCCGAACGGTGTCCGGTTCCAATTGGTTCGGATAAACGACGTTCTACTGTATTAAGGAATTATTTTGCTCCAGTTAATTAGATATTTTGAAGTACTAAAAATAGATATTGAAAATCTTTTTTTGATCCCTGACTCGAAAGAATCCTTTTTCAACTCGAAGCGGAGAAGAAAACACTGCATCATTTACATTCTATTGCACAAGAAAAAAGTATGTTTTCACAATATCCAAACAACGTAAAACATTAGAAAATGTAACAGTTTTGATAAGAGTTTTATTATCAAATTCTGCAACAGAATCGCTAGTCATTGGTTCCGACAAATCAACAATTTTCTCAACGCAGGCAGTCCGTCATGAAATATGGGACACATAATCGTAAAAATTTTTAAATATCCCCTATGTTGTGGAGGGGAATGAAATAAAAAAGGAATTTCCTATCCTATTAAAAACTCAAACGATAGGTTACTCATGACTCATCTACTTCTGTAAAGACTAATAAAGGTCTTCACCATTTCCCATTGAAATTTTCTGCTTACAAGAAAGGTCTTTTTCTCTTCCAGACAAAAAAAGATAGGTTAATTTGAAAAAAGTCAATTTTTTTTTCCGATAGAAACCAATACAAATTTTTCCTAACTACTGAAATAATTCGTAGCTCGGAGTTTATTATTCGTTAAATAGGGTTTTTTTTGCTTTCATTTTAATCGGGGAAAGAGAAAAATTGGTTATAAAATGAGTTCCTTAAATAGGGGTCCTACTGTATACATATCACATTCTACTATTTTACATGTTCTATTTCAAGGTGTCATAAACATGTATATATGTTACTGTTAAAGTGTGAAATCCGTTACTTCATAGAATAACTAGGGATTTCATGAAATAACTGGACAAGTCAATTAAAGTATATAAAACTATTGAATTCTACGATTTAACTAGGTATTCTGCAGAACAACGATTACTTGATCGCTAAAGTATGAAATACGGCACTCGAATGTTTTTTGAACCAGTTCTAGCTGCTTTCAGTTAGTATTGAACCACAATTCTAAGTACCATCAGAGTACTGCTCTACAAAGTGCTCTAATAAATAATGAAAAGTAAAATATATATATATATATAAAAAGGTATTTCATAAAATTGAAATTAATATTCTCTTACAATTTTGTTTGAAAAAGTTTGCACAATGTTTTTATAAAGCAACAATTTTTCCTCCCAACATGTTTTTTTTTTTTGTGGATAATTTTTAAATATAACTATTTCTGCAACATATTCTTTTTTTTCCCTTTCTGTTTAACTAATGTTAGCAATAAGAGCAATATATAATAAGTTACATCATCCAATTTTCCTTATCATAAACCAATCATCTGCAATAGCGATAAAATGCCTTTTTCGAGAGATTTCAGCTATTTATGATAAATTAATTTATAAAACAACTTTGAAATTGTTTATTTTTCACTTTTTAACGGTCTATCATTAGTTATTTCATAGAATACCTAGTTAGTTCATAGAATAACTATGTAAAGTATGAAATTTTTCATTTATTTATATACTTTAACTGAGTTGTTTAGTAATTTCATGAAAAACCTAGTTACTCTATGAAATAACTGAATTATACACGTTAACGGTAACATATATTTAAAAAGATTAAAAAAATACTTACTATAAAAAATAACTGAGTTTCTGTCTCTATACACACATAATAATTAAACTAATCCGAAACTCACACATTATTGTCGTCTTTCTTTAAAATAACAAACGCCTCTGAATAAGTTACAAATCTGTTTTCTACAACTTCCAGCAGCACCACCGTATCTCTCTCACACCATTCAACCCTCCAAAAAAAGAAAAGAAAATTTTTAAATTGTTTATTTTTCACTTTTTAACGGTCTGTAATTAGTTTATTTCATAGAATGCCTAGTTAGTTCATTGAATAACTAAGTAAAGTATGAAATTTTTCATTTACTATCTACTTTAACTAACTTGCCTAGTTATTTCATGAAATACCTAGTTACTCTATGAAATAACTGAATTATACACTTTAACGGTAACATATATATAAAAAGGTTAAAAAAATACCTACTATAAAAAAATAACTTTCAGTTTCTGTCTCTATTCACACATAATAATTAAACTAATCAGACACTCGCACATTGTTTTCTTTCTTTACCTCTTATCACAGTGCGATTCAATTGACAAAATCGATCAAAAAATCAAATTAAATTTTTTTTTAGCTTAAATTATTCTTTATATACTTTTCTATAACCTGACAAAATTTGAAAGCTCTAAACTTAGAAAACACAGAATTCTGATAGGTTTTATAAGTTCTCGTTTTTATTCACATCCCTATGGCAAATCAAAACTTTAAACTGACTTATCTCGGAAAGATAAAATAACTAATTTGTCTTCATTTAAAATGTTAAGGCTTTTTTTATATTGTGCATAATGCTTTGATTTTTTTTTTTTTTTTACCTATTGTTAATTGTAGATGTAACAAAAGTTGATATGCATTTTTGAATCAAAGCAATACTTATTTATTATTTTTTGTTGTTGAAATAATTAAACTCTGAATTTGTACATTTTTTTTAAGGAATTTTCAATAAGCATTCATAAAAAGAAGTATGTACACACACAAATACCAATCATGCTATCACAAAAACCCATAACAACTTTTGTTACGCATAGTTTGAGGTACTTGTAACCAAATTTCATGCGTATATGTAAGTTTTTGTAGAAGTAGCATTTTAAAATCACTTCACAAATTTTAAGTTTTTTCCTTAAAAAAATTAAATGGCTAGCTTTTTATGAAATTTTGAGCACAAAATCTGTTTTACATTGTATACACACATAGGAGGCAACCAAAAAAATTTTGAAAAACCTTAAATTAAAATTTTTTGTTTTAATCATATCATGTCCCCTTAAAATAACAAACGTCTCTGAATATTTTACAAATCTGTTTGCTACAACTTCCAGCAGAGAGAGAGCACCACCGTATCTCACATCCTTCAACCCACCAAAAAAAAGAAAAATTAGGTAAAGGTAACAAATCTCATTATGTGTGCAGTGATAAACGAACTCTGCTGACAGATGTGCACCGCTAGATGAAGTACAAGAACCCAGGTTTTAATGATTACAACAGTTCTTATTGAAAATGCAAAGTCTCAACACAACACCCCACTAACTAGCCAAAGCAGCCTCGTCACGACCGTATTCAAAACCCACAATAACCGGTAATGATTTAAACGAAAAGGAACACGAATTTTATAACCTTTTCTAACCGCGTGCAAAAATTTTCGCCTCTTGTGCCCCAGCAGGTTTCAGGAAATCTTTTTGTATACCGTCGTTAGGAGGCCTTTTTCCTGCAGATTGTAGATTTAATTCTAGTTTCGATATTTCTTCTGCTATCTATTGTCAAAATCGACAGTATTGTGTATGGGTATCAGGTTTTTCGATAATAAAGACAGATGTTTCCGAATATTTCTTAGAAAAGGTAAGAATTGTCGTTGATTGGGTTTTTGGATGGGCAGATGTTTTTAAATTTCTAGCTTTTTGAATGAAGCTTTACTTCTTTTTCCTTTACTTTTTCTTTAAAAAAAAGTATTTTTGTAATGTTTTTGAAAATGAATGAAAAGTATATAAAATATTTTTAATTTTAAATTTTGTATGAAGTAATTAATTTTAAAACTAAAAGATGATTACCTTTGTTTTAAAATGCTGTTATTTTCCTTTTACCAAATTTTGGTGACTTTTGAGTCTTTAGAGCAGTGATCCCAAAGTGGTCTATATAGATCCCCAGGGGTCTATGACGACCTGTAAGGGGTCCATGACAGTGAAAAAATAATTTGGGGGTCCATAAGGTGTAAGTGGGGGTCTTATGTCTATGATAGTGGCTCTCATTAAACCAGATCGTGACTTTAATCTTTAAAAAAAAATTGATGTAGTAGAAACCAGATTTTACAAATTTAACTGATTTATATACTAAATTTAGTGAGGTTAATTTGTGGTTACTAGGTGACAGCATAAATTTTTTTTAAAACAAGGACCATTTTAGCATTTCTTTCTAGAATTAAGCTGAAGAAGTATAATATTGGACGTTGCGAATGTTCTCAATTTGTCGCTAACAATCTGTCGGACATTGTAACTTACTTTCAACATTCAAATGCCCTTTACTCAGATTTTGAAACTAGGTTTGAGAATGCTTTGACTGTAGTTGTACTACAGTAGACAATGAATTCAAATAGCCCCATTGAAAAAAAAAATGTCATATTACAATAGGAACTGATCAGAATAGGCCCTAAAATTAAGTTCAGAAACGGATATCAGCAACTTTGGCTTTAAAAAAACATACCTGTTATTTATCGCGAATTATGGAATGTCGGGAGAAAGTTTTTAATTGCTTTTCCTAGTGAGAGAGAGTTTCAATGAGTTTGCAAATCTCAAAAACAAAAAAACAAAAAAAGACGGGGGAGAGGAACTAGACACTTACTAACAAAGGAGATTTAGGGTTAAACCTAACTAGATTGTATTAAATGTTGAAAATTTGTTATTGAAGCACCAGATTCATCCCTTCCATTAAAAGCATTTGTTTGTTGTTCAGTTATTTTATGTATTAATTTAGTTAATTAATATGTGCTTCTTAAAGTTTTAAACGCTCTACTTTACTACAAATAGAAATTTAATTCTTTTAAAGTAGTAGTACCAGCTCTCAAAAAGACATTTAGTTGATAAATTTGCAAAAATTCAATATGAGGTAAGTAGGGTCAACCCGAAACCGAAAAACATCGCAAGGGGTCTATGAGGCAAAAAAGTTTGGGAACCTCTGTTTTAGAGCTTAGAAGTTCAATAATTTGATTTCTTATACAGGTTTTTTTTAAAGTTTTTGTTAAATAATTTTTGTTGAGCTTGCAATTAATTGACATAAGTAATGATTATCCATTTTCAAAAAGTCGGTATTCAGCGTTTTCTGTTAAAATTTCCCTACTCTGATATATTAAAATATGAATAAATCCACTTCTTCAACTATGTATTTCAAAAATCCTAGATCACGCTCTTTACAAAAATCCTACAAACATAAAGGCAAAATATTATTATTATAGAAGCATTTTTCACGAAAGGAGAATGTTTTGGAAATATGTCATTTTTCATCAGTTTTTCCCGAAAAATCGTATTTAAATAATTTTTTCTAATGATAATATTCTTAAAACAGTTTTATATGCATACTAGCTGTTACCCGCCCGCTTCGCTGGGTATTTCATGATGTTTTATAAATTTTTACTGCTTATATATATGTATAAATTATTGATATCTAAGTCCTAGCATTAAGAATTCGATTGAATTGAAAAATATACTTATACCTGTAACTGTCACCTGTTGATAAAAAAAAAGGGCAGAACTCATCTAATTTGTATTTCCTAAAAATCTCTAAAATTGAAGCATAGAATGATGTTTGCTCTTTCGTAACTCAAAAACCAAGTGGATTCCCGCAAAACCAATTTTCGGTGGATCTCTACTCCGTAAATTGAACATGCAAGCCAAATTTCAAGTCTAAATCTAACAGAAAAAAACAAAAGTTTTACTATCAATATCCCCGTAATCCCGTTGAGAGCCGTTTTCCTAAATAATCGCTCTTAGCGGATTTCAATTCAACAAAAGAAAAATGCAAACCAAATTTCATTATTATAGTCCTTGTAGCTCGAAAAAAGTAATTTTTTTTGTCAATACGTCCCAGTAACCCCCTGCAACCCCCAGAACTTGATTTGCTTAAAATTTATTCTTAGTGGATCCCTATTCAACAAAAGAAACATGCTTAACAAATTTCAAGTATATGGGTCTAACAATTAAAAACAGGAATTTTTTTCTGTAACTCCTCTTGACCCTCGCAAAAATCTTTAGGGTCAATTTTAATTTTACTCTTTGTTAGAGGAACTCTATTTCATGAAAGGAACATGCCTACCAATTTTCAAGCAGGATGATCAAGTAGTTTAAAAATGGAAATATTTATCGATTACGCCTCTTAATCTCCCGAAATTAAACTTAGTAGTTGATATTCGCGAAACCCATTTTGTAGCGGTTCTCTACTTTACGAAAGGAATCTGCTTATCAAATTTCAAGACTGTACGTCTAACAGTTTAAAAATGGGGATAATTGTCTATAACGCCACTTGAGCCCCGCAACGCCACTTCTGGGTCCGTTTTCACAAAACCCATTTTGTAGGGGAATTGCACTCTATGAAAGGAATCTGCTTAGCAAAATGTGAAGACTGTGCGTCCAATTAATTAAAAATGCAAAAAAATTATCAATAACGCCCCTTGAACCCCCGCAACACCACCTAGGGGTCGATTTTCACAAAACACATTTTGCAGTGTATTTCTATCCTATGAGAGGAATCTGCTAACCAAATTTCAAGACTGTGAGTCTAATAGTTTAAAAAAAGAAATAATTATTTATATCTGCCCTTAACCCCCCGCAACACCCCTTGGGGGTCAATTTTCTCCAAACCCGTTTTGTAGCGGATATTTACTCCATGAAAGAAACATTCCTACCAATTTTCAAGCAGGTAGGTCAAATAGTTTTAAAACGAAAATATTTATCTCTTACGCCACTTATTCCCCTGCAACGCCACTTAGAGGTCTGTTTTCACAAAACCTTCTTATAGCTGATCTCTACTCTATGAAAGAAATCTCTTTATCAAATATAAAGACTGTGCGTCTAATAGTTTAAAAATGGAAATAATTATCTATAACGCCCCTTAAGTCCAATCAACGCCACTTGGGGGCAATTTTCACGAAACCCATTTTTAGCGTATCTCTACTCTATGAGAGGAATCTGCTTACTAAGTTTCAAGACTGTACGTCTAATAACTTAAAAATAGGAATTTATAACGCCCCTTAAACCCCCCGCCCCCGCAACACCGTTGGAGGTCAATTTTCCCAAAACCCATTTTGTAGCGGATATTTACTCCAGGAAAGAAACTTACCTACCAATTTTCAAGCAGGTAGGTGAAGTAGTTTAAAAACGGATATATTTATCTATTACGCCCCTTAATCCCCCGCAACGCCACTTAGAAGTCTGTTTTCACAAAACCCGTTTTGTAACTGATCATTATTCTACGAAAGGAATCTATATATCAAATTTAAAGACAGTGCGTCAAATAGTTCAAAAATGGAAATAATTATCTATAACGCCCCCTAAGCCCCTGCAACGCCACTTTGGGGTCGATTTTCAGCAAACTCATTTTGTAGCGGATCTATACTCTCTGAAAGGAATCCGCTTACCCAATTTCAAGATTGTACATCAAGTAGTTTAAACATGGAAACAATTATTATTAAAGCTCTTAACCCCCCGTAACGCCCCTTGCGTTTCGAATTTCGGAAAATCCTTTCTTAGCTGATGTCTACTCTATCAAAGGAACATGTCTACCAAATTTCAAGTCTGTAGGTTAAATAGTTCCAGAGATTTCGTGATTAGTCAGTCAGTGAGTCAGTCAGTCAGTCAGTGAGTGAGTCGCTTTTCTCCTTTATATATATAGATTCTAATTCAAGTGAAAAAAAATATCATTTATACACTTTTTCAAATTCACGCTTTCGAACCTAGTCAGATACCATAAATTTATGTGTAGGAATTGTATCATTTTGACTTTAACATATAGAAAGAACATTTGTTACTCTTGACATTATAATTAGTTGTTAAAAATATTTTGCATTTTACGGACACAGTAAAAAAAATTTTTTTTTGTTTGTTATTTTCTTTATTTCCAAAAATATATTGAAAGGTAAAATTAACTGACGTTTCTGATATGCTGGGATACGTTGCTTAAGATGGTTTGGTTATTTATTCAAATAATTTCAACAGTATTTCGACTGAAAACAAAATACGTCCTAGCAGCCGGGTTCTGTTCGCGATTCTTACTAATAAATACACCACGGAAAATATCTTTTTAAAGTTATGTGGTTGTAAAACCGCTTTCTATAAAGGAACCGCGATTTATGTTAATGAGGGTTGTTATTTAGAGTCAAGCGAAGTGGAAAGTTAAAAAAGAGGTTGGCAATTGTCGTCATACTGAATCAACGGAGTTAGAACAGATATAAAGTGAACACGTTTACCGCAAAAAGGCTTAAGGACGAAATAATACAACTGTACCGGCAAATTACTATGTAATTTACATGCATTTTTTTCTCAACACGAAACAAAAATCGCTTAACACGAAAAGATTTTTTTAGAAGGAATAAAATACGGAAAACACTAACCAGATTGGACTGTTCTGAAGTATTATTGGAAGAATTAATTGCAGTAGATGATGATGTGTGTACAGCCCCAATTATGACAGACATTTTGGATTATTTGTTCAAAGCTCAGAAAATATCATTGATGCAGATTCCGACGATGGAAATGAAATGAATGATGCAGCTCCTGTTCCCACATCATCCAAAATAAGGAACCTGATAAAAGTTAACGCAATTATTTAAACGCACACTAAAATGGTGAAATGAATAACAAAATGGACGATATAGAACAATGTGCTGCTGAAAAAACAATTCAAAGAAGAACATCATATTATTTTTCAAAAACTCAATAAATGTTTTTTTTTTTTCAAAATTTGAAAATTTTGAAATATTTCTTAAGTTTTTGTGAATGTTTTTGTTTCATTGATTTTTATTTATAGAAATCCATGTATGAATATCTATACAAATAATATAAACTCTAATAAGCTTAATTTTGTTGAAATACGTTTTTTTTTTTTTTTTTTTTTTGCAATATTCCTTAACACGAAAAAATATTTCGGTCCCTTCAGATTTGTGTTAAGCGATTTTCACTGTTGTTGAAAATTACCGGAATTCGAGAAAAAGGCTGACGGGTCAATTTAGAACGCTACGTATTCCTGAGGATCTAGAGATTTCTCGATAAGTATTGGACTTCTTGCAATAGATATTAAAGTTAGTAATTAACATGGCAACTCCCTCAGCTTAGGTGAAATTCAGATAGTGATCCAATAGTCATAATAAAAGTATTTACTGTTCAAAATGTCTCTTCCTTTGTTACACCCTCTCACATCCGCACTCGAGTATCTTACTGCATACGAAACATTAAAACAAATTATAGTTTAAAAGAAACTAAAAAGCACGTTTTTATAGTTAATCGAACTAAAAAGTAAAAAATAATTCTTAATATAAGAATAAAAGGATTAACGAGAAAATGAATGTCATTGTGGTAAAAGCGTGGGGTGCTTTGTACTACATTTTTACACTAACTCTGCATTTTGAAATAGAACTAGTAAGAAATTATAACAACAGATATCGAGCACCTCACGCTTTTACCACAATGACATTAAATTTCTTGTTTATCATTTTATTCTTATATTAAGAATTACGTTTTTACTTTTTAGTTCAATTAACTATAAAAGCGTGTTTTTTATTTATTTATTTAGTTTTTTAAACTATCATTTATTTATTTCCATTTTCAGAAAAACTGGACAATTGTTTCTTTTTTGGAAAGAAATTTCTAATGCACCCTTCTCTTTTTACACCTAAAGAACACTTTTTTGTTGTTTGTTGTATGTGTATTAACCATTAGCGCTTACGCTTTAGGATTGTAGCTTAATCTTTTAGTTGCCAAATCTGGAATTATTCACCAAATCTGGAAATGGAAAACGTTAATCCTGATGATTCTGATCAGGAAAATGGAACAAAACTATTAAGTTATCGTATTGTGATCGATCCTTGACAAGTGTACAAAATTTCGTATTAATCTGATCTTTTAAAGTGGATAAAAATGGAGTTCAAAGATTCCGTTACATACAGGTGAAGCTAATAAAAGCGTGTTAAAAACGAACTGAGATATGGGGGGGGGGGAGGCTGTAATTTCATGTTTCCTTAGTAAATTATACAAGGAAACTGTTAAAAAAAAAATTAATTCCAAAATCGGGAAAAAAATGCTGAAAGTTTATAAAGAATTACATAAACGCGGTTCATTCTAAACAAATTGTTAATGAACCAATTTTCAATTTTTGAACAATTATGTTTTACAATATTATTTACTTCTGAAATGACCTGAAAGATAAGGGATTTTTAAATTTTTACAAGAACAGAACATTTTAACTCAGTCCCAAAACGAATGCAATTATGCAATACATTTATACAAGTGGACGCAAATTTTGTAATAATATAACGACTTTTGAAAGAGTAGAAATAAAACAATTCTAATATTATACAAAATATGTAAACAAAAACAAAATTTCAATTAATTATCATCGTAATTTTTTCTGCAATCTCTATTCGCTCCTGGCATAAAATTTTCCGAAAAAAAAAATACACTTAATATAAAAAGTGTCTAAAAGTCGGAATATTGCATGATGGAGGGGGGTAAGGCATCCACTCTTACTAAAACAGTTGTAACTTTTGTATCAATAAATGGAAAATAAAATTTGGTATTTTTGTAATCCAAAGAAATTGGCCTGCAAAATTAAATTATAGAATATAACGGTCAGTTTTTGACGAAAATCGGACGCCTTAAGGACTCTTAAATTGCAAATTTTTCAATTTTTTGGGGAAAAAAATATGTTAAAGCCTTAACATTTCTAAGCATTTTGACACCAAACTTTTGTTGATACTGTAAAAACTTCCGAAGTTATTGAGAAATAACTAGTGGAACTTAAACAAAAACCCTATCTCTTTCTTATCTTTAACTTCATTTTTCTCAAAACAACACATTTTAGCTTGCACGCAAGATTTCTCAGAAACTATTTATGATATCAGTTTGAAATTTCATACACGTGTTCAAAATAAGGTTCTTCATAACTTATACGACAATTTAAAAAAAATTAATAATTTTTTTAAATTTGAATTTTAGTTTATTTTTTTCTTAAAATTTTCGGTTACAATTGTTTTTAAAAAATATTTTTTTTCTCTAAATTTCTTAAAAGTTAGTATAATTTTAAAAGTGAATATTTTTGTACCAAGTAAAATTAGTTTTGAAAATTTTGATCAGTTTTGTACTTTAGAATACTGCGCGGTGTAAAATACTTATATTCATATTTTTGAAAAATTGTCCAATTTATATTTCTTCATAGCTTTTTATATTTTTTTCACAAATTCTATAAAAATTTTAGAAATAATATAATTATATATATGATTATCATGTGGTAAAAATTTTAAATGATTTTTTTATGGCTAAGTTACATTGCTTTGAAGAAGGATGTATTTATCGAGAGCACGGGTATATGTTAAGGGTCCTGAAACGTCTTAAACCAATTTCGGATTAAAATTTAAATAAAAAAATTGTAAAACGCAGAAATAGTTTCAATAAAAATGGCACCAAGCAATAAAGATAAAAAAAAATTCTGCGGTTTTAAAGTAACAAATAACAGCCAAATAAATTAATTAGTTAATTGATAAGTGAGATTTTATATATATCAACAATCACACCTATATATAAATATTCGGTATAAAATTTTTTGAAAGGAATTAACTAACACATTAAGAAATTATAACTAATTTCAATATTTATGGTGCCGCTGAAGATTCGCCATGTAGAGGGACTGGTGCACGTTAAATCTTTTGAGGCTCAATGTTCTCCCGTTGGCCAGGTGTGGAAGTTCGGAGAGGGGAGGTGTCAGTTCAAGTCTCGTCCTCGTCACTTGAGCATGGCTCAAAATAACGAGGTTCGTCACCAATTGCCCTTGTGTTCCTTTATAGTGGGACGTAAATACACTTTACTCAGTGGTGCGACAGCTCATGAGGGCCAAGGCCTCTGTGTCCAACTTAGTATACGCGATCTTAGACCCTGAGGTGCATAAACAGATGTTCTGGTCTGGTGGTCAGTCTGACGTGAAACCCCCAGTGTTAAGTTCTCAAGAAAGCTTGGTACCCATTTAACGACCCACTGAAGGGATGAAAGGCTTCTTAATATACACTCACTCGATATTTATGGATAGAAACTTACATAACAATTAATTTTCAATAAACAATTTCATGTCACATATAATAGAAATTCCCTTTATGTATAACTGAACAAATCAGAAATTTAAGGCATTTAAATAACAGAAAAGAAATAGAGAAGAGTTGAGAGGTAACAAAAATTCACCTAAGCATAATTAAGACGAGCAACTTGAAGAAGAACAAATTTGAAAGGAAGAAACTTTTAATTTAAAAGCGAAGTTGCCATGACGACGCTGTGATTACATCATCTGACACTTCTGCAACTTAATTCTTTAAAAAAATAAAAAACAACTTCCTAAGAAAGTTTTCAATATTAAAAGGGCACTTAAATAAAACACCGACAAAGTGAAACTACAAAAATCTAAACAAGATACAGCTGACTTGACGAATTCAAAAATAAAGTTAAAACTATTATTAACGCACCATTTTGTTTGTAGAAAAAAAAAACAAGAAAAAAAATACCATTGATAGTAAAAAAAAGATAAGAGAAGACGCGTTCACATCAAAATGAAACGAATGGCTACTACGCATCTAGTTAATTTTGAACAAAACTAAATAATTTTTACCGTTTCTCTAAGACAAAAAAAGTATTCTTTTTTTAATAACCCTGAAATTCTCAGAGCTTTTCCACAGGGAAGACGGCCCACTCCTTATTATTATTTTTACAGAAAAGTAAAACACTAATTTAAATTTCGCTCGCTATAAAAGTAATATGGTTTTAAAATCAACACAGGCCAAAGTTTTCGTGCGCATACAACAGGTACTCTGACGCCATTATACTTCACCTCCTTTTTGTACACTATCCAGAAAAGCGACTTGTTTTGCTAATTATGAACAGAACTGCAGTGAAAAGAGAATTTAAATAATAGGACTTCGCGCAACCCCTGGTTTCTGTAAGGGCTAAAAAAGCACTTGGATTTTCACCGCTAATTGCGTAGACTAAAAGCGGGAAGCTGGGTCTCACTAATTAGTGAATCATTTCGCTAGTGATATGGCGCTTTTAAAGAATTGAAACTTGCAATTTTTGTCGCGTCTGTGGGGACATGCTTTCTGATTAGTGCAGAAAGTCTTTGAAGCCGCGGCTCTCCTCTTTTTGGGGAGGAAAAAATTAATAATAATGTATAAATAAAGTTTTAAATAATAAGTGAAAATAAATAAAAAGAGTTCACTTTTAGTGTATCAAAGGTAGCGAAGAAATGAGGACGGTTTTTCACACAACAAACGAAGCCGATTTTTACGACTGTGGAATTTTTATGGACGAGCTTTTCTGGTATTGTGTTTCTCTCATTTTCAAAGTGAAAGTAATAAGATATGTTTTTTTCCCCTTCCTATAAATGCATCTTTTCACTTCTAAAACTTTCGTAATTTATTTCAGAGAAATATGAATCCGAAGACTTTGCAGAGTTGTGGTTAAAATGGTTAAAAGTTTCGTCATTCAATATGAAAAGCAGATTATTGTTTGTTTGTAATAAAATTCGGGGTACATTATGGTAAAAGTTTATATCCTTGAATAGGAAGTTTGGTTCTATTATTATTGACTTTATAACGGGTCTATCAGCGTTTTTCCTAGCACTCCTTTTGGGGAATCACTTTCTTTAAATATTATTTAATTGAAAACTTCCTCCCGGAAGACGCAGCCTATGTAAATTATGTCATGTATTTAAGTATTAGCTTTCGGGTTTGAGAAGAGAGAGAGAGGTTATAAGCTAAAGGATAGCATGAAGATTAATGAAAGATAACGTAAAGCTAGACGAGAGCACTTCAATAAGATCATGACTAAAAAAACTTTATTCGTCAAATATTATTCCCGGACCTTTTCTCCGAAAATCTGGGAATTTCCAATTACTGGCAAAAGTGACAATACTGCATCATTATGCAGTCCGTCTTTGTGAGACTATGAGTTACGCACATTTATTTGTAATAAATTATCGCTTCTACGAGTACTTAGCAACGTATGCTATTTTCTAGGATCAGCAACTATGTATCTCATAGGTTCCCAAACTTTTTTGAACTGGCGCCCCCTTTCACTCTAGAGAAATAAGATTGTACATGATACATGGCGAAAACAAGAGTTAAATTTTAAAAAATATTCTATTACTAATAGAATATATTTTTTAATTTAATTTTTCTTGTCTAAACCCCCCCCCCCCCCAATTTTTTTTCTACTTTCGAATCTGAAATATCTATTGCCACAAATATATTTAAATGTGTAATATTATATATTTTAGTCATAAATAGGGTATTGTTGGAAGTGAAACGCTACTGAGTTTCTTCATTTAAAAGAGTGAAATAAAAGTTTTAGCTTACCGGTTTAAAGACAGGCAAGGGTTTTGAAGATACGAAGTAATTCCTAATAAACTATTACTATCAAAATAAATATAAATTGACAGTTTCAGCCTTTAAAGAATCACACGTTAATGCCCGGTTTACATATTTAATTATGTTTCTTGGATAATATACGTACTGAAATGCAGCGGACGAAACATTTTTCTTACTGCTCGCACACAAAGACAACTCGTGCACTACAGAAATTAAAATGCAGTATATCATTCAATTTAATGTAGGTCTGAATGTAATGTAATCTTTAAGATTTTCACATCCACTTCCCGAACTACCGAAATATGTGAATTTTCGTACATGCGATATAGAGAAATGATTTAAATACCTACAATTAATATAAGGTAAACAGTATTACAGTTTACTTTTGTTAGTACATAATCAGCGTGTTCTTTTAGTCTTCTTTAGACTATATTTGGTTAATCTGCCCAAGCTTTTCCGTGTTATCTCAATGCCCCTTAATTTTCTCTGGGTCTTTTACTGCCCCCCTGAAAGCCTCAAACGCCCCCGTTGAGAACCTATGATGTAGCTGGATGTGCCAAGCCAATCTGCTAATATGATTCAGGGTGTCGCATATTAAAAAAGTACAATTCGCTTCCCACGACGATGCTTTGATTTAGGGAGTATAAATCAAGAATGCCGATTCTGAGTTCTATTATAAATAAGTTTTGTACCAATTAAAAATATTTATATATTGACATAAAAATAAACAGCATAACATATAACTATTCCTCAGCACAAATAAAACAAATTAAGATTGTACAAATATTATGTATTATGTATCTTTTACATATAAATATATTTAATAAAATAAAAAGTAAACCATCAGAAAATATATAAGTATTCCTTCAATAAAACTAAAATTAAAAAATAATAATAAATATTTTAAGACGAATCTTGTCCATGAAACGCTCTTCTTCATATCCCAATATTAGGGATATAATATGACATGACTCTGAATCTTCAGTTGTTAAATAACTTCTTTGAAGATTCAAAATATTTTTCATATGAGAAAAGACTTCTTCACTTTGAACCAAAAGCGGAAAGCAGAGTACATGCAGTTTTCTTCAAAGAATTTAATTTCTCCAACACACAATGACATTCAACAATTTAAAACAGCTGTCGATATTTAATTATCTTCCAATGTTTTTTTTTTCTTTTTGTAATTCTGTAAATTTTTTTTGCATTCTATAATTCTGAAGATGTTAACTCTCAATAAACTCAATTTCGAAGTTATCACCTACCCAATCTATCAGAAATTAATAAAGTTGCGGAGGGGTTGTAGAGTGTTCCTGAGAATTCTACCACGTGCCATATAAGTTGCTGATGCCTTCTATATACTGTGTGCTTAAAAAGTTCTCAGGTGGTTTCGCATAGGGGCCTAGGCCCTCAAGAAGTCTTACGACGTCATTGCCAGTGAGGAAGCTTTTCAACTGTTCATTGTTTTGAGTGAGTGAATATTAACGCGTCGCACTTTTCAGCTACCCGAAGGCTTTTGGCGATGGACCTCGTAATTTTGAACCATGGTCAAGTGACGAGGATGGCACCTGAGCTGGAACCCCCTCTCCTAACTTCCACACCACACCAACGGTAGTACGTTTGAGCCTCCCGCGCATCGGCCCCCTCTGCACGCCGAGTGCGACATCTCTACGACGTTCGAACTCATGACACGTAAGCCACGAGTCCGTTAACTCGACCACTAGGCTACAGCGGCCTCATTGTTTTGAGATGGCTATGAAGTGGTTAGAATAGCAAGAAAATTGTGTTGATGTTCAGTTGCTGTCTTTAAAACGCTTATAAAATTTATTGGGAAGAGGGAGGAAAATAAATTTCGATTTTAAAGAAAAAAAAAAATAATGTGGATTTATATTCTTAAGTTGTAGGTTTATTTTAAACTTGCCAAAATAGAATAGGTGGTTTTCTGCATTATTGACGTGTGATACAATATATATATATGTGTGTGTGTAATAATCCTCATTAATTTATTCTTTAATAACTTTTAATTACCTATGGTCCATCCCTTCAGGACCCACTTTTAGTAATAAGTTAGCCAGCCGCCTAACGAGAGTATTTTGAGCTACACCTATCCACCCACTCAGATCATGTGATTTGAGCCGCCTATAAATACTGAGATTTTTGGAGACCGCCCTCTTTCTCTTTTGTCTTTGTCTTTCGTCATGCAATTGGCTGCAGCTTGGTTTGTGTTTTGTGTCTTCTTGTCTGCTTGCTTCTTGTTATGTTCCAACGCTATAAGTTAAGTGTTCAATAAACTGTATTTACTATTTCAAAGGACTGCCTAGTCAATGCCATAAAAAATAGCGATCATATTAAGAAACCCTTCCAATGACCGACTACATTACATATATATTGTTACGTAGGTCGGGGTTCGAGGATTTTGTGCAAAATCAGTCGTAAACAACTAGGCAATTCTTTAAGAGCGATGAGTATTTATTGTCGAAAATCGATCCTTCAAAACACAGGATTCAACAGGAAAATTCGCAGAATAAATATCAGAAGGATTTCACACCTTCAACAACACTTAGATACAATTATCAGTATCTAAAATACACGTATATATAAGTTTATTCACAAGCACAGCCGAGCTAATCACGATCAAGGTAAGTTTACTAATCACTCGTCAAAACCAGACTGAATATTGCGGCGAGTATCGCTCTATTTAGAGCCGGGGCCGAAACTTTCAGAAAGATGCGCTCGCGTCATAGATCGTGAAATTAGTGGATTTCTCCACTAATTTCTAGAAGAATCCAGAGGGTCCCGAATTCGCCAATGTTGCCAACTTGGTCACCAAAAATTATGCCAGCTTGGCTCTATCGCCAATATTTCGCCAAGTTCCCATTGAATCGCCATTATAACGTAAAGAACGGCGTTGCTTGTGAATATTACAATTTTAACATGAAACAAATATAGCATTGAGTAATATAAATGCATTGCACATCCAAATACAAACTATATACACTATTTTATGCAAAATTCGTAACAATATATACGAGTGGGAAGAATCAAAAATAACTGGAGCTGAATTGTTGCTCGCGCATGCTTTGTAGTTACGAGTTGTGCCGTTAGATGGTGTTAGGCGGTGGTCTCCCGTGACCATTAGAAAGCTGGATTGCTTGTGGTGCTCTATTGTATGCATTCCTGTTTCAACTCTTTGGTGATTAGTGAGGTAACCGACCACAAAGAACAAAGAGTGCGCTCGAAATTTTGCTTTCTGTTAAGGAAAACTGTAGCCGAAATCGTTGAGATAATTCGACAAGTACTTAATGATGATGCTTTGAGAAAATCACAGGTCTACGAATGGTTGACAACATGTCAACTGAAGACGGGACACGCCAAAGGTATCCTTTGACAGGAAGAAGTGACGAAAACATTCCGAAAATAAAACGTGCAGTTGATAAAGATCATTGAAAGGTTATTGATCAAGTTTCTGAAGAAACGAACGTATCACAGAGCACGTTCACGACAATGCTCCGGCAAACACAGATTCGATAGTCTGGCAGTTTTTGAAAAACAATAACGTGGTGCTTGTGCCTCATCCACCTTACTCACCATATATGGCTCCGTCAAAAAAGTTTTTTGTATCCACGGATGAAGAGAAATTTGAAAGAAAAGAGATTCAGTGAGTGGATGAAGTCAAAAGAAACACGCTAACGACTTAGAACAGTATCCTACTTCCAGAGTTCCCGAAGAGAACTGACCTTTCGAGCAGTGGCAAAAACGTTGGGGCAAGTGGATTAATGTACATGGGCAATACTTTGAAGGGGACTAATGTAGAGAGCAATTAAAATGCAAAATAAAAAATTACAAAAATAAATTCCGATTATTTTTGGTTCCCCCCCCCTTGTGTAAATATATATACATAGTTTTGCATTTAATATCACTGTTACTTTGTTCATATTATTCCTATGTCACTGGCACAATTTATTTCCATAACTAATCAGTTATCCGAAAAATTAGTTTCCGAACACTCCCCCAAACTCTAATTGGGTTAAATGAACCTATATTTAATAAGTAAACTGATAATGAAGTACAATTTCATACTGTTTCCTTTTCATTTTTAAAATTGCAGTTTTTGAATGTGTTTTGAGATCATAAAATTCGAATTATTTTGTTAAGCTTTTTGAAACATTCAAATATTATAGCAGATAGTTTTTAAATTCAATTAAAGGAGCAAAAACTGAACGAGAAAATCACGCATACATCAGAAAAACAATAATACTCACAGAAGTATTTCTGTTTCTTATACATTTACACAAAAAATAAACTAAAAACATATCACGCTGCAAACACACTTCAAATAGACCTCCAAAATTGAAACATAATAACAAATCTACGATCAAACACCCCTCCCCCCTCTCCCCAACGAAATAATATAGCTAAACAATCAATTTATTTCCAACTTCATAGCAGCTCATCTCTGTTTTCATTTCCATAACAAGGTAAAGAAATTAATCAGAAATAATTCAATTTTACGCCAAGAGAAGTTTAATTAAAATCGACACACAATAACGGAAAGTGTTTAGACCAGCACTCACCTTGGGGGATTCGCTAAATGGGAAAATCGTCCTCTTTTTCCCTACTCTTGTGTATCTTCCCTAACAGCCAGCGATTCCAGCTCTTTTATTAAAGGGCATAACTTCATTACGGGAAAAGAGGCAAAACAAACAACAAATATTGTTTCATTGATCCCTAGGTGGGGAAGGAGAGGAAGGGGGTGGGGGACATTCTGCTAATTCAAACAAAGCCGCGTTATGACAAAAATCTGATTTCGCAGCCCCATAATTTCTTGAGGCAAATCGAATTTGTGCAGTGAAAGACGTTATAAATTCGTTTCCTTTCAATTAGTTTTTTTCCCCCTCTGCTCTCTTTCTTTTATTATTCTTTTCCTACGGGTAATTTTTTCCCCTTCTCCCGTTGGTGTAGGTTTGCGTTATATTGTTTTCCGGTGTTAAATGGTGAATCTGGAAGAGGTCTGGATGGTTCTCAATTAGTTGATGTTAAGCGGGATGAGGGTGTGGAATTTTGTCCGTGGTTTTGGTTAAACGGAATCAAATTGTTATAATGTTTTCTAGTGTGGATTTATGGAAAAATAAATAAATAAATAGGTTTTTAAATAAATAATAGGCCCGATTAACAGGAAAACTAAATAATATACCTTAAAATACGGCACATAACGCGCACTTTTAACATTAAAAATGAGATAAAAATTTACGGATGCGCTTTTATGTCGAGTATAAAATCGGAGCTTTAAAAATAAAATAAAAAGAGATGAGCATAAAAAAAAAAGTAGTCTTCTATATATATCGAAATGTTGTTTATTTAAAAGAAATGACATATATATACTATCTGAACTTAAAAAGTTGTAGTTCTAGAAGTATACTGTTTTTATCAAAAGCCTGGGATAATAACCTCGAATAAATGACTTCAAAGCATAAGTACTTACATTTCAGGTTTCTTCGTAAAAAAGAGGGTGCACGTTATACTGCATATATACTAAAAAATTTTTTAAAATTTTAAAATAAATACGCGCCAATTAATTAAAATAAGTACGCGCTATACGTTAATAACTTAAAGAGAGAGAGAAGAGAGAGTTTGCAAAAATTGAACTTAAAATCCAATACTGTAGAACAATTGAGTTGGAGGGGAATTCCCTTTAATTTTTTTATTTATATTTCTCTTTTATTAAACTTAAGTAGCTATATGCAGTAACATACACAAGGGTGGGATTTGAGGTTACAATCCCACTCCCCCCCCCCAAACTGATTTTTAACTTTTAGCAAGGAGATTATATGTCTCAGGCTTTTGTCTACGCGTTCTTTTAAAATGTAACCCCCTTCCCTCCATGAAAGAATACTGTATACGCTACTGACTACATGATAGTTGAAACGAAAACATCAAATTTATAAAATCTACTGTATTAATTTGTAAGCATTAAAGCTTTTATTAAAGTATATACCTTAAGGAACATTGAGATGTAAAACCACACACATTCTCTTTAGAACATTTAATTTATGCAGGGGGTCCCAAAAATAGCGCCCAAGCTCTGCACAAAATGAATCCTTGTTAGAAGTACATGAAAAATGCTCAAAGAACTATACCTGTACGATCCATAGTTAACGAGAAAAATACGAAAAACAAGTGTGACGTCACAGTCGTAATAGGCACATCAACAGTATTTTCATATACAGTCGACTCTCAATAATTCGAAGTTGGGGAACCAATGAAAAACTTCGAATTATCAAGAGGGTAGAAAAAAATTCACATTATAAACGAAGAGAAATGTTTTTCTCACACATTTAAATTTAAAACTATATAATAAAACAACAATTGTACATACGTATAAAATTATTTCAATGTATTTTTAAAAAGTACATATTATACAATATAAATATCATACAGAAGTTAAAGTCCTGTATTAAAAGAATACATTCAACACAATCCTACGCATATCTTCTTTACAATAGCGGACCATCCTTTCTGAACTCATGTGTAGCAAGGCTTTGAGTTAAATGAAAGATATGGACGGCTGACAACAGATGCGATTGGTCTATTGTCCCCTTGAAGAAGGAAAGCAATAAAAGTGTCTTTTTGCCTGAGGAACCGTAAAAAACTAAGAAGGGGGTAGCAGATAGATGGTCATCAAAGGGGTTACGTTACAGGGGAGACACGTAGAGACAATACAACACAAAACTTGTAAGCTCCAACCTGTTTGTTACGGGACTGTACATGATAGTGAGTGTTCGAATTGCCGAAAGTTTTTGAGAAAACTTCAAATTATCGCGTGTTGTAGGCTGGCCAGCCACAGATTTTACTTCGAATTATTGAGTGCATTGATTTAGTTCAAAATATCAAGAGTTTTTCTCTTCGAATTATCGAGAGATTCGTATAATCGAAGGTTTGAATTATCGAGAGTTGACTTTATTTTAAAAAGCAGGTTCTAAAAGTGTCCACCGTGCTTTATGGAGGCAAGCTTGAATGAATGAATTAACACTTCGCAGAAGCGTGGTGTCCACCGAAGTACAAGCAGCCTGCAGACGAGTAACTGAGTCCATTTGTGTTTCGATGTCTCCATACACCAATTCTTTGAGATGGACCCATAGGCAGAAAAATCCAACGAAATGAGATCTGTCGATCCCGGTTGCCATAGAACCAAAGCCTCTCGTCCGATGCAGTCAATCACGTACAAAAGTATAAAAATGTGCCGGAGCCTCATCATAAACCATCAAGCTTCTTTCATTTATCATCATGCATCATCATTTACCATATTTTTCTCGTGAACTGTGGATCGTATAGGAACAGTTCTTTGGCACTTTTCTATGCCCTCATTACGAGAAATGTAGCAATTTTTGGTACACCCGTATACTCGTATATACGACACTCTCCTACAATTTTTACAGTTTATAAAGATTAATTTAAAACTGCTTACTTTGAGTTAAAAAAAAATAATTTTACCTTTATCTCTGATATGTATAAGCAGCATTTTTGACATTACAAAGTGAAACCCCCCCTTTCTTGCTATCTTTATTAAAAGCCATTTTGATCTTATCTAAAACATGCAAATCGATAAGCATTTGACAAAATTACGTTAAAAATTGATAATAATGTAACAGTTAAAATAAGTAAAATAAACTTCAATTTTATCGCTATATTTACACTAATGGAGAAAAAAATGACATTTTACAAGATTAATGCAATTTCTAAATTATCAAAATGCTAATGCATGAAGACGAGGTGGCCGAGCGGTTAAGGCGATGGACTGCTAATCCATTGGGCTCTGCCCGCGTGGGTTCGAATCCCATCCTCGTCGATGATTTTCTCCGTAAGGACGAAATCTTTATTTTAATGCAGATTAGCTAGATTTTTACTTGATTTGTGTTTTTATTCCATTCGTTTTGTTTAATTACTAAGAAACAAGAGAGGAAGAATTCTGAAACAGAAATACGTTCAGGAAAGCAATACAAAGTAAATAAATAAAAATAATAAAAAATAAATAAATAAAATGAATCTCTAATATAGTTTATAAATTTTAAGAAAGACGAAACTTTAATAATTCTGCGAAATACTTATTCAAGTATTCTCAAAATTTGAACAGAAACAGAGGATACTAATTTCAGCTACATAATTAATCAAAACGACGACTCCCCCAAAAAACAATAAAACTAAAATTACACATTTAATTAATAGGTTACACAGAATCAAAACATGGGACATTAATAGCCTTCAGATACCTTTTGAACAAAGCATCCATTTGTGTGTTAATAATAAACAAGTAATATTTAAAAACATTAAATCAATTCCTATATTTAGGTCAACAAAGAAAAACTTTATTTTAGTTACTTTATATTCAATAGTTACAAATAATATAACGTATATACATATGACAGAATCACAATATTAAGTGGCAAAATAGAAAGCGATTTCCCTTGCAATTTTCCATTTTCCTTTCTATATAGGGTGTTCGACTATTTTTGTTTGTTTGTTCCTTTATTCATTAATTAAATTTAATAATTCTAATGAAATAGTATAGTAAAAAAGAAATCACATTTGCAGAAATTAGGTCATCCCAGGCGGCATTCGAACCCACGACCTTTGGAAGAGAAGTCCACCGCGCTATCCATTGCACTACAGGGACACAATGAAAGGTTTCCTTTCTATATGTGCTGTTGGACTATTATTTTTGTGTTTGTTACTATATATTCATTTTTTAATTTAAATAAGGAATTTATATTTGAAAAAACTGTATTAACATCAAGTGCCACTACAAGTTTAAAAAATGTATTTGAACTTGAATGGGGAATATAAAGTATTTTATTAACGATTGAAAATATGAACAAGATATATATATATATATATATATATATATATATATAGGGAGAGAATGAATTAATAGTTGGAATCGAAAAAATGCAGCAAAAGTTAATGCCATTCACAGCAACATCAAAATCACTTGGCTCAAAAACGTACCAAAAATGAAGTCAGATTCTGAAAAAACAGTTTCGAAGTTCTGTGAAAAAAATCAGACACCTTTAAATATTATTCTGGAAATTTTGATGATATATAAGTTGATCCTATATTCAATTATATTTTTCTTGGATTACTGTGATTATATATAAGTTAAAGTAGTACACCACAATTGATAGATAATAGTAAGAAAAACTTACAATATTTATAATGAAAGCTTTACTTTAATTCAAAAAGAATTTTAAGAGATTCTTCCATTGTTTAATATATTTTTAAAAATTACGTTCACAATACTGGTGAAAAAGTAGGTATGTGATCGGTAAATAAAGGACATACCGAGAATGACATAGAAAGACTATTATCTTTTTTACCAATGAATTCACTTCCTTCCCTTGAAGGTTAAGAAATGTCAAAAATACTAGGGAATAACAATATTAACGCCCTATAAATTAGTTTGCCAAGTTACGAACTTGATATATAATATTCTTAGCACAAAGAAAGTTATTAAATATATCACATCTATATTAAAAGAATAAGTAATGGATTTCTAATTCCATTATATATAGTGTTGTGTATCTTTTCAAAATTTTATAAAATTCCATACATGAACTTAAGAAATGGCTTTGAATGATTTACAGAAAATGTTTCCTGTCACTATTGTTGAGACCTCACACTTTGTAACAAATACGAATAATTACGAAAAAGGTAACATAAATATATTAAAATGCTATTTCCGATGTCCACATGGCTTGCCCATGGCATTTCGCAGGTCATTCATGTAACCCAATAAAACTGTCAAAGTAAACAGTGCATCGTGTAAAAATCTGAAATCTGATCATCTTGCCTTGAAATCTGATCGTGAAGTTAAAATTTAGGGTCTTGTTTGACTGAAACTCATATAGTACTTAAGTTCGTTAAATTCTTTTTTTTTTCTTCTAAAATTATAGAGGGCTCTCTTATAAGGTTCCATCTTATATAAACTAACATTGTTTAATATTTTTTAAAGCAGTGCTTCTCAAACTGGGGGACGCATCACCCTAGGGGGCGTGATAACTCTACGAGGGAGGGAGGGGTGCGAGCATATTGAAAAGTTGAAAACAAAAGATTATTTAAGAAAATTTTTATTTATGGAAGGTAAACAAACAAAATACATTCTGACATAATAAGAAATAATATACACATTTACATTAATATAATACACTTATAAATATATCAGTACTGCACAATGTGTTTTATAATTAATTTAACACTAAGTAAAGATCAAATTTAATAATTACCAGTGACCCCATGAGCTAGTCATAGAAAATTATAACCAAAAATTAATATTTACCTGGATAATTTATACGCTTTACAATTAATCCGTAAACTGCGGATTAAAAGCTACGTGATTCGCTCCCAAATGCCACATTTTCCTACGTGGGCGCGTGTATGTGATGCATTGGGGGGGGGGAGAAAAGGAATAAGTAAGAAAATACTCTGAACACTGTCAAGGTCCTTTTTTGGCATTCCAATGCCTTCTGAATAATTTTTTGGATAGCAGTGCACATAAAAGATCGTATTTCTGAAAGACGCATATATACGTCCGGGTAATTATCGCTTTGGTTAAGCGAGACGTTTATATACGTCGGTGGCCCTTAAAAGGTTTAAGTCGTATTGTAGCTTTAGCGTCAAAGTATAGTATTATTGAATTTGCAGCGATTCCATCTATATAAGCCAGTAACTACCTCCACACCATGGTGATCATTTTGGTGTAGTGGTTAAGTTACTCGGTTTCGGACCCAAAGGTCCCGGGTTCTGTTCTACCGGATAAGTGCGCCACGTCATTGGTGACCCTGGCTGAACTCAGAAAAAGGCAACCTTCTGAACTGTCGTGGCGCCATCTATCCACCGCAAATGCAACTCAAGCCGTCACAGGGTGACGCAACCCTCAAGCCGTCACGCACGAATGACGCAACCCTCAAGCCATCACGCATGAATGACGCAACCAGCAAAGCCGTCACAACTAGTGACACAGCAGCTAACGCGCTCGATAGAACAACTATATCGTTCGTTCGCCTAACCTCCAACTCACTGGTAGGGGAGTATGTAGCGATTCCATCTATATAAGCCAATAACTACCTCCGCACCATGGTGATCGTTTTGGTGTAGTGGTTAAGTCACTCGGTTTCGGACCCAAAGGTCCCGGGTTCTGTTCTACCGGATAAGTGCGCCACGCCAAATTCTATTGTTATTGTATGGGGGGAGGGTGCGATGAAAATTATGATTGAATATTGGGTCGCAATAGCCAAAGTTTGAGAAGCACTGCTTTAAAGTATTATATTTACGATTTAGTACCATTTCTTTGCATTGGAAACATATTATCCAGATTGATTGTGTGAAAGAGATGTGGAAATAGTTGTTTGTTGAGAAGTTAGTGAATATTATTATTATACATATATTATTAGCTGAGCGCGGATATTTTCACTTTCAGTTTGAGATTTAGACGCATCGACTAGTTATTACTTTGATGCCTAAACCTAGGCATACAGGCTTCAGAGTGAAATCCGTTTTGTAAACTTCTCGGGTAAGTCTTACTGAACGTCGGATCCGATACATCATTATCTGTATTTTTGTGGGAGCTACAGTTCTCAGTGTCTGCAAATAATTCAGATAAGTGTGAATTTTTGATTACTTAAATATAAGCTCATCTTCCTCACAACTCTTGAGTAAGGACAGTTAGTTAAAAATATATCAGTTAATTGATTATTTGTGTTTGTGATTATTACTAATGTTTTGTGTCATGGCAACTATTAAGGCCGGGTTCGAGTCACAATATTTTGAGAAAGAAACCTTTGTAATTTGATAGCCCGACTGTAGAGGGACCGTTATAAACATTCACTCAATATTGTTAGTCAGTTACAAATCATATAGATCAATATGTGCAGCACAATAGTGAAATGAAAAGGTTCTTTTTAGAAAAAGTCGCTTCCATTTTATTTTTAATGATGGACTGTTTTTGTCATTGCACTAAAGTGAAGAGAAGACATGCGTAAATAAAAGAGACAAATCATTATTTGGTTTTGATGTATATATATTTATACAGATAGAGTTGGATTTAAGTTCAGTTGATCTTTTCCCCCCTTGTTTTTTCTAAGTTGTCTGAAAGAATGATAAATCATTTTAAGGAACCACAGTCCAATGGACTTGAAACAATTTTGCTCTACTGTATTCACAAAACAGTTATTCTCAAACTGTTATAATTGTTTTTTTTTCCTTTTCTTTTTTGAAATAGAAAACATGAAAAAATAGGAATTGGAATCGAGTATGGTGAATAATTTTGTAAAGAAATATGTAGAATATTCTCCACAATCATGAAATTTATTTTAAATGACGCTGATATTCGTCTATAAATCTTCCATAAAAAAGGGAGTAATTTATTTTAGAGTAAACTGATTTGCAGCTTACAACGAAAGAAACTACATCTTGATCTATAAACCTGGATTAAAAGCAACAAAGTAGTATATCTTTAACAGCAGAATACTACAGTATTCTACATTCTATTGGAAGAATAACAAAATGCCAACCAGATGAATTTTCAGAAGGAAGAAGTCATTATGGGGTATTTGATAGGTATGTTTTGAGAAAAGATTTGAAATTCTCTCGTTGACATTAGATAGGTTGTTTCCTTTCAAAAGGGGGTTGAATAACACAAAGAAAAGAAAGACTAATTTAAATTTTTGTCTCCCATAGTCGTCCCTTCGCTGAAGAGAAAAGTAAACACAAATAAAGAATGGGCAGATAAACCCATTGTGGAGCCTTAGGCTTAAGAACTTTTATCAAATCCTCCCCATGCAATGAAAGTGAGTTCCTCCCGAGTGATTGCATATTCGTTGCGAAGATCATTACATTTGTTCCACCAACTCTTTCGCCGGTCCAATCTTATTTCGTTATTAATTATTAACGAGTCGAGATTGATTCTAGCCCAAACGTAATTTGCCTTTGCGGGCTCCTGTATAATTAAGTTTAATTTAATCCAACGAGTAATACCAGTTTAATTGCCTCGCAACATGGCGGCGTTAATTAAACGAAGTTTTGTTGTTTCACACTTCCCGATAGAGGGCGCTCCCGGTAATAAGCTCGAGCGCGAGCCAATAATCCGATAGCGCGCCAACTACCTTCCCGCCGTGAAAGAGAGATATTAGTTTAATTAATGGCGATGAGAACCACCAGTCGTTTTGTAATTAAATCTAATTTTAGTCGTATTTAATTTAATTGGCGAGCGGGGAGAGGGAAAATTGTTAAAAAGAATTTTTGGCGCAGCCAACTAATATAATGCGACATCGAAGAAGAAGAACGCCTAATAACTGTATATCTGAAAATGAAGCAGGGGGGAAGAGCGACACAAACAACTTTTCTGCCTCTTTTCTCCCAATCTGTTAGTTTCTCAGCGTTGGTATGGCAACAGCGAATTTCGTCGTTTGGCGTTTTCTAAGTTTTGGAATTTTCTCTCTCGTTCGCCGTGTTGTGCAAACTGTGCTTTCGACACGAAGAGCAAGGCTTGATGGATTTCGGAGCAAGAGAGATGCCGGGGAAAATTAAATTTTATTGATAAACACAAAATGTAATTAAAAAACGGGGCGGGGAAAATATTTTCTGCCGAATCTGATGCTGCTTTTCGATTTCGAATGTAATTTATCTCACACAACAGGGTCTTTCTGTACTCTGAACCGAAAATAAGACTTCAAGAATTCTTTTCTAAATTGATTTCATTTTCGGGAAGTTATCGTCATCCGTTTTGGCGCGAATCGTTTTCTTTCAGAACAATTTTTCGCTTTTGAGCTCGACTCTTTGTAATTTATTTCAAACGAACGCTTGATTACCTTTTAATGTTAACTTGGGAAAATTTAATACTTTTTTTTCTGGAGATAGTTGGTTTCGTTTATGTGGGTTAATGAGTTTTATTAAAAATCTTATTTCTTGTGTTAAAAATGAAATAACGTATTGAATGTAATAACAATATTTTCTCTTTTTCTTTTAATTATATATCCACATATATACAGAATTCATTTCTTAACTTTTCTTTCCTTGTGCTAGTGAATTATGATTTAATGTGTAGAGGATGCATTCTTGTGAAAAAAAACTAAATTACATATTCTCGAAATATCCTTAGGACAATTATTTCAAATGTGATAAGCGACCGCGGTAGCCTAGTGGAAAAGGACACGGACTCGAGCCAGGGCCGTTTTTAACATATCCCCAGCGCCCTAGGCACTTCAAATAGTTACGCCCCCACATTATTTCCAGAACCCTCCTTTAGTTCTCACCTTGCCAGTTTTGGTTCGGGAGAAATTCCCCTTAACTTCTCATACTCTTTTCTCTTTCTTTGTTTTTTCTGTTTGGAGAGTCTTACCATTATCCGCCACCTATGGTCCGCTGTGTTCTGGAATGACAACAGTAAGGAAAGGACAGTGGCCTAGTCCGCCATTTCTTACCTTACGACATAACGGACCACACACCCACACTTTTAAATTAGTACAGCAAATTAATGAAATTGTTTGCAATTATAGTAAAGTACATTGTTGTATGAACTGTTTTCAACTTGTTAATTATCATCTTTTTCATCGCTTATCGCTTTACTGTCCTCTACTTTTCAACATCGCTTTTCTTTGTTGAGTGATAGATAAATTTAATTCATTCTAATTACATTGAAAATTAAAAAGAAATATTCTGTAGTGATAAAGAAAAAAAAAATTTAGACTTAGAATTATAAGTGTAATTTTCTAAGAAGTTAAATTGACAATTAATCCTTAAAAGATCTAAACATCAAATAGTAATAATAACAACAACAATAATTCTTTAATAGCTAAATCTATTGCATTTTTCATTAAATAAATCATGGAATAATTATAATAACTCAATAAGTTCACGTAAAATGCACGTGCCACTGGTATTTTGTACACTTCTTGTGCAAAAATATATTTATTTCCAGAAGTTAACTTTTCTCCTTTAATTTATTTTTCGAAAAGCTGTATAAGAGAAAATCGACTCACATTCCCCCACTCATCCCGAGATATATGGAACTATTGGACCAACAGACTTGAAATTTCGCAGGTATGTTGCTTTGTTGAGAAGAGATTCGTTCGGGTTTTGAAATATTCGATTTCCAATTAAGGTTGCTAAGGGTTACAGAGGGACGTTGTTATAGATACAAGAAAAAAATCCCGTTTTTGAACAATTAGATTTTTACAAACTTGAAATTCGGTAAATACGTTTCTTTTGTTGAGTAGAGATCCCGCTTAAAATGTTTTTGGGAATTTGATTACGAAGTGTGGTGTTACGAGGATGTAAAAGATAAATATTCTTCCATTTTAGAAATTCAAGTTCCCTTCTTTTAAAATCAAGAGTCGAGGACAATAAGTCTTTTCAATATAATCGAAAGCTTAATGCTAAGACTTAGATATCAATAACTTAAGGTATCCAACTACCCTAAAATTGCGAATTTTGCCAAAAATTGACAATTTTTTTTATGATTCTATTTTTAGACCATCTTATAAGCTTTATAAGAATACCAAGTTTATTATTTTCCATTATCTAGAACAAAAACTACAAGTATTTTAGTAAAAGCAGATGCCATTACACTTCAAGCAAGATATGTCATACTTTAAAACGCGTTTTGCTCGAAATATTTTTTTTTGTTTTGAAAATGCGTAAACGGGGCCAGCGATTGCTGAAAAAGTTTTGAAAACAATTAACTGAAATTTTTGCGTATGTTCTGCGTAATAGTAGAAGTGTTTTGACCTTCAGATTTATCAATTGCTGTTTTATTACAAAATTTACAGTCCCTTATGTTAATATAATCACTCTTATTTTAAGCAATTTCATATGGTAGCTAAGATAAAGTGCTCTAGTTTTTGTAAAAATTAAACTATATCTTATCCTGAAGGTCATTTCAAAAATGAATAACATAGCAACACATCATTATTGAAAAATTGAAAAATTATTCATAAACGTTTGGTACAGAATGGGCCCCGTTTATGGTACTTTTTGTAAATTTTTACCCATTTTTATCCCTTTTTAGTAATAATACTTTCTTTTTCTCTTCTTAATGTTAGCATAGATTTCTTAAAATGTACTAAACAAATCTAAAAATCATAAGAAACTCCCCATATTTCCATTACTTAAAAAACAAGATATCAATCATTGGCATGGCCAAGTAATTTTAGCGCGTTTTTCACATGTTGTATTTTACAATAAAGCAACTAATGAACTTTTTACTAACAGAAATTTTTTTTAAAAAAACTTTTTGCAAACAATAAATTTACTAGGTAAAATTTGAGAAAATTTTGTTATAAACTAGCGAAATTCGGAAAAATTTGTAGGAAAATTCGAGAAAACTATGGGAAATTTTAAATACGATTCGGCTCATCTAGGGCACAAATGCAACCCAATGCCGAAAACCCGAGGTCAATTGGTTGCTTATTGGGTGAGAAGAAGGTACGACAAAATATGGAACAAAGACGAAGACGAAATTTGCGTCCTAATAGCGCTTTTGTTCCACTACGTGAAAAACGCGCTAAAAATTGCCGCAAGTTGGTCGGAGTACAGTAGTCATATCAACAGCATGGAATACCCAGCCAAGCGGAAGGATAAGGGCTAGTTGAATATCAATAAATTTTCTTTAAAAAATTTGCTTTCAACGTTGATTTAGCGTGAGCTCTTAATTCAGGGGTGTGTAATTGTTTCGGCTCCAGGACCATTGTGGAAGCGGAGTAGACTGGAAGGCAGCATCTTTTTTAAATCCTTGCATTCATTTGCTAACTTTGTATCTCAGAAAAAGTATAAATTGTATTACATAAAAATCAATCACTGTAGGTTAAAAATTATAAAGACAGCTTAATTTAATTTTTATTTTTGCTAATTTCATGTCTATATCTGCACACAAGCACATTTATTTTAAGAGTCTGTTTAATGAGACAAATGTACTCAATTCTACATTTTTTAAAAAATCATTAATGAGATGGCTTGTTGAAATTATCCTCAGAGCCTGCATGTTAATATCAGCCAACTTGCATCTACATGTACTCTTGTTGATCTTCTCATGCAAGAAAAACTTTGCTAACAAATGTGTTTTTACCTAAATATAGAGAACATTTTCTGTCTATTTGGTTTGTCCTTGGCGGACCGTAAGAAAACTCTTTGCAAGCCGCATGTGGCCTACCGATCACTATTTACCCAGCGTATATAGTCTTAATTATAACCAGAAAAAAATGGCATATTTTTGAAATTTTTTTGCAAAATATTTTCATTTATAAATCTACCTATAAACTCTCTTTATATAAAGTAAAGAAGTTTTTCAGTTATAGAAAAAATCTTGTGTTTTAAAAAAATATATTGCGTTTCTCAAATCTCTTTAAAAATATATATATATATATTGCGTGAAAGTTAAGATAAGAATGATTCGGGGCAATCTTGTCTAAAATAAAATAAATAATCACATCGAAATAACTGATCTGTTAAGTGAAAGAAATCGAACTCAAAAATAATTCCTAAAGAAATAATTAGTTGAAAGTCATTGACTTTATAAGAAAAAAAATTCTTTTTAAATGATTTCATTGACCAATTTTTACATTAGATGCTAAGAACATTTTTTCATGTCCCATTTATTTCTATTAACTACTGTTCATCATTACTACTGAAAAAACTTCTGTTGACATCAGTGACTGATGAAAATTACGAAACGCAATGGGAGAAAAAAAATCTGAAACGGAACATGGAGTTAAAAAAATATTACGTAAATACTTGCATAGTTTTTCGCTAGAAAAAAAGGCACTAATTTACAACCCACTAGCTGTCAAAATCAAAAAGATCCTACATTTTAGCAACAGTATTCTAAGATTTAAAAATGAACAACCTGACGATTAATCAAAGGATCTAAAAGTAGTATCCCATTAATCGAGGTGTTGATAGGGTCTATTATTCAAAAATTAATGCGATCTTTTCTCGTAACGCAAGTCTTAATCGCTTCAATAATAACAAAATTAAGGCCGGTAATTCTTTGCTTTTCTTTTTTTTTCAACTCTCATCATCTTATCTTTTCTTCATCTTAATTGCCAATGTAGTCTTTTTTTTTAATAAGCTATTAGTCTATTTAAATCGGCCTACGCTGTTCAGGAACAGATTTAGTCATGGCTAGACAAATATTTTTAAAGCCTAAAGGGACTAACAAAAACCGAAAAAAAATTTTCTGTGGAGATAGTAAAAATGGTGAAGGTTTCAGTATCAAGGTTAAATTAATTACATGCATATATAATAGGCATATGTTTTAGTTATTAAAAAATGTACATAAATTGCAAGAAAATATCTTTATTTTCATACGGAAAAACAATAGCAAGGTGTTGCAGTAAATAATACATAGAAATCAACGTCATGAACACCAGCACAGGTACAGCTACTGTGTGTGTGTGTGGCAAATAAGTGTAATTAAAAATAATCCCCAATTGCGGTTAAAGATATAAAAAAATGAAAAACAAGTAAACTATTAGCACTTGTTTTTTTTCTTTTATCATGGAAACTAGAAGTTTAATCTCATTCAATAATTAGTTATTTAGTTTTGTTATAATAATATTAGTTATTTACATTTGTACAGTTAAAATCGAAAGATGCACCTTTTTAATATCTTTTCTTTTTTAAATCTTGTTGACAACAAAAACGATTAAATAATGATATAGAATATTTCGAAAACAAATGATAGGCTACTTTTATAAAGTGTTACCTATAAGCTTTTCATGTGTATTTTAAAAGCAATAGAGCAACAACAGGTAAATTGCAGTATTTTTGTGATACTCATTATAGAAACTCGCTTTAAAAAACTAAGAGTTTTTAAACATACACCTAATAACTAGAAGTAACGATTAATAGTAGCTTGCTTCCTTGTGAAACGATTTTTTTTTAAAAACAGAAAGTATTTGTTATAAATCACGTGACGAATATATACGTCCCGTGACAAAAGCACGTGACGTTGCTTCTTTCTCGTGTATGTATGAAGAAACAAAATTTTATTTCTCCCTCTACAAAAGACTAAATGCAGATAGAAAAAAAATCCATCGATTGCAGAGGTAAAAGCATATACAGCATTTTCTAATTTTGAATCGCAGAACTTCGAATTAGGTTGCTATATAAATAATTTCAATGTGAGTCAGATTAAATTGCTTTTTTTAGAACTAAGAAATGAAAACTGTGTATTATGTCTCTAAATGCTCAAAAGAAGGGCTTCTTACATTCTTACTTTAGTTACTTTATATCAGTGGTCTTCAAACTGTGTTCCATGGAGCCAAGGTTCCACGAGTCACAATAAAAAAATCGAGAAGAAATAAATATGAAATGCAAAATGGATTCAAATTTTCTATGAAGTTTGTATAGTTTCGAGTATCTAAAGCTCATCCTATTCATTAAAACTGAACATTTTAATTATATATAAGAAATTTAATTTGTAACACTTTTTAAACTTTTATTATAACATAATAAAAGAATATTCAAACCTTTAATCTTTATGTATATACTTCCTACTAGATTGTGAATATTCTATTATTTACTATCTCGGGTTCCACGAGATAATTTTATACTCGTTAATCAGCACAACAAAGTATAAAAACAAATTGTAATGCGATTGCATTTAGTCTGAATAGACCTAGACTTCGACAATTTGGGTAAAAAATACTATCATATATCCCAGTTACTAAATATACTGCATAGGTAGGTGACACTTGAATCATAAATTAATATTATTAATGAGTAAATTATATTTAAAAATTTATATTATAATTTTTTGATAAGTAATAAATGCAATGGTTTTTTTAATTGCCTTTACATAAAGTGTCTATACAGGTTGATCTATTTTAAATATTATTTTGAGATATATTTATCAAAAGTATGATTATGGAATGGGTTCCACGAAAGCACCTTCAATTTCTAGTGGTTCCGTGAGTTGAAAAGTTTGAAGACCTCTGCTTTATACTGTTATGTCTTTTTTAAAATTCAAAATTCGTTTTGAAACCTTTTGTACACGGAACCAGGTATAACAGGTGGGAATAAGACAAAAGTAAGCAATCACTACCCAATTCATCAAAGAAACACTCCTCAGAACAAAGCATATCTAAACTAAACGGGGTATAAAACATTTAAAGCATAATATTTTAACACCCTCTTAAAATGAATAGATAAACAAATTCCGCTATAGTGTGCAATGAAGAAAAATCTTGTTTGTATTAAAATGAAATATTTATGAAGCGTGTACGTATAGATAACGAAATCACAATTTCAAGGGAGTAAGCCGCATATTTTGAATATTACTAATAATAATTTGGAATAACTCTCTAGTGTAAGATGTATGATCTTAGGATCAGGTAAAGAATGGCGCATAAATTTAATCTCATTCTGAAACAGATCGCACCAAGCATTTCTCTTTCTCATTTTTGATATAAAATTTTTTGAAATCAGCTGTATATCATGTCACATACCTGCTCAATTTACAAAAGGTATGGCAATTTTGTGGTTAGTTTGAAAAACGCGAAGATTTTTCAGAGATATATAGTCTATACAAGGACGTTTGAGGGCATAGGCTAACTGGGCTTGAGCCCAGGGCCTCGGGAAAGAGGAGAGCTCGTCTCGTTCTCAACTAATCCTCAATAATATCGTCATAAGAATAACTGTAATCGTCAATTTTTTTTCCTCCTCATATTCTCCAAAAAAACTGGGAACTTCAAACTATAGGCCAACAGGCAACAATGCCTAGACTGCACTATTATATCATGTTCGTATCTAGGCCTACACTATCACCATACAAGGAGATAGAGCCTAAGTCTTTTAGCTTGTGAATCACGCACATTTATTTGTAACGGGTTAACATTTGTACGAGCATTTAACAACATATGTTATATACTGTCCACATAAAAGAATCGAAGCTGGGGCCTACCTTTGCATAGAAACCCAGGGCTTCAAGAAGCAGTGGTGTAACTCACACCCCAACCCCCGCTTCAAGGGGGGGGACCAAGAATTCTAGGGGGCCTAATGTCTGACTGACGCCAAGTACATATTAAACCCATTTATAAAATATTAGAGGCCAAACCTGACTTTGCAGGGGAAGGAATTCATATAGGATCTGGTACTGCCTTGCTGGTATATGATCTCAAAATGAATTAGAATAAAGAGTAACACAAACGTCACACATTTATTACCTACAATATTGTTGAGACATCAAAGTTTTAAGTCTAAACACATCTACAACTCACTGCTACATAAGTCAAAATGACTGATGTTTCCGCAACAATATATCGCTCAGATATGTAGAAGGGGATATAACTTCATTCCATCCCTCCAAATCTAATGGTTTTATACTTTTCGGGAATTTGGGCTTGATTCAATGTCATCTGATGATTAAAGATAGAAATGGGACATAATTATAGCAAGTTTTTGTAAATTTCATCCGGAAGTTGTACTCATCATTTAGTACTATGTGACCAGTTTCTCAATAGGGATGATAATCAGGGACACGACACTATTTTAGATGGCTTCGTCAATTGAGGAATTACAGATACGCCTCTTACAAGATGACATGGAGGCAACATACCACAGAAAAACCATGAAATAGAAAAAGTTGATTTTCATTATAATAATTCTCTTGTAAATAAAACGAAATGCCATAAATAAAGTGTTTTTATTGGAATTAAACTCAGATAAGGAAAGGATAAAAAATGTAAAGCTGTAAGATTTATCAATAGTTAGCAATTACACATACAATGTTACTCCTAAAACCAGTATTTGGTAATCTCTGGTGGCGATGCATGCTTGTATTAGTTGATATAAGTAGTAATGAAGATATCATAATCTTATCATTCGATGCATTCTGCCTGGCATTAATGAATCGTTGCTTCAGAGCTGGAATATTTTGCCGTGTCTGACTCTGACGGCCAAACAGGTTCCGCATATGTGAGATTGGTGAAAAATCTAGTCACCTTGCTACACAAGAAACAGCATCAACAGTCGTTAAGCAATAACAGTGAAAAACCGTATGGATTTTTTGTTGTAAAATGGAAATAGGATGTGTGACATATCAAAAACGGTAACGCAACCAGCCGATGCTGTGACAACATATTGTTGAGGTGTTAAAGTTGCATATAGGATGATCAGAGGTGACCTGAAGTCGTGAGAGACAACACCATCTCACTAGGGGTAGCTGAATGCCTCTGTTAAAAAAGACTGAGTTGGCGGCTGGATTTCACACGGATTCGATGATCAGCACTCTAAGACTGTAATGGAGTTCATAGCTGAACACTATACAATGCCAGTGTACTGGCAGTCATTTCTATCATCTATGACACCACTCTAGAGGAGTGATCTCCAAACTTTTATTCGTCGTGCACCCCTAAAACGAAAATAATTATAAGAAGTACTCATATATATATATATATATATATAATGAGACTACTTCTTTCATATAATCCACTTCGGAAATCCCTGAGACTCTGCCAATGGTGTGGAGTTAAGGGCTGACTTCTTAAAAACCCCTGGGTATACAACCCGCCAACCGTCAAGTGCCACGTGTTGGAGGAAGGTATCATGGGTGGTATACCAGAAGTTTGCAAACCTTTTAACCTAAGGGTCACATTGACTTCTCTATTAGCACTAAGGGCCAGGACCTACGTAGCTCAACATACCAACATACTGCAGTGAGGTATGAAGGGCGTGGGGGCAGGATTACGTTCCGCTCGTAAGTTCGGTTGGTACTTATGGGCAATTTCTAGGACAAGTCATTACGGCGGAGACAGCTGATGTGTATGATGTGCATTTCGTATTGTTAAGACCACGCTCTAAATGAATAGAGGTACCATTTGCGAAGTAGTAGAGTATCGCCATCTTGGGAAAAGTTGCGGGATAATCAAAAAACGTCAAATATGCTTGGGTTAATCGAAGTATACAACCTCATCTTGTGGCGAGTAGCAGAGCTGGAGCCTGTTCTCGAAATGTTCTGCCGAATCTTAGTATATGTGATATAAAAATATTATTAGTAGAGTCTCAAAAAAACTACTACGGTGCGACTATGATAAAAATCTTAAATTTTTCTTTCAGCAGGAAAGCATATATTTCTAGTTTTGGAACAAAGAGAGAGAGAGAGAAATTTACATGTGAATTTTTGAGATGATTTTTAGTATATCTTTTTTTTAAACAGCGTATTTAATTTAAAATAGCTTGATAGCTATCAACTATAATTTCATATAGTTGAAAGCTCACGCTCAGTGGATGAAAAAAAATAATTTCAATAAAATACCAGAAGTTGTGTAAATACAAACTGTCAAAAACACAAAAATTATTTAACAGAAAACAGATTTTTTTTTTTTTGTTGAAAGAAAAATGAAATCTTTCCCAAAATATTTGCAGAATACCTTTCATTTATTATAAATGTATTTTTGAGAAAAGTAGTAATGTAAAATTATGAAAAAAATCGTTTTATAATTTCTAAGCATCAGCGTTACTGCACATCTAACGACATTAACAGAAAATGAAGAATAATTCATTAATTAAACTAATTACGGGGTCAAATAATAGAATAATGTAAACTTTAGAATATCCAAGAAAGCGAGAGTTTTAATTAACTTTAAAGCCAGTTAATTATCTGTCATTCTCATTTTACAAACAAAAAAGATGGCTTTGAAAGCAAACATTATCTTACATTTTTATGATCGAAAATATAATTTTTTTAAGAAAGCCGTCACGTAAAATGTATAGAACAATTTTAAATAAAGCTTTAATTGACTTTCTAAGATAATTAAACACGTTATTAAAGAGGGTGTATGTAATAGTTGTTTTAAAGATGATGTTGGTGCTATATAATTAGAAAAGAACTAATAATTACTTAATATGTTCACGATTTGAATTTCACATATTTTCTTAACAATAACGTCGTTAAAATTCACAACACTACAGAATTTTGTAATTGGAACTCAATCAAAACTCTGTGGAGAGTTACTAAATACACTGTCTTTTAGCGGACGTTGAAGTAGCAGTACCTTGTAATCAGCTTCTACTGTGTGTAATCGTGTATTCAAGTGTGAACTATTTGTTTCTTGTGCTTTGATGTTCTGCTTGTTCCATCGAATGTGTGAAGTATATAAATCAATCCATAAAAACCGAAAAGTAATCATCATTAATTGCAAGATAAAGGGCTTACCGGGAAATAAATTTTGATCTTTTGTGAACCATTATTTTGTAGGCAATGAGGAAGGCCTTATTTAGGATTTTTGTTGCTTTATTTACTTGGTACATTCGATGGAGCAAACTATACATCAAATCCAATAGCGTAGCTCGTCCTGAGTGGGCTCTGTATCTAAATTCCTTCAGGGACCCTCATTTTGGACTCCTTAACATTTTAATATTGTTTGTTTGGACATTTTGGGGCCCCTGAAGTTTGGGGGCCCCATATCATTGATACGGCGGTAGCTACGCCCGTGATCAAATCATAAGAAACACATAGTTCACACTTCAATACGCGATTGCAGTAAAGTGCTATTACTTTCATGTCGCATAGATTACTAAATGTTCTGGCAATTATTACAACAACCGATTTCAGAGTAAAGTTGTAACACCTCCCCTCTACCCTGTGACCTGGCTAAAGGTGTAGGAGGAAGTGAAGGATGATTCGACATGATAATTTCTAATTATTTATTCAGCACTTTAAATAACTCAAAACCAATTCAATTAATCAAGTTAATTAAGATGTTTCCTATTAGTGGGCAGAGGAAGTGACGAGAGTCGCGTATTGATCCACTTTTATTAATCAATATTCTACTTTAATAATTGCTCTAACTGTAGTTATGTGACTAATTGCCACTTGAATCTCTTTAATAATTTAACTATCAAAACGTTCTACAATTGCGACTAATACCTGAACTGTAGATAGTCTTCTTATCTTCTAATGCGTATAATCCTTCAATCTCTTTATAATTCTAACTTTATATCTCTCTTCTCTCTCACTGACTTACTAACACTCACCGTATATCTCTCCAACTTATATCTCACTTTGTCTCGCTTTAACTAACCTTCCTAGCAAGAGAACCTGAACTATATATAATAAACTTAATCTGCATATCACGGTTTCTTCTTCAGAAAAGGGTTGCTCATTTTCATAGCCACAAAATTTTTTCAAGAGGTTAATTGAAGGACGCATATACATCCGTCACAAGGTAATATTATTTATGACGGTTCTCTCTACAAAGAGGGGCGTTTCGGCTGCTGTTGTAACAAGGGATTTGAGACCAAGTTTGCTGTTATTTGGAGCATCTATAAACGTTTCTGGTTGATATACAACTGTACACAGAACACCGATATAGTTACTGTTTCAGCATTTGATTACAGAGCAGAAACATTACTTGGAGCTGTGGTGACTGTGCTTGTTATATCACATTGCACAAAGAGACATTTCCTCTACTTTTACAATAGACCAGTAGTCTTCAAACTGTGTTCCACGAAACCCAGGGGGTTCCACGAGGCATATCCAAGGGTTCCACGAGTCACAATAAAAAATCGAAAAGAAACTTATAAATGTGTTCGCATAATTGAGTCACATTCTGTATGAAGTTTGTATGATCATAGGAATTTAAAGCATATCCCTATCATTAAGAAACTGAAAATTTTATTCATACATATTAACTTTTTTTAAACTTTATTGCAATATAAAAAACGAATATTAAAACGTTTTATCTTTTTTTTATATGTACTACCTACTAGTTTGTGAATATTTTATTTTTTACTATCCCCAGTTCCTCGAGATAATTTTATACTCGTTAGTACAATGTACAGCAAAACTAAATAGCTTTCTTTAATAGCTTCAGGCGTGAGTTTGACACCCCTGTTTTAATGGATTTTCGACCCCTCATTGGGCAGTATTTTCTTCTAGACTTTGATGACCACTTTTGAAATTTTGTGGTTTAATTTATTTAACAAATTGAGAAAATTTTTTTTATTGATATAACAAATTTGAAAATTAATAAAAAAAATTATTATTTTTTATTTTTGATAGAAATTTCGAGAATAAATTTAGAATAGTTTTTTATTATTGATTTTATTTCATTGAACAGATGTTCAAGCAATGAAACTAACAAATAGGGAATTTGATTAATTTTGCTTTACTCAATAAAAAGTATTAAAAAAATCGAAAGAAAAAAATGACGTATATATAACGTGAAGGATATAAACTTTTTGCTATGGGGACGGAAAATTCAATTTCAAAGAGAATTTGGAAAAGGCAGGCAACTATGTCAGAATATAATATTATTTTTAAACAATCTGTCTTTTCTAGATATAGTAAGTAGAAGATCGATATTGCGATATCCTTTTCAAAGGAATCTGACCTCTTTCAATGCAGACAAGAATGTAGAAAATGTAGAGCAAGTTTAAAATTCTTTTTATATAAAGTGAATTTTCATAAAAGTTACATAACACTTCCGGAAATTAGATAAGGTATCATTTTTTAATTTCTTAAATAGCTCATGCTCGGGAGTTTTAACAATTTACATCAAATGAAAGCAATTTTTAAAAAATTCTCTCAGAATGGATTGTTAAATTAGCACTTAGAAAACGCATTAACAATTCATAAAATGTTGTAAAATGAAAAGTTATATTAACAACAAGTAATATAAAAAAAAATTAAGTCAATTCCTACTTAGATCAACAAAGAAACATTTTATTTTAGTTACTTTTTATTAAATAGTTGCAATTAATATAAATATGACAGAATAACAATATTAAGTGACAAAACAGAAAGAGATTTTCCTTGCACTTTTTCATTTTCCTTTCTATATAGGATGTTGAACTAGTTTTTGTTTGTTTATTACTCTTTTATTCATTCATTAAATTTAATTATTCTAATAATAGTATAGTAAAAAGAAATCATATTCTCAGAAATTAGGCCATCCCATGTGGGATTTGAACCCACGACCTTCGGATTAGGAGTCTGATGCACCACAGGGATACAACGAACGATTTTCCTTTCTATATATACTGTTGGACTATTATTTTTGTTTGTTACTATTCATTCATTTTTTATTTAATTAATGAATTAATATTTGAAAAAACTGTATTAACATCAAGTGTCATCCACTGTAAGTTTAAAAAAATGTATTTGAACTTGAATGGATGAATAGAAAGTATTTTACAAACGATTGAAAATTTTAACAAGATATATATATATATATATATATATATATTGGGAGAGTGAAAACAAATAGTAGGAATTGAAAAAGGAGAAAAATTTACCAGACAAACAATATGTATAAATTTTTTAAAAAATGGAATCAGTCTTATGAATATCTACATTGGTTTAATGATAAAGAACAGGATACAAAATTAGAATAATTTTTAAAATCGAAATTTTTTTCTTATATTAACAAACAAAAAGTCATTTTGTTATGATATGCACACATGCACAACAGTGCGTCCACCAAAATTACAGATGCCAGTAAATAATTTTTCATTTGGCATATGCAGAATATGGAAAAGTGATATAATAAATTGATTTTTTTTTAACTGTATGGTGTAAAAAAGTTAGAATATGGTATTAATGTTGAAAAAGTTTTGATTTTGAGTCTTATTCTGCAGCATCAGGCAAGTTTACGGGGTCTCAGGGGTGTTAATTTTTTCTGGAGGGCTGAAAATATAAACAATATTCAAATACATATAACTCTTTGAAATTAAAATTAAATAATTCGAATCTTTTACACATTATTTATAAAGGAATAAGGCTTCAGAAAAGTGTAAAATGTTTAAATATAATCATAATTTTAAAAATTATAAGCATATGAAATAAGAAATTTTTTATAAGAAATATTAATTAAGTTTTACTGCGCACACGCTATTTTCTAAAATAGTAGCCTTTGATGCATAAAACTTTACAGAATTATAAAATGTATTATACACTTTAAGCCCTAGTAAATTAAGAATAATAAGTCTTTTGTATTTCAAAATATTTGAAAAATATTGAAATTTTTTTAAAAAATTTTAAAAATATATTTTTTTTATTTTTAAAAAATATAATTTCTTTTATTTTTAAAAATATAATTTATTATTCTATTTCTTTAAATTTACTACGGTGTAATAAGGATACCTTTAACTTTATAAATCAACTTATTTCTAGCAGTTAAAGCTAATACTTTTGAAAATAGCATGCGCGCAGTAAAACTTAATTAACATTTCTTATAAAAAAATTTCTTATTTTCATATGCTTATAATTTTTTAAATTATGATTGTATTTTAAACATTTTACACTTTTCTAAAGCCTAATTCCTTTATAAATAATGTGTAAAAGATTCGAATTATTTAATTCTAATTTAAAAGAGTTATATGTATTTAAATATTGTTTATATTTTCAGCCCTCCAGAAAAAGTTAACACCCCTGAGACCCCTTACCTAGCGACGTTAGATTTTGCAACTTAGCCTTGGTAATCAAATAAAACCTGGCCAAATTAAATTACATTATAACGTTATAAAAATTAAAATTCCTCAAAGAAAAAAGTCCCAAAATAAGTTAGACATATTTTAGCGCCTTACAATTAGTAAGAAAACAAAAATGTCAAATATTTTTTTCTATGAACTTGTGACGTAAGTAAAAAAAAAAAAAATGAACACTAGAGCGCTTTCTTGGGGAAGATAAAAGAAAAAAAGACAACTTTCAGCCTTAGAGTAGAAAGGATGCAATATATTTTGTTCATGCTATTTCTTTGGAATGCTGTCTAATTTAATGTTTAAATGTTTGTTACCGTGCCTATTTAAAATGTAAAACAAATTTCAGTACTTGAGCTAGTCGCTGCAGAGCTTGATTCAGTAAACGTTTATAAAAAAAATATTACAGTTTTAAAAAACTAAAAACTCCTTTTATAGTTAATCGAACTAAGTTGTAACTTAATCTTTTAGCCACCAAATCTGGAATTACACGTCAAATCTGGAAATGGGATCTGAAATTAGTCGCCAGGTGGGATTAGTGGAATGTTATCTGAAAATGGGAAATCATTAATCTTGATGATCCTGATCAAGGAACAAAATTATTAAATTATTGTATTGTCATCGGTTCTGGACAAGTGAGCAAAATTTCGAATTATTCTGATCCTTTAAAGAGAGTAAAAATTGAGTTCAAAGATTCCGTTACATACAAGTGAAGCTTATAAAAGAGTGTTAATAATGATACCCAATGAACGACACGAAAAGATGTCTTGATTTCAGTAATGTGGACTATTAGTCTGATAAAAATATCGATATTGGGGACTGCTAGTCCTAATGAAAAGTAACAAGTGATTTCGTAAATTAGTCTTCGGAAGCTGTTGCTGCGAGCTATTTGCAATTTTGCGAAACCTTTTGCTTTGGTATTTATTGGGATTACAATATTTTCTACCGGAAAAATGAATTAGTTTGGATTCCGTATCATCTTCAAGGAACATTAGCTAAGTTTTCTATATATTATTATTTTTTTTACTACTTTATTTACATTTGAGGGAATCCTGCTTTGTATTTGGTAGTTTTATGAGTTAAATATGCTCTTATGATTTATTAATTTCTTGAATCTTAAGCTACTGTTAGTAGTATTACAATGAAAAATTCTGTCTTGCAAGCAATGGTGATATTTACCCCAATTTCTCCTGACTCATAATTTATGCTGGGTGCCAGATCATTGCTTATTATTATCTTTTTCTTTTCTCTTTTTCTGATTGAACTTGAGTATAATAATATCTCGACTTACGCGAACTCGAAGTTACGCGATTTCAAATTGCATCGATTCGTCCTTCCCCCTCCCTCCTCCATTTCTGAAACTTAGATTGAATTACTGCCAGAGACTGGTGAAATTAGTAAAGTGATTGAAGAAATTTTTAATCTTGCCAGGCAAATAAATTTAGAAGTGGATAGTGATGATGCTCAAGAACTGCTGAATTCCAACAATCAGGAGCTGACGAGCTCATAGAAATGCATGAGAAGGAACAAGACATTTAAAAACCTTAGACCCAATTCAATCCGAAGATCAAATGACGTTTGGGAATTTGACAAAAGGCCTGTTTAATTGAAAAAGGGTTACCAATTCTAGAGAATATAGACTCCAACAAAGAGCATATTTTTTCAACAAAACAAGAAATAAAAAAAAAAATTATTAGCATGCTACGAGGAAATTTTGAGGGAGAAAGAATGAGTCTGCAGACCAATTCGTTAGGTTTTATGAAACAGTCTATATCAAAATAGCATTGGTTTGCAGTTTTGTATCTGAGTTACCTAAGATTTGTTGAACATTCATTTTTTCGAAATTTTTATTTTCTTCCGTACCGGCCACAACTAAAAATAATGTATGTATATTCATATGCAAAATTATACCCCGATTTACACGGTTATCCCTTAGTTCCACCTATCGCGTAAGTTCAGGGTTATTACTGTATTGTTATTTTTGAATGTTTTATTTCAAACAGATAGATGATTCGTAAGAGCTACTTTTGATAAAAATGGAACATAAAAAATAAAAACTGTACGCATTTATAAAGAAACAAATATTTGTAAAAAAATAAATTGAAAATGTTTCCCCTTCAAAATATTTACTCGTATGTTGTTTTAATATTATAGTTCATCAGGATTTCATTTTTTTTTTTACTACATTCATTTCTTTTTCAAAATTGAAATTTCTGTATTATACAAAATATCTATATTATTTTTGAAATTATTGAGTTTCAATATAAGAAAAAGCCGCCCATCCGGTATAGTGGTCAGTGAAGCTGACTGCGGTGCCGCAGGGACTGGGTTCGAATCCCGGAGAAGGCATGGATGTTTGTGTTGTAATCCTTTCTCTTCTGTCTGTGTTGTTTACCCCCGTGTTATACGTTCGGTGGTGCACGGGGTTTATAAATGTTTAAAAAAAAAATAAGAAGAAGAAAAATGCATATTATCTTAAACGTCAAAGTAATACAATAGTTTTTCTTCCATAAATTGATTTATTTAAATTTGAAGCAATTGAGTGAGAGAGAATTTGATTTTTCACTAAATGATTTTAAAAGTGAATGCCGATGTTTCAAAGCTAAAACAAATGCGTACCTCATTTAAATCGCTCCAAAGATCATGTAAAATTCTGGGAGTAAAACTAAGTCTCGAAATAAGAGAAGCAATGAGATTTATGTATTTAAAAATAATAATTATTTTTTTTACAACTTCTAAAACCTGTGATGAATTCTTCACCAAAATTATTTTCAAAAACGAAAACGACAGAGTGTGAAGGAAATAGATCAGGGGTGGGCGGTCTTTTCCAAGGCACGGATTACTTCTATTGCTTTTAAGTTATTGCGGTATACCCAGTGGCGTAGGTGGAGCCATTCTGTAGTATTAAAATTGTATATTTTCTTTTCGTAACACATGTTTTCGACATTGTACCCCTCTTTTAAAATGTGACAATTTGCTATTTTTACGACAAAAACTCAAGTAACACAAAATTGTCAAGTTCAATACTTGAGCAACTATGAACGATTACTAAACCGCAGAGAGTGGGCGTATTCAATGCAGTGAGAAGAGAACATACGGGAACCAATGAAACTAAAACCGACCTATATACTTCATTTTTGCTACCAGATCCCACACCATTGTGGAACATGACATCAAAACAAGAATTCAATCCTATGGAAGCGTTGGGTGTGGTATGATGCTTCAATAGCCAACCCCACGCTATCGTGGGAAAAGCTGATCATCAACATTAATTCTCCCCTACAGTCGACGTTTTGGTAATTTTTTTCTCCGTCTAGCATCGCAATGGTCGCTTTTTCCCCCTACAGTGGCAGTGAAGTGTCATTGTGTGTTTCCAATGAAGGTACACGTGTCGTCTACACATTAATCGAATCATTTGCTTTAATAAACACAGTCACATCGATTGTGAAAAGCCGATTCTCCAGTCCAGCTGGAGTTGGTGTTCCATAAATGTGTTTCTTTCAGTATACGTGTCTTAGTTCTTAGCAAAGGCGGTCACACCAAAATGTCTTGGAGGTCCACCTGTCAATCGCGATTGAATTAATGTCCATCCCTGAAATAGACGAATACAAACGAAAACTATAGGAACTGTTGATAGGATTGGAATTAGAACGTTATGAGGTTGACTTCTGAGAATAGTGCTGCTGATGTACCATAGCAGCATTCTTAGCATTCTTAGATTTGGGGAAACTTCTGACATTTTCAAATATTTGCAAGACAGCATGAAAAGGTCAACATAAAAGAAGTCAATTACAGACGCATCTTTTACCCTTTATTATTAATCAAAATTTCTTAGATTGTTCTACAAAGACAATTTGTTGTAAGATAAGCGGCACATCAGGCAGGTGCAACTTCAGTGATTTAAATAGAGTGTTGGATTATTTCAGATAAAACTCATGACACACCAGAGATGATTGAAAATTATGTGGAAAGAGTTTGCCTACGAGTTGAACTACTATGTAGAAATGTGGTTACACAGTTTAGAAGTTCAAGATTTTTCTATGCTTAAAGATTTGGCTCTCACTAATTAACTTGAATGAAGATTTTTTTAGTGTTGTTGAGGAATAACACATATAGATAGATAGATAGATGGGAGAAAGTCAAAAGCTCTTCGGGTGATTGTAAAATTGTACAAGGTGAGGCAACGAGTTACAAAGTTTTACCAGGCCCAAAAGGAATTCATTGCTTTCAAAAACAATCCATCCGGACTGAACACGAACAGTGGATAACTCAAATGAAGTACCAAGAAGATCAAAAACTTTTGTCAGTAATGCAGTACGTCAACGATTTGCAGGACGACTTTACAAATTTCTTTGTTTTTTATGGTTGCTGAAAGCCTACTACATCATGACAAAATGCCCAGACAACAACTTTTCGAAAGAAAATTGATCCGTCCCATTTTGGTTCCCTTCAGGTTAGATGTCTTATCTCTTACTGGGAATGATGTGTGTGTATTCAAGATTAATGAAAATGAAGTTTTTGGAACTGAATTTACGCACATGATACAATTAATTCCATCATTGGTGAATGAATCTCTTTACCATATCCATTTCCAGCAAAGAGCTGTTTTTAAAAAAGCAATATTATGTGTATCTTTTGCCGATGGACTGAAGTCTAAGGAAAAAGACCTAGGTAAATAAATATAAATTCTGGAAAGCATAAAACTTAAGACATCGTTTATTATTTTTCTACTTGGAATTGATTTTCTCCAAAAAGCTGAAGTAGTTATAAATCTCTTAAAAAGAGCTACCGGTCTTTTTGTGAAGACTTAGAATAATTAACAATTTCTAAAACCTCATCAGCTTGCAACTGACAATATATTGTCAATGGCCTTAAATATGTATCAATTTTGAGAAAATGAAGCACAAAAACTTACTGTACCTTAGCTTGGCGAACTATGTACATTACTCAATAATTATCAATCTGTCTTTAAAGTAGAGTCCCCTTAATTCATCGCCTTCGCAATCAATAGGGCTTTATCAGTATCCCAAAAAAATCATACTTTTCTTGTCCAAACTAATATCCGACTGATCAGCAAGAAAAGTGCAGAAAGTACAGCATGGACGAAGTACTTCACAACCTGATGATGCAGCTTGGTCTCGCTACTTTCAGCCAGAACCCTATCTTCATTCTGTAGAGTCATTTGTAGGCTCAAAATTGATGAGCAGACAATGGTCCTAATAAAATTACCCCTCTTGGTATATAGAGTTGGTCCTCTTACTTAATATACTCCACCATCTCAAAGATCTAATACTATTTACAAACTGGAGAAATTGTACAACCTGGATGAAGTTCGTGGACCCTATAATATATTTACTTTTCATCTATGCTAAGACAGTGATGCCTTTTACAAAAAGAAGGGCAAAAACGGTGAACTCTACTTTTCCCTCAAAAAGAACGATTCTCAGGAATCCCAGAAGGGGAGTGTGACGTATGTTAAAAAAAAATAATAGAGCGCCCTCTTGTGGCGGTAAAGAGACTTAAGAGAGTGTCATCGAACCTCAGAGTAGAAAAGATGTACAGTATATTTTGCTTACGTAATCTCTTCTTAGTCTGATGTTTAATGTTCGTAACTGTGCTTATTTACCATGTTAAAAAATTAAATAATTTGAACTATTTATTCAGCAATAGCCTATAAATAAAACAAAATTTTAATGTACATCATGAAACATTCGAATTACTTATTGTAAGTATTACGATTATTTTGAAACAAATTATCTGCAGTATCTGGCATTTAATTGAGAAAAAAAATGCATCTAAATTTAATTAAAAGAACAACATATTTAATAAAGAAAAAAACTATTGACTTAATGAAAAATACTGAAAAATAAAGGTAAGAAATCCATATTTGAAATAGCTATAACACACACCAACATCCTTAACTCTTTCCTGCAAACATGTATACATTATTTTAAATAAATAAATAAATAAGTAACCTTAAGTGTTCCTAATATTCATATATTATTTAAAAAATCTCTAAAGTCTGCTTTATCATTAATTATGGAACTTTAATTTTGTGTCTCATAGTCAATATCTCCATCTGGGATAGATTAAAAAAAGGATTAAAAAATATGATTTTTAGAAAGGGCTCCTTTGACAATATTTGGAACTGAATTTGATGGGAAACTAAAAAGAAAAGATTAATAACCATAGTCAATAAAAACTAAAAATTATCTTTTAGGTAAAAGTCAAACAGGGCTGTAAAATTGGGGCTTTGAATCAAATTTGCACTGTCTAAAAATAGCCATAAATAAGTGAAATTAATAAAATGGAAATATTTAATCAATTTTTTGAAAATATACAACAAACAAAAAGAAAAGAAAGAAAAAAAAGACGTGTATTATGATGTATTTTTGTCATGCTTTTTTATCATATGTTATTTTTCTTGTACGGGCTAAAAAAGAACTGATGTATGCCTGAAATATTTAATATTTAAAAATGTGGAAAAAATCCCGCATATTAACTATCAATATTTGAAATAGCATGATAGTTGATTTAAAAACGGGTACTATCTTTAGCTAAATATCTATTTACAATAATATAGCTATAAAAACAAGAACAATATTTCACTAAAAGACAGACTGAGACCATTTAGTTTTTTTAAACTTATTTTCATAAACATTCAAATTAATGTCTAGTGATAAAAAAATTAATTCATATTTCTATTTCTTAAAATTTTTTCATAAGAATTAGTTGTCTATTTTAACCGTATTTTGTTGTAAGAAATCGAATACAATCTGGTCATCTCCACAAAAAAAGTTCAATGTATTGTATGGATAATGCTTTATTTTCCTATTTAATATTTGAGATCACTCAATTTTTCTGGTTAGCGTTTTCCATTCACCCTTAAATAGCCCTACACATTAAAAAACAAACTTTAATAACAATTTTAATATGGGAAGTAAATCCTTTCAGGAAAGTTTTGCAACAACGAAGAATGTAGAATTTTGTAAGTGTTTATCGAAGTTAAATGGAAAATAATAAATTGTAATAATAATTTTAGGGACGGTTCTTAACGGTAATATTGTTTAAATAATCATAAAAAAAAAATTAAGTATATAAGAGACTGACAATGATTACTTAAATATTAATTTATTGCTAATGACAGTTAAAGAAAAGATAATTATTTAAAACCATAATTATTTTCCACAAGCATTAACCTTTTGACCAAACCATTTTTTTAATTTATAAAAAAATGCTAAAAAATTAATTAAATCTAATTAAAAAAATTTATTGAATTATTTGTAGAAAAAATTTATTACTAGCATGTATTAAATTAAATAAAAAGTTCTGAAATAAACGAAGACATAAAAAAAATGTGAATTATTTATTGTTTTTTTGAAGAAAATTGTAGTCGGTTAAATATATGCAACAAATCACAGATATTTTATCTTAATTTACTTCAAAAAATAATGATGATGTACATCATATTAAAATTCTCTTTAGAACAAAAGCAAAATTGTGTTCAAAATAATATTTTCTTTTTCAACAAGAACAAAAATAAAATCGTGTGAAAAGAATATTATAATGATTCAACAATAGCGTTAAAGGTACTGTGGATTTGGAAAAAAATGTGCAGTAGTTTAAAGAAAAAAAAAAAAGGTAAAATGTCGCGCATAGAGCGTTAAAAGACGGCACATGAGATGGTTGTAAAATTCTACGACGAGGATGGGATTCGAACCCACGCGGGCAGAGCCCAATGGATTAGCAGTCCATCGCCTTAACCACTCGGCCACCTCGTCTTGCTTCCGCGGTGAAAAATGACGAAGTATTCGTACCATATATTTATAGCTGGTTTAATATCTTGTGTATTTTTCTTCTTTTATTAAAACTTAGTTTATATTATAGGATAATATGAACAAAAATGTTTTTTTCAGATTAATTTTATTTTTATTTATTTTTTAATTTTAATTTTATTTTTTAATTTTTATCAATATTAAGAAAAGTACAATTTTTTAAGAATTACATTTCAAAAAACATTTTTAGATTTTGTTGCCAACATTTTCAAAACAAATATATATATTTTCAGTTATTAATATTCTTTAAGTGTGTTGTTATTTTGACATTCATTAATATTTATGAATAATTATTAATATTTAAATAATATTAGTAATTTAAATGTTATTTTGATAGAAACAAAAAAACATTGAAATTTTTTTTGAAAGAGTTAATAATTTTAAGTAAAAGTTTTGATTATAATCATGCATAATAATTATAAATGGATGTTATCAGTTTAACTATAATACATAAACTATAATTTACAAAAACATGCGTATATAATAAGTGTATAAGTTTTTCAGATTCTTGCAAATGATTCATGCAAAATAGTTTTTGTTATTTCTTTTGAAATTTTAAACTCCTTTTTTCTTTTTTGTGGGAGGGTTAAAATTCATTTAAATTAAAAAACTAGAATTTTTTTTCCCCTTCGCTTTTATAATTTTTCACACACACAAAAAAGAACATACGGAAAATTAGCAGTATTTGATTGCAGTATATTTCATTATTATCTTATAATTATGTACTAGTAAACATCTATAATTGATTCAAAGTAATCCCCTTTTTTAAAAAATTACGATGATTTCTTTTTTTACTTCTGAGAAAATGGAATATATGTGATATAAATAAATCTATACTGAATAAAAAAAATATTTTTGAACAAAATTTAATTTACTTTAAAAAATCTTTTGGCTTTTTTCATTTTCTATTCTTTTTATTTACTTTACCTTGTTTAATTTTTATGAACCTGTATATTTAATTAATTAATTTATTTAGCTTGAAGAATAATTAATTTCAAAATAAATCAATTATTAAAAATTAATTTATTTTTACATAAATAAAATATGATAATGCAGTGGATTATATTCATTCACGTTATAAAACAACGGCTGCCAACCTTCATAAGATGATGGAACATTCCATTTACGCTATTTTGGAAGATTTATTCATAAATTCCATGGGCTGTCTTTATGGCTTGATGGCCTCTTGGAAATTTAAAAACAATGTTATAAAGGAAGGCGGAAAAAAAAAAAAACTATAACAACAACAAAACAAAGTTTTAAAAAAAACTTTGAATCAAAAAAATTTCCTTTCTAAAAATACACGCAAGTATTTACATCTATAGAATATTTAAAGCAGAAATTTTTTTTATCATTTCATTTTGTTTTCAGTTTTTCCTTATTGGCGATGCAGAATACACTATTAGCAATGGATGTCGTAATGTGATGATCTATTTATGCAAACGACACTTTGTCATGCATCAAGCCTCTTCAAGGATCAATGCCACCTGATAGTTAAACAGCAGGGGCGTTGTTAGGGATGTCTTAAGGCTTGGGCCAACTGGGCTCGAGCCCAGGGCCTCATTTCGTTCTCGACTCTGTCTTAGTAAGTAAAATCCTGACCTGGATAATTTTAATGGTCAAATATTATTCCTGTATATTTTCTCCGAAAATCAGGGAATTTCAAACTGCATATCAATTGGCAAAAGTGGTAAGACTGTATATTAGTATGTGACGGCCATTGTCCATGTCTAGGCCTAGATCTAATACCATAAACAAACATTCAAATCAATTAGTCGAAATTCGGTTATCGATCGAGCAGGTTTGTGCCTAAGTTTTGAGATTGTAAGTCGTGCAAGTTTATTTGTTTCAAATGACCGTTTGAACGGGTATTGGACAATGCATGTTATATACTGTCCACTCTTAAAGATCTCAGTTAGGGCCTATTTTTCATAGGAACCCAGGGCCTCAAAAATTTTTTGGTCCCAGGCTCAAAAAGTCTTGGAGTCCCTGGGCGTAGCTACTACCGTATCAGTAATATGGGGCCCCACCATGTGTCACAAATACACTTTCAAATAAGTTTTAATAATGCGCAATCCTTTTTATTTACTTTTTAATAAAAGGATCACATCAAAATAATTTGGGTACGGGGCCCACTCAAGTCTAACTACGCCACTGTATAACAGAGACTATAACTTATACTTTCTGACCAGGGACATCTTAAGACTTTTTGAAGCCTGGGCCCAGAGAAATCTTTTGGGCCCCTGAGCTCCTGTGCAAAAGTAGGTCTTACCTGTGATCTTTAAAAGTAGATAGCATGCTTTATTTTGTCAAATACTCGTACAAACAGTAATCCGAAACATATAAATATATGCACGACTCGCAATCTTACAAACCTAGGCACAAACCAGATCGATCGGATGGCCGCATTTCAACTATAAATGAGTTGAATTACTGTATATGGTATTGGACCTAGGCCTAGACAAGGACAACGGTCATCAAGTAATACAGTCTTACCTCTTTTGACAGTTGACATGCAGTTTGAAATTTCCTGCTTTTCGGAAAATATGTTCGGGAATAATATTTGACCAAAAATGTAAGAATCATGATCTTATTAAGACTGAGTCGCGAATGAAAAGAGGCTCCTACCGAGGGCCCGTGCCCAGTTGGCCAATGGCTTAAGTCGCCACTGCTTCTCTCATCTTGATTCTCCTCCAATGAGGTCCTGTTTAGAAATTAATTAGAGCAATGTCATTCTCTTAATAATTCAGGAATTCTCAAACATTTTTATTCCATGGATCTTTGGACCTTTTAAAAGAAAACCTGTCGTGTTACTTCCTCCTTGGGTTGGTTGAGGTGGAAGTCACGCTCATTAACCAGATATTCGGAGGAGGGGGGGGGGCGGAGTAGTGATTAAGAAGTCTTTAAATCTGACTCGAAAGGGTGTAATAAACAGATAATTACAATAATTCACTTTTTAAACCTGACTAAGCGATATATAGACAAGACAATCAATAATAAAAATAATAATGGGTACTAATGTTTTTATATGAGATACAACCTCAGAACCTCGCCTACGAGAATTATAATAACTCCCATCCTTATTCAGTGGCTCAACAGCTCAGGGTGGGCCTTGGCCTTCTCAAGAAGCCCTTTCCAGGCTAGCCACTCTTCCTGCTAGTGTTCTCCAATTCTTAGTTCTCAAAACTAGGAGGGTTTTTTTCCAGGCCATCAAACCATCTAAGATTTTGTCTGCTTTTTCTCCGTGTGCTAATTGATTGGGCATTGAAGACTTTTTAAGTGGTGTGGTCTTTGTCCATTCTTACAACGTGACTTGAATATAATAACTAAACGGCGAAAATTCAGAACGATAATTCAGGAACAAGCGATTACAACTCAGGCATAACTAGCGCGTCAATATTGTCCGCATAATCTGTTCACTATCTCTCAAACTATTTATATTCTATTTAGTTGTGACTTTCATTTGCGGCGTTGAGTTGTTCAGTCTCAAAGTGCCAATTTGGCTGAATGGAAAATACCCGAGTTGAAGAGGATAGACCTCGCGGATAGCCCATTGTTACAAACACCTTCCCTTTTTCAATTGGATTTCTCAAACTTTTTGAAACATTTTATGATTCACAAATACATGAATTTCAAACATAGAATCAGTGATAAGTTAGATCTTCATACAATGAAAAGTAATTACGTAATAAAACACGATGCAGTGCTCTTTTCTCTCTTTCAGGTTATTAAAAAAATTAACATATAAATAACAGTTAATAACTTAAAAAAGAAAAACACTTTAAAAATATCAGAAACTTGACGAAATGCTCACCGTAGCATGGGAATAAAATGTTTATTTTTAAGTAAATTAAACAAACAAAAAAATTATTATTGACTTCAAATTTATTCAGCAATGATTTTTTTCCCCTGGAAGGGATTGTGGCCCATTGATTTAATGTTATACAAAGATTTCGAAAGGAATGGAAAATATATCTCAAGAAATGCAAAACACATACACGCAAAGAAATGGCAATTCACTGCAATATCAAAAGCGTTTGGTTCTTCAGCGTGCAAAGAAGAAAGCCAAATTGAAAATAAATTGCTTGGAAGTCTGGACACAAAAAAATGACGGCCTCACTAGTCTCTAAAAATTCTGAATAATTCTATCATATTCCCAGTCATTTAGGAGGTGGCGAGGGGAGAATGAAGAATTTTATAATAACTTATATCAACTTTCAATATTTTCGACTGAATATTCAACCAAAATTTTCATCGCGCCTTCCTCCATACCATAACAATGTATTGAATTCAGTAATACTATAATTTGACGCTAAAGCTACAATACGGCTCAAACCTCTTAAGTGCCACCGGCGTAAATAAACGTTTCGAACAGCCAAAGCGTTAATTGCCCGGACGTACACATACGTCTTTCTGCGCACTGCTGTTCATAAAATTATTCCAAAGGATTTGGAATGCAATAAACAAACCTTGATAGCATTTGTGACGGATTTATTTATTTCATAACATTTGCTTATTTTTATTCCTTTTCTCCCCCCCCCCCCATAAATCATATATGCGCACTTTCGCAGAAAATGGTGGCATTGGGGAGCGAATCGCGCAACTTTTAATCAGCATAGTTGAGAAATTTATTATAATTTTGTTAAACTTTCGTATAGGATTTTATATATGGCAAGCCCCTGGGGTCACTGGTAACGATTAAACTTGTTCTAACTTAATATTAAATTAATTATAAAATATATTGTACATTAATGATACATTTATAAGTGTATTATATCAGTTTAAATCTGTATTTTATTTCTTATTATGTTGAATATTTATTTTTAGAAAATGAATAATTTTTTAAATAATCTTTTGTTTTCGACTTTTCAATATGCCCGCGTCCCCTCGTAGAGTTATCACCCCCCCCCCCCCAGGGAGGCGCACTCCACAGTTTGAGAAACGCTGACTTAGGTAAAAAGTAAATATATATTTTACCGTTAAAGTGTGAAATCCGTTATTTCATAGAATAACTAGGTATTTCATGAAATAACTAGGCGTCAGTTAAAGTATATAAAATTACTGAATTCTATGATTCAACTAGGTATTCTGCAGAACAATGATTACTTGATCGTTTAAGTATGAAATACGGCGCTTGAAAGTTCTTTGAACCGGTTCTAGCTGCCTTTAGTCGGTTTCGAACTACAATTCAGAGTGTTATCTCACAGCAATCCTTGATCTAATAAATAATGAAAAGTAAAATAAAGGCATATCATAAAATTTAAATTAATATTTTCTTAAGTTTTTGTTTGAAAAAGTTTACACGATCTTCTTATGAAGCACAGTTTTTCTTCCCGGCATGTGTGTGTGTGTGTATTTTTTTAATAATAATTAAAAATAACTATTTTTCTGCAACATATTTTTTTTCTTTCTGTTAAACCAATGCTAACAATATGAGCAATAGTAAATTATATCATCTGCTTTTTCTTTCTTTTTTTTCAATTAATCTGCAATTGGGATAAAATATATTTTTCGAGAGATTTTAGCTATTTATATGATCGAGTAATTAATGAAATAACTTTGAAATTGTTTTTTTCCCTTTAACGGTCTATAATTTTGTTATTTCATAGAATAATTAGGTAAAGTATGAAATTGTTCCTCTATTTTATACTTTAACTGATTTGTCGAGGTATTTTTGAAATACCTAGTTATTCTATGAAATAACGGAATCATACACTTTAACGGTAACATATACATCAAACGAGAGGTAATTCGAAAATATTATTCGATAAAATATTAGAATAAAAAAATATTTTTCAGAATTTTACTCTAACTCATTTCGAGCTTTAGGGGAAAATTTCCAGTGTTAAATGGTTTTAAATTAAATTTTAGAAGATTACTCTAAATTATAGATTTTTTTAACCATAGATAGGAACGACCTATAATTAATCGTCATTGAAAATTGAAAATATTGAAAGCAATTTACATTATTCTTGTTTTTGGTTTACTCAAATATTTCCGTAAATCATCAGAATGTCTACAAACACGCTTGGTTAAAAATTGTGAATCTAAATCAGTGGTCTTCAAACTGTGTTAGACGGAACCCTGGGGCTCCACAAGGCATACCCAGGGATTACACAAGTCACAATAAAAAAAATCGAGAAGAAATAAATATATATGTAAAATGGATTCATGTTCTCTATGAAGTTTGTATAGTTACAAGTATATAAAGCTCATCCTATTCATTAAAACTGAAAATTTTATTTATATATAATAAATTTAATTTGCATCTTTAAACTTTTATTATAATGTAATAAATGAATATTAAAAACGTTTTATCTTTTCATATATAAACTTCCTACTAGATTGTGAATATTCTATTCTTTACTATCTGTATAGATAATTTTATACTAGTTAGTTAGCACACAATGTCTCGCAAAACTAAATAGTTTTCTAATAGAAAATGTACCTTTTTACATTTGAGTAAAACAACACCTATAACGAAGGAAAGAGAACAATATATCAACAGAGTTGATGTCAAAATTTAAATTTAATCAAGAACAGCTTCTAAATTTTAGGTTGAAAATTCATGCAAAATACGCGGGATTTCTCACACAGCTATAAACGCCATTCAGAACATTGTGTTTAAGTGAAATATATATCTCAATGTGACTACAAAAACAAAGTATAAAAACAGATTAAACTTAGAATATGTAATGCGATTGCATTTAATCTCAATAGATATAGACTTCCTCAGTTTGTGTAAAAATATACTATCATATATCCCAGTTACTAAATATAAAGCATGGGTAGGCGACACTTGAATCACAAATTAATATTATTAATGAGTAAACTTTTTTTTAAATATTAGATTATAATTTTTTTAATAAATAATAAATGCAATACTTTTGTAATTGCCTTTACATAAAGTGCCTATAACATGTTGATCTACTTTAAATATTATTTTGAGATATATTCATCAAAATATATGTGTATGGAATGGGGTTCTACAAAAACATTTTCTAGTTTTAGGGGCTCTACGAAAACATTTTCTAGTTTTAGGGGCTCTACGAAAACATTTTCTAGTTTTAGGGATTCCACGTTAGCACCTTCAAGTTCTAGGGGTTCCGTGAGTTGAAAAAGTTTAAGACCACTGATCTAAATGAACAAAATATATATTTTGTATATTTTATTTTATTTTTCAACAACTCCCGATAAAATATTGATACGTTCTGCTCTGTTGTACTGTCTGAAGATGAAAAAAATCGCATCTTTTAAGCTTCTGTTCTCTGCAACCTGTTCTTTACCGAATCTTTCTGTCTCCAATTTTGAAGCAAATCGTATTATTCAACTACATGTTCATTTTATTTTTCTCCATAGCATTACTCTGCGTTTTCATGTGTTCTGTGAACTCCTTTATACTAGTCATACATGTTAACAAATTTCTTTTAATCCGACAAATTTAAAGGAATATAAACCTGGACTAAAAAAATATATATATTTACCAAACGTGGTAAGATGCATCAAAACGAAATAAATATAATAATCTTCACTCTTTCCAAGAAACTCCTTATAAAAAAAGCTATATGAATCAGATATATGTCGTCAAATGGAAAATTCAATTCATTTTTCTCATAAAAATTTCCCGTTTCTTGATTGAACTATTTAAAGATGCTAAAGTGAGTACATTGAGTGCACAGAATCATGGATTGCAAAGATCGGTAGAAATTGCTTATAATCATATGTATATACAGTCGAACTTTCATATAACGGAGCTTTATTTCACAAACTTTTTCCTTGAACCAAGAACATTTTATAATTTTCTTTGTAAAATAACCTCCAAATAGCGAAGTGCATTTTCTATTTAACGAACTTTTTCTCTCGGAATTTGATTTTTTCCACCCTATTTTTAAAATATTCCACGGCATTTTTCAAATTATTTTCTGACTTTCAAATTATGATCAATGACCTTGAACTGGTTTTATCAGGTCTCTAACTCACCTACAGCAATGAAATGGCCATAATGTTTTAATCAAAAAACTCAAATAAAACCAACAGATTTCATCAGTAATTAAATTTAAGGACGCATGTGGTAGTGTATGCTTAAAATTACTGGTCATAAAATAATGTACGTTTAAAATTACTCGTAGGATTACAATTAGAAAATGTGGTTAAAAAATTCATTAATTTTAATATGAAATTGAAAATGTACATCTTATTCCAGGACAATTTTTCCCTCCTTGTTTTTCTTACAGATTTCTTTTTGATAGATAAGTTGTATAAAATAAATAAATATTAATTTACAAAAAGCAATGTGAATAATTTTTTAATACCTTTTTATGTTTATGAATTTAAAATTTGATTTATGTGGTTTTTAAAGTTTTTCAAAGATGAATCTATATTTAACGAATTCCACAAAACGAACTTTTTTTCCTGGATTTAGCGACTTCGTTAAATAGAATTCCGACTGTATCAATACATATTCATCCCAAGTACGTCAAGCTCACGCGTAAATCAAAGCAGAAATAGTACTATAAGCATCAGTACAGTTACTGACTGAGGACAGTTGTGGAGTTAAGGAGATTCAAAGCATCCAACCTTTCCCCTCAGTGGAAAATCTATGCATGATAAAAATGTGAACATCCAAGAATACAAATAAAGAATACACCTAAATTATGCCAAGAAAACCAAAAACAGCAGATTTCAGACAAAATGATATAGCCTCCTATGCTTCTGAAAAAGAATATACTACTACAGGACGCTATCTATAAAAGTAGGACAGTAATGAATTTTAAATACCAATAGAAATGAAGAAAAACTGGGCATATATTTACATAATACACACACTTATAATATTAATATATTTTAGAAATAAATACGTCATATTTTTCATGTTGAACTTTATCATATTTTATCCTGAATGTTTTTTTTTATCTTGAAATAACCATAATTTGAAAATATATAGACAAAAAAAGATGACAAGACGTGTATTTATTTGCTTAAGTGAAAAGGAAATTCATATTAATTTTAAATTTAAAAGGGTGTTTATACTTGAAGGAATCGTATTATTAAGATATTCGATATATGGCGATATTTTTTAAAATTAGTTTTAAAATGTTCAGTGTACGTACAACAAGTATTACGGTGAAAGCCCATAATATATCTTAAAGAATGCAGGAAATTAGTTTTCAAAGAAAAGTATACTTGAGTGTTATAGAAAAATTTAGTAAATTGAAAAAATAAAAGTTCTTTCATTGAGGCTCAAAAAAAAGTTTTTTTCTTTCAAATTCTATCAGCGTCAAATTCTTTTTCAAATTTTTTCAAAACGAAGGAAATTTTAATAAAAAAATAAGGAATATTTTAATAAATTAAAAATATGTACTTAAACTGTAAATTATTTATATTCCATAATACTAATAACAAATTTTAAAAAAGAATAGCTACGACGAGGATGGGATTCGAACCCACGCGGGCAGAGCCCAATGGATTAGCAGTCCATCGCCTTAACCACTCGGCCACCTCGTCCGTGAGCGCTTCTTTCAGACCTTTGTATTGTTCAGGTAAAAGTGATTTGATTTTTTTAAAAAAAAAAGCCACTAAATACGCTGAGTTTATTTCTCTACTCATAAAAATACGATTTGTTTAATTTTCTGGATGAATGATCAATTTAAAATTATATAGGTACAAGTGTTGCATAATTTCTCGCTGGCGACCAAATTTGTTGCCAAGATTTGCAAAGCGTTGCTGTTTATGTGCCAAGAATAGTACTTAACAAAAGGCGTTTAATAAACAGATGAATAAATATTTCCGTGAATGTTAGAAGAGTTGAAAGGTATTAAAAGCAATGCAGAAACAAAGGAAAATACATTGAGTTATATTAACCGAAAACACTTTATTTCTGCTTAAGTATTTTTTTTTTGTTGGATAATAGGTCAATCTACAGTACTTCAGTAGATTCTATCCGTCCTGTTGTAGACTTAAAAACATTTACATTGAAATTTTCAATTTCATTATGTATTGTTAATTATTTTTGCTTCAGAAATTTTGAAATGCTAAGCAAGCTCTTTTATTTGAGTTACGCTAAAAATTGAGTGGTATTTACAGAGGCAGATTAAGGTAGTTGGAGGCCCCTGGCGGTAAAAGGTTTGAGGCCCATGGGCTTAAAAGAGTCGAAAAACTAAAGTAGTAAAAAGAGTCACTAACTTTAAATTCTCAAAATAAAATGTATTCCTGTAATAAAACTCGTCGGCTAAAGGAAAAATCTGAACAGTACATAAAAAAAAAAAAAAATTAAAAACCTTACTTAAGAGCTTACAGTTTTGCTATACAGTTTGATTTCTCTTTGGCAAAAAAAAATTCATCGATTATTATTTTTACCAGATCTATTTTGTCCAAAATATTTTATTCTGTATGTAATATGGCCATATTATTCAATTTCTCTTTTCTCCCATAGTACTTCTTAAATTATTTTTAACACGTTTTAAAACTAAAAAAATATCATTCACCTGATGCATTCGATATCGGTATTGCTAAAAATATTTTTAAAAGTTTTTCTACATTAGGATTTTTGTACATCTCGATAAATTTCTAGCGGGGTTTTCATTGTGTCTTTGTTTTCTTTTCATTTTTTGTTCCAAGGCGGCGTGGTTGGTTTGTCGCTGGCCTTTGCACTCCTCAAGCTTGGGGCCCTTAATAGTGCTGGGGGCCCCTGGCGGAAGCCAGGTCCGACACCTGCTTAATCCGCCACTGGGTATTTAGATTTTATATAGTTTCTTATGAGATACCTCATACAGACGGGGAAAAGTTACTTCACATATTTTTAATCAAAATCTTTTAATTACTTAATATAACCCTACTAATAAACTATAAACTTTTCAAAAAAAACTTTTTTAACTCAATATTAAAGAACAAGAATCAAGATTGGGACAGTTTTTAAAATATGAGTTTCATGCAAGGTTTGAAAAGGGCAAATAATCACAATAATTGATTGGATTTTAATTTCCGTCGGAATGTCAATCAACACGAGGATTATTGACGACGAACATCGTAATTTGAAACCATGATCAAGTAACGAGTATGGCACCTGATACGACACCCTACTTTCCAAACATAAACACCACGCCAACGGGAGGAATTTGAGCCTCGAAATATTTAACGTGCATCAGCCTCTCTACACGGTTTGTCTTCAGTGACTCAAGGATTCAAACCTGTGTCTCGACAACATCGCTCACAAATTCTCGATCATATGACCACATTAAAACATGTAATATAAAAAAAAATTAAGTCAATTCCTACTTAGGTCAACAAAGAAATTTTTATTTTAATTACTTTATTAAATAGTTGCAATTAATATAAATATGCATAAACATGTCAGAACCACAATATTAAGCGACAAAATAGAAAAAAGTTTATCCATTTGGAAAAAAAAAAAAATTGAGAAATTGGAAATAAATTCAGATTTTAAGAACTTTGAGCTAACTATAATTTTCAGACTCCTTCCATGTTAAATTTGTGTTATTCAATATACGAGGAAGTATAATGGATTAAATTCATGACGGTCACATGATAATATAAACACGTGTTCTACATTGAATTCAAAACGGACAATAAACTATAGCTCGTACTTTTTATTCTATTTGTAAAACTTAGGTAAAATTTCAAATTGCATAGTTGGGTAAAGATGCTCAAGAGCTATAAAAAGAAATTTCTGCAAAAAGATTTTAAAATTAAAGAAAAAAAAGTCTTGTTTTATACATGTACTTTTAAATAAAGTGACAAATATTAATTTTAAAAAAAAAGTTTCTGTAAAAAGCGTATTTTGGCAGCAACGAAGTGCATGAGCTGATTTGCTGAAAATAGATAATTGTATTTATCGTGACTATGACGTCACATGTGTTTTTGAACTTGATTGGCTAAAAACACGTGGTTTGAAATTATGTGATTATGACGTCACATGAATTTAGTCCATTACGTGTGTATATCTGCTGTGTGCACGAGACGTAATTCGCAACGTTAATATCTCCTATTTTCCCCCGACGACTGAATTTGAGAAAAATATTTTATGTTAAAGTAGAGCATATCCAGTTCACTTCAGTTCGTTGTATGGTTGTTTAACAACTTTGGAAATTAATGCGGACTCAATGGGTTCAATTCATGTGACGTCATAGTCACATGATAATGATCACCACGTGTTTTTAACAAATCAGTTCAAAAACTCATATGACGTCATTGTCACACGATAAAAGAAATCACGTGTTAAGCTAATTAACTCATGCGCTTCGTTGTTGCCAACTTTTGATTTTTTCAGAAACTTTCTCATAAAAATACAAATTTGTCAACAACAAAGATGCACATAGGTTGACAAAATGCATTCTATTTAAAATTATATGCATAAAATAAATTTTTTTTTTAATTTTGAAATTTTTATAAAAAAATTTATTATTTACTAAATTTGAACATTTTTATCCAATTATAAAATTTGGCATTTTACCCAAGTTTTACAAGTAGAACAACAAGCATAATTATTTTGATGTCTGTTCTGAATTCGATGGAGAACACGTGTTGGTCTTCATCATGTGGCCATCATGAATTGACCCCATAAAAGAAAGAGATACGATAAACTATAATAAAAGTACACAAAATGAAGCATGAAAATGTTAGGTATATGAAACACATTTTCTTCAGGACACGAAAGATTGATTCAAGTGAAAATAAATAATATAAAATAACCAAACTATCTCAAACAAGTCAATAAAATCAGAATGCGATAGCAATGTAATAATTTTCTACCAGAAAAAGTCTGAGCCCTGTACTTCTCATTAGGCAAGGATTAGCCGTAAGAAAATTAATTTTTATCGTTGTACTATCTATACTTATCACATTTTATGCTCGATACGAGTTGATATCTTTTTATTACAAGACCTTGAACGCTGACGTCACTGTGACTTAGGAAAGAAATTTAGCATACACATTGTAATTTTGAAAAATACTTTCAAACGTTATCACTATTAAATACAATAATGGTTATGCTCAAGAATTTTTGGAAAACGCATAAAATTTTGCTTTGAATTTAGATGTGATATATATGACGAAATTCTTTAGTGAGAAATAAACTTTTTAAAGATTAGATGTATTATTTTTTTTTAAAAAAAATCTTCTTTTTAATATTTATTTGGATTTTTTTCTTCAAAATATTATTTTTACTTCATTGGAAATAAAAAAAATAGTAAAAAGAACGCTTTGACGTACCTGTTTGAGTATCTCCTCTTTCCTTTCTCTTCTTCAAAATTATGAATTAATTACTGCATGTGTTTGCTTTCTTCCATTCAGTATTTTCCAATCTAAGTGACAAAAAAAAAAAAAAATATATTTAAACGTTTAAAGTTCACTGAAAGAATAAAGAAAATTATTGTTTCAAAAATTTTAAGACTTTTATGTCAATGAGAGAAAATAAGACTCTGAAAGCACAAAACAAAAATATACAACTTTAAACCGTTATTATCTTCCTTTCCAATAACTGAATAAAACAAACATAAGTTTAAATACTCATATGTAAAATTAAAATAAGTACAGACAAAAATTTAATTTATGCCTGTTATCCAGAGTATGTGTGAGTATCTGCCATTAATAAATAAGTTTGAAAAAAGTCTAATTTTCTTCGAATTATTTTTTAAAAACTTCTTATAAATTACTTTTTAAATTGTTTTTAAACATTTTTTAAATTTCGATGTCAGAATTTATAACTGAAGAAATAAAATTAATTGTGGCAAATGACAATAGAGAGAAAGGAATTTTCAGTGTATAATTTAACTGCTCATTATAACTTGATATGAAAAATGTCTAACGGGTACTATTTGAGTTCTGCTAATCCTCTTGGGGTAACTATTCTGTCACTGTGATTTTAATTTTAAAACTGCTTTCCGTAGAGATAACTTGATTGTATGCAAATGTAACTACTATTTGAACCCTGACGTTGGGTATGTGAGGTTAATGGTTAATCTCGTGAAGTCTATGTACAAGAGAAGGTGAATTGGGCCTGACAGGTCACGGTCCTGAAATTAATATTCGCCGTAGTATCAACCAGAAGTAAATATCATTGGAGCTGACCGAGCTATCGGGGTTCGAGAAGGATCATCACTAGGAAAGCTAAGTGATTTTCAATAATCTAATATGTCAGATTGTTAGGATTTCAGATTGCTCCCAGAGTTTTGCTATAAAGTTGTATATTTTCATAAAGTGTTAAAGATAGAATATAAGTATCTATTTTTATAAGATCATGTTTGCTTCTTCCCCGAAACCTCTTACACCCGTTACTTTCAGGTCCCGACAAATTTATCTACAATTCCACAAAATAAAAATAAAAAATGTGTTTTCTGTATTTCAGCAAGAAATTAAATCCTTTTTTTGTAGTTATTACGGAACGTTTCCATTACTGTAGAGTTAAAAAAAAGAAGCACTGATGATTCGGTGACACTTTTTAAAGTTTATATAGTTTCTAAAAATCTCATATAACAGCTTTTCTTTTATTTGTAATTGCAGAGAGAAGCATAAAGCATGTCAATTTTTGAAGTTTCTCATTAGACAAAAGTCTTGCGCCCATATATAATTGCTAATTACAGTGAAATCAAGTTCTATTCTAATTATCATAAGATCACGTAAAGTCACGTAAAATATAAGGAAAAATTAAATTCATTTTAAAAGAATACATTTCAATTAAGTATTAATCAAATTCAAAAAATTAAAATTCCTTTTACGAAAGATTCAACCATACTACAGACTCTAAAGATAAAATTGTAAAAAAATGTATGATATATACAATCGGGCCTCTATTTACCGAAATTGCTAAATCCCGAAAAAAGTTCGCTATGCGAAAAATTCGTTAAAAAAATATTTATCTAATATACATTTTAAACCACATATAAAAAAATTTTTAATTCATAAACTGTGTATATTACTGAAAAGTAATTATTAAGACCTGTTTTGTAAACTTATATTTATTTTATATGTCTTATTTATCAAAAAGAAATCTACTAAGGAAACAAAAACAAAAAAAATTGTCCAGAAATACGCTGTATTTTCAACTTTAAAAAATAATCCTATGTTAAAATTAATGAATTTTAATGACAATTTTCTTATTTTAAGCTTACAAGTAATTTTAAAATTTTTTTTTTATAACCAATAATTTTAAGCGTATATTACCACATACGTCTTCAAATTTAATGACTGGTAGTCTGTTAGTTTGTTTGTAAAAAATGTTTTCTCTCATAATATATCTCGCATCTTTGTAATGCACCATAAACCCCTTTAGCCGCATTTTCTCCACGCTCTAATCCGCATCGAATTGTTTCATTTTTTTCTTCTTTTCATTATACGAAGGTCCAGAAATATTTTACAAATAGGGAGAAAAAAAAATCGAATCACAAGAGAAAAGTTCGTTAAATGGAATATGCCCTTCGCTATTTGGAGGTTATTTTACGAAGAAAATCGTGAAATGTTCTTAGCTCCAGGAAAAAGTTCGCAAAATAGAGGTTCGTAGAAGGGAGGTCCGACTTTTTTGCATAATTTCCTTTGAACTTTTTATATGCATTTTTTTTTAAATTAATGAATTACTAAATTTGAACTTTGCATTTTTAAATAATAAAGTAAACTAAGAGGAAAAAAAAGTGACAGTATAATTCTTACATTTCTAAATGCAGCGTACTGATAAGCTTGTAACTTGATTGATACATAAAGAATACAGGACTACCGGTATAATATAATAAAGACCTTGTTTGCTACTTTGTGTGGAGAATGGTTTACTATTCGTCCTCATCACTTAACCGAGGATCAAATTTGCGAGTTCCATCGCAAATAGCCCTAGAGTTGCTTCAAAGTTTGTATTAAAAAATTACATCTATCTAAGCAGCCATAAAATTTTTAAAAATTGCTGTGGAAATTGATGATGATAGCCTCATATGACTTCGGTAGTTGAGTAATCATGGTATTGAAATCGTGGTCATCGTTGTTTCTGTCGAGTTATTGATTCACCGTGTAGAGGGGTTGATTCACGTAGAATCTGCCAATGCTTAATGTCAGGGGAACTCAACTTTTTTTCCCCGCCAGGCCCCATACACATGATAGCTATTACACGCGGGCCGCAACATGAGGATTAATAAGGGGAAGGGAACACTATAAAATCAAAGGCATTTATAAGGCGAAAAATTGATCAAAATATTAATTTAAAACTTATGGATTTTATTTTAAAACTTTATTAAACTCTATCAAACTCAACTCACAAAATATAGGTTTTATGCATTTTTTATACATTTATGTGGGTATTTCGATTTCCTTTCGTCAATGATCCCAAACTCCCTTTTTTGCATCCTACTGTCAGAAAAATAAAGCTGCCAAGTACTTTGGTAGTTTGATTTTTTTCTTTTGATAAAGCCGCCTCGGTTATTTTTATTTCACATTCATTTATCAACAGAGAGAGGGAGAGTAGTTTTTTACTGAATTCCAGACTGAAATCATAGTATTATTTGTATAAAAATGGTTCAGACTTGTGTGCTTGTTCATTTTTGTTTCAAAATTATTCAAATACTTTTTGATTTTACAAAAATATCTAAGCAAATAACTGAAATTATCAGAGAGTACATCAGAAGCATTAAAAAAATCGGACTATTTCTGTATCCATTCATATGTTTATTAATATAAATATGTAACAAATTTTATAGGATGTTTTTGTTACCACTGCTTCTTGTGACATTACAACCAAAAAAAATATTTTGTTGTTGTTGTAAAGATTTTTTCAAAAAAACCAATTCATCTCGTCTTGAAAGAAATCTTCAAGGAAAATAGCCATTGAAAAATTTGTGTTCAGTGGTATATAGTGAAGAGCAAAAAATCTATATACATATAAGACGCATTTGTTGTCTGTCTGTTTGTCTGTTCCCTTATAACTCAAGATCCAGACAACGAAATAACGTGAAATTTGGTACACGTACACAAAATTACATGGGAAAGGTTCTTAAACAGGTTTCGTTCCATCCCAACCTCACTATGGCCTCCTGCAGCCAAAAGTAGTGCTCCATGTGCCTGTTCTGAGCCGTGTGATAATGAACAGAAAAAAAAGGAAATCATGCAAGTTGGTCATTGAGAGTGATTTTGAATGTTTTTGTGGTGATGATGAGATGATGAGGATGTAAGTAAAAGCGATAGTCATACATGTGTAGGGTGGGAGAGGGGAGGACGGTGGTAGGACCCCCCTCCTCCCTCCAGACCCATGTGGTAAGTGGCAAGTGGTGTGGAAATTACGGAGTTCCTATCCCCTTTAGGAGATGCACCTCCTCATCAGAATATTTCAAGACTCCAGACCCATGTTTGTAGGATGGACCTCACCTCCAGCAGTCATCTTACATGGGGAAGGTTTTTAAACAGGTTTCGTTCCATCCCAACCTCACTCTGGCCTAACTCCAGCCAAAAGTAGTGCTCCATGAGCCTGTTCTGAGCCGTGGGTACATTTTAGAGAAATCTTTACTAAACAAAAGCGGTAAGTAAACGCAATACTTCTTTGCTATATTTACTTTACTGAAAGCAAATACTGCAACAAATATCACATTACTTACTACATTATTACATTCCATTCCTTCATTCATATGAATGCATTGTCATCTCTTACTACAGTCATGCCTATGAGAAAAAGGGGGAGTCTGAGCAATAAATCAGTCAAGTCAAAAGCAGTACAACATACACGTGCAGCAGAAGCTTCTAATGAAAAAAGAGCAAGACTCTATGAAGATCAGCTCCGCCACAGATTTTCCAGAGCAGCTGAAACACCTGAGCAAAGGCAATCACGTCTTCAGGAAGATCAGGTCTACGACAGCGTTTCCAGAGCAGTTAAAACACCTATTCAGCATGTGGCACGTCTTCTTGGCTAAAGAAAACAAAATGTTGCCCTCACTTTGAAATGGAAAGCCCAAATGCATGATGGTTTCATGTACAACCCAAGATATGACTATGAAAGCAACAATCTTCTTTACATTGGCAGAATGTCAAATGTTTGTCTAAAGTGTAGTGCACTTAAGTGGAAAGGAGAAACTCCAGACATGTGCTGCTCCAGAACAGCACATTCAGCCTTCAAGTTGCCACTGGACTTGACCAGATCAGACAGTGCAACTTGCAATATTTCCAAGGGCATAGGACAGGGACATGTTCTCAAAACCTGCAAGCTAATTGTCTGGGATGAGGCTACCATGAGTCACAGAAATTCTTTCCATGCTCTTGACAAGACATTACAGGATTTGCGAGGCAGCTCTGCAGTAAGGGGAGGGGAGCAACTATTGTGCTTGCTGGTGATTTTCGACGAACACTTCCCATTGTCACACGTGGCACACCAGCAGATCAGATCAATACCTGTTTGAAAAATTCTTACCTATGGCACCATGTCGAAAAATTCTGCAGGACAATTTGCAAACAAGTTGCTCCAGATTGGAGATGGTAAAGTTCCTGAAGATCCTTCAACGGGCCTCATCATTATGCCATGTGGTCAAATTGTCAACTCTCCAGGCGAACTTCTGTCCAAGGTGTATCCTAACATTCAGCAAAACTTCAAGTGATCAGGACTGGCTTTCTCACAGAGCAATTCTGGCAAGCAGAGAAATGATGGGGTTGAGTAGCTCAATGTCATCATTCAGGAGCAGCTTCCAGGGCAAGAATATAACTACAAGTCCATAGAATGCATCCTTAATGATGATGAAGCAGTACAATATCCCACTGAGTTCTTGAATTCCATCCAGACTCCTCATTTACAAGCCCACAACTTGATTCTGAAAGTTGGTGCTCCGATAATGCTGATCCGAAATATTGATGCACCCAGGTTGTGCAATGGCGCAAGATTAATTGCGAAAAAGCTGATGCAACATGCCATTAAAGCCACAGTACTCACAGGGTGTGCTAAGGGTGAGGATGTCTTCATTCCAAGAATACCTATCATTCCCTTAGACAACATCGTACAATTCAAGAAAATACAGTTCCCTTTGAAACTGTGCTTTGGCATGACAATCAACAAGTCACAGGGACAGTCTCTTGGGACTGCTGGTATAGACTTGCAGACGCCCATGCTTTTCTCATGGGCAGTTGTATGTGGCCTGCTCCAGAGTGGGCAAAGAGAAAAATCTTTTTGTACACACTCCAAATGGAACTGCCAAAAATGTTGTCTATCACATTGCTTTAAGATAAATGTACCCTTTTATTGCATGCAAATAAACAGTTTTGTACGCTTCTACAGAAAACCTTATTTTAAACCCGGGCAAAATAGGGTACTTGCAGCTAGTTATATATATATTTTAAATATAACGTTTACACGACAAATCAAACAAGTTGTTGATCCATGTTTTTCTCTATGAAATAGTCAAGATCCAGGGGCATAGATACCGTCGTATCAGTGATGCGGGGTCCCCTAGCTACAGAGGCCCCAACACAGTCCCACTAACAGGATTCTCATACCTAAAAAGGGCCCATTGGCAAGATCCCAATCGTCTTGAAGCAATACAAATTACTTAGATATTTTTCACTTGGAAGACACATGAGGGTTAGTTAAAAACTAGTTTCAAACTTAAAATGCTCGCTACTCTACTGTTATCAAAAAGAAAAAAGTTACCTCGCAGTTTGTATCAGCTCGACACTGATAGCAAAATGGATATATTTGATTGCTTAATTGACAGAATTTCTCGCTAAATTTGTAATGCATTGTTCTTAATAATTGAATTTGTTAGCGCAATAGGCTATGAACGGGCCACTCAGAAAGGTCCGGTGGGCCACAGTCTTAAAGTCCTCACATAGATGAGGTGTGGAAGTTAAGAGAGTGATGCGCTAGCTAAGGTGTCGCCCTCATCTCTTAACTGGGGTTCAGAATTGCGTTATCCGCCACTAGTTGCCATCATATAACTTCGAAATACGCCGTTAATAAAGAATAAGGGGATACTATCATATCTCGTAATTTTAACCATGTTAAAGTCTCAAGTTCTTTTTTATATTTAATATCAAGAAGGAACAATGGATAAGAAAATGTTTAAAACAGAACTCTATATACATTTTTATTTTTTTATTTTTTTTGGTTCTCATATGTATGCGTTCAACATGAAAAGCTTCTAAAAAGATTTTAATGAATTAAATTTTTTTTCGTTATTTTTCTTTTATATTTTAAGTATAAAGACAGTCTTTACACTTCTTTTTAAATGTTTTTAGTTGTTCACTTGATACGCATTCTATGTAAGCGTATTTCTTAAAAACCTATCATCGTGTGAAAGAAAAGAGGTAAGTTGAGGCGCGCATTTTTTAAAACTACCGTAAGATCCGGCGTATAACGCTCACTTTTAATTCCCAGTTGAAGACTTATCTACAATAAGTTTAAATATTCCAGCCCAGCTCTAAATAGTAATCGTACAATAGCTAGATCGATAATAACTAGAATTAAGACAAAGCGCGTAAAAGGAATGAAAATTTCAACTGACGGACAAAGAAGCTGCACAAATCAATGCCCAAACTGCCTAATGTCCGTCTCCCCACCATGTTGTCAGCTGCCCAGCAATTCAAGCCAGGCTTTTCAAGATCAGCCCAGAAGATCTTATCTTCTCTGATAAAGCTGTTGAGGTTGCCGAAGCTTCGGAGTGATCTAAAGCTTTTTTTTATCAATCTGTGGTAACAGCAACGCGCACTTTTAACTCGAAAAATTAGGTTTGAAATTTACGGATGCGCGTTAGGCGCCGGGTACAAAAATGAGACATTTAAAAATAAAAAGACAGATAAGTATACGAAAAAAATTAGGCTTTTACATATAACGTACCGTTTATTTAAAGGAAATGACCTAAAGGAATTCCGTATATATATAATTCCTTATGAACTTAAAGGGTTATAATTCTAAAAGTATAATATTTTTTTCTAAAGCTTGGAATAATACCTCGGATAAATGACTTCAAAACATAAGAGTATTACGCACATATATTTCAGGTTCCAATGTAAAAGAGAGGGTGCATGTTTACGGCGAGTATGCCTATAAATTAAAAATTGCAGCTTTTCAAAGTATAGCTACGTGTTATACGATAAATATGCCTATAAATTAAAAATTGCAGCTTCAAAGTATAGCTACGTGTTATACGATAAATATGCCTAAAAATTAAAAAAATTGTAGCTTCATAGTATAGGTACACGTTATATGTCGGATTTCACGGTGTATGATTTTTATTAAATGTGTTTTCAAGATTGATCTTTTTTTTTTTTTTAATTTTTCAATATTGTTTACGTTAAATAAAGAAATTGGCACAACACATTAATCGAAAATTTAGAGAGAGAGAGAAAAAATGCCACTTTTTAAAAGCAAAATTTTAAAAACTTTTTCATCAAATCTTTAATTAAATTTGTCCCTGTAAGTCACATTGCAAAGATCAAACGCTCAAGTATAAATTCATGATATGTTACCACATCACATTTCGATAAGTGTTTATTTATTGCCCCTAATAAGGAACTCAAGTGTTTTTCTAGCGATAGTCAAGGCGAAAATTTAGTGATAACGTATTACTTCTGCCCATATTCAGTGTGTCCCGACTCAGATAAGCTCTTATCTACACCCTATTTACTTAAAAGGCTTAGGACGCACGTGCGAGCATAGATATCGTAATAAAAATAAATTAGCGAAAAAAGATGCAAATTTATCGATTGCTGAAAGAAGCAATCAAATGAAAAAATTAGAGAATGAGACATGATTATTTATATATTATGCTCATTTGCGGAATCCAATGATATATAATGTAAGTCAAATTCGGTATAATTTCTTAACATTGTTGCTAAGGTTATATTTATTTATCATCAATAACATATTTTTGCTCGTACCAGCCGTAGACGAGGTGGCCGAGTGGTTAAGGCGATGGACTGCTAATCCATTGGGCTCTGCCCGCGTGGGTTCGAATCCCATCCTCGTCGTGTTATGGAAATATCGTTTTTAGTGAAATCTGTTGTAAACAACGTATACTAAATTTTTTATTTGTATTTTCTGCATTAATGGTTCTTGTTTCCAGCCTTAGCATTTAACATTTGAAAATATTTTTCAGGGCGCTGTTTTCTTTTACGCAATGATACTAGAAGTCATACACCATGATTGAATATGGTTTGAATAAAATAACATTTTTTCTCAATGAAATATTTATTTTCCGATCTCGTGATTTCGAATCTCAATCGAAGAATGAACATGGACATACAATGCAACAGACTATAAACTTTTATGTGCTCCCAAGCTGTTATTGTACAGTACAGTAAATTCCCAGGACCTAAAGCAGAACAACGTCTCAGTAGAACACCCTGTATAAACTATATTTTATTTATCCCACAATGCGGTTACACTCAAAAGGCGTGCGCCACGTTACAAGTCGTTCCATCCCTTCTAAAGAACTCTAACCTTTTCTGTCTCCTTTTGGTCAGTGACCTCGCACTTCCTGTGGGGGATGGGGGAAGGATTCTTCGTTGGAGCCTCGCTCTGGAATGGGGACTTTTAAGAAGAAAAATATAAACATCTACACTTGTTATGACTTAACACACACACACATATCTCTTTCCAAAATTCCACATTTCTCCACGCGAAAATTCTGGCATCCAAAACATTGAGCAAAATGGACTGCAATGCATATCATTCCATTTAAGGTTCTGAATGAGTCGGTGTTTATTAGAGTCGCTCTATATTGCAACACGAGGGTTATTGACAACGGATCTCATAATTTTGAATCACGCCCAAGTGACGAGGACGACACCTGATCTAGCACCTTACCCCTTTCCAAACTATCACAAACAACGACGTCAAGGTGAGGACTTTGAGCCACGACAGATTTAACCATGCGTCACCTTCTCTACACGGCAGGTCTTCAATGGCACCTGTAAGGAACGTATATAAGAATGTAATAAACAATCTGTGAAATAAATATAAATCACAGTAATGTAGCAAAAAACGCATTGTTATTTTAGAATACTCATTCTTATACTTCCTTTTGTGAAATATTACACAAGGTATACTTTTGAGAACGTACGTATTTATCAACATACTGTTAAAGAGGGATGAGCAAATAATGATGTATATTAAATTCTAAATTTAAATATGAGTTGTTGGATGTACGAGGGTCACTCTGAAATGTTTGAGATACTCCTAGGTTTTTAAAGTTATACTTACAAAATTTTAGGAGTGTTCAAAGTAGACTCCTCCAGCATCAATGCGCTTTTGTAGACGAATTTTCCACAGATTAAATGCCTCAAACATTCATTTCTTGGAATGAATAAAAAAATACATTTATAGCTACTTCAATTTCTTCTTCTGGAGGAAAACAACATCTATGTAAGTTCTTTTTTAAATTAAAAAATAACCTAAAGTCTCTCATAGCTAGAACCGGAGAAAAAGGTGGATGCTCTTTCAGTTTAATCTGTTTTTGCTTAAGAAACTCAACTGTTAATCTGGCTGTATGAGAAGATGCACTGTCAAGGTGAAGCATTAGTCCCTAACATTAACTTCTTGGAGAATTTCTGGAAGACATTTAGTATTATACCAGTTTGCTGCTACTGTTTTCTGTTCTTCCAACTTTCTGGCTATCACCAATCTCGTACTTCTGAAGAAAACGCGATACATTACTTTTTTCATTTCCCGTTGTCTTTTCACCATTGTCGGCGTGGTATGATCTTCAAAGACCAATACTTTGCTGTTTTGACGTGTTGGAACGTCAAAAAATCAAAATTGAACGTCCTCCGTTACAATTTTATGAATAATGCGCTGGCCATCATCATTTAGGAATTTAAGGAATTTTTTTATTGATTCTGACACGCTCCTCTTTTTGGTGCTCAGTTAGATAATGGGGAACCCAACGGCAAACTACTTTTTTCATAAGTAATTCTTTATGAATAATTTTCCATATGGCGGCAGATCCAATGTTAAGTTCCTTCTGTATCATTTGGTAAATTCAGCGATTATCACCCATTGACGTTTTTGTATGTGTGTGGTAGATGCATTATCCGGGATTACTTCCGACCGCGGTTTTCTCTGTGTTCTTCATCCTGAAGAGAATTGTGATCACTGCAAATTTTTTAATCCATCTGAATACAGTAGCACGACACGGAGATTCATCACCAAATGCTAGGTGCAGCCGTTGAACGCATTCCTATTGATTTAATCCAGCTTTAAAACCATTGCAAATCATAGCACTGCCCTCATGGCGATATTTTAATCGTAATCGAATGCTATGATTGTTTCAGAAACTGGCTGGAGCTGGTTTCTGACCAATCATGGCTTCTGTTGGAAGGAGTCACGTAGCCTTCACACACCAGGATAAAAAGCGAGAGTTTTTGTCATCGCTCTCTCTTGCTCTTTGTCTTCCTGATGTGTTAATCTGCTGCAGCTAGTGTTTGTGTTTTGTGTCTTCTTGTCTGCTTCTTGTTATGTTGGAACGCTACATGTGTGTTTATTGAGTACTGGACCGGATTTACCATTTCAAAGGACTTCCTCGTCAATATCATCTAATATAAAACATAAAGTTCTGAAGAAATTTTCCTGAAACCATTTATCAACAATCCAAGAAATAATACCAATGGTTGCCCTTAGTAATACTCCGAAATTACGCGATAGGTGAGACCACGTAAGTAGAATTCGCGTAAGTCGGTGTATAATTTTGTGCATATAAATATATACAAAAATTGTTTTTAGCTGGGGCCGAAGACGAAAGAAACTTATAATTTAGAAAAAATAAATATAAATTTTGACAAAATCCTAGGTAACACCAATATAAAACCGCAAATCGAAGTTAGTTTGATGTAGAAGGTTTCACATGAAATTTAACAAACTAGAGTCTGCTGGCTAAAAATATTTTTTTTTTCTCCCGCAAAATTTCCTCTTAGCTCGCCAATAATTTTTTTAATTCCTTGTTTTGTTGAAAAAATACACTCTTCTGTGGAGTCCATATTTTTGAAAGTTTATAACCCTTTTTCAATTAAACTGAGACTATCTGTCACATTCCTAACCATCATTCGATCTTCTGATTGAATTAGGTCTTACGACAAGTTTTTCAATGTCTTGCTCTTGCTCATACATGTTTATGAGCTCATCAATTGTCAGCTCCTGATTGCGGGAATCCAGCAGTTCTTGAATATATCATCACTACCCACTTCTGAATTTATTTGCCTGGCAAGTTCAGCAATTTGTGACGGATCTATACGCGGTTCCACTAATTACTTCTTATCTCTTTAAGCAAAATATTTAATTCAACCAACTTTCATCGAGTAAGCAAACGTGATTTATGTAAATGAGGTATATTATATAAATTCGGTTTTCGCGAGTTGGCAGTAAGGAAGAGATTCGTTGACACGCTGAAGTTGATACGTTGGAGGTGTGCAAATAGGAATTATCATAAGTTTGAGAATTAGTTGTTAGATAAAGATTGAAATGCAGTGGAATTAGTTAAAGATTACAGAGCGTGGAGCCAACGTCATTTGATCAAGCCGAAGACAGTGCATGGAAGTTTCCAGTGTAGAATTCGATGCATTAAAGGTTCAGGTACTGTGCATTTGATTAAGTAGAAGCTAGTTATTCGTATGCGACGTAGTTATAATTGAGCGAATAAAGATGTCTTAATTGAGTTGAGGGTCTGTAGTAGTATCCCCGTGTTATAGAATCTCACCTCCGCACTCTACTATAAATCATAAACCTTAAGTATAATTGTATTGTGTCTGCTTGATAACTGTTAATAATGATTAATAAATTAATTAGATGGAAAAATGTCTATGGATTATTCTATTTCTCCCACACATCTAGCCGGGTTTACAAGTAGACAAGAGGGTTCCAAGGTAAGAGGCAACCGAACGTTATCACAAATTTCCTCAATCACATTACCAATTTCACTGGACTCTGGTACTGATTATGCCTGAGTTTCAGTGATGAAAATAAAAAGATACAGTCTTTTCCAGACGCCATTTAAAAGTTTCTTTGTGAAACTTCATTCCAAATCTGTCCGATGATTCTCACTGCATATAAGGCGTTGGAAAAATCAAAGCAAAAGTTTTTTCAGAGGGCTCATTTTATTATATCATAGCTAAACAGGACGCAGGGAATGAGTAGTCGAGCTGTTTAGCGTTCAAACAAAAAATGAATCGACGAGATATGAAAATCACGTAACTCCGGATTCGCGGAAATCGGAACAGCGTAAGTCGAGGTATTTCTGTATATACAAGTCCAAATAGTGTGGTTTTAATTAAAACAGAAACATGACCACAATAACAACAGTATTTTAAGTGGCTATAACAGAACTTCTCAAGCTTTTTTGTCTCATAGACTCCTTGCCACATTTTTTTGTTTTGGGGTAGACCCCTACTTACCTAATACTGAATTTTTGCAATTTTATCAACTTAAATGTCTTTTTGATAGCTGATACAGCGTTACTTAAAAATTTTTATGTCTCTAGCTATAGTGATGTATACTTAAAACTTAAGAAATACATGTTAATTAACTAAATTAAAAAATTTAATTTATTCATAAAATAATTGCCGCAACAAACAAATGCTTTTAATGGTTGGGACTAATTTGAGATGTTTTAATAACAAATTTTCAGCATTTGGTATCAATTTTTTGTGAGGTTTAACCCTAAATCTCATCGGTTAATAGAGACCGATCTTTCGTTTTTTCTTTCTGTTTTTGTTTTCGAGATTGGCAATTGCGCTGAATCTCTTTCTCTCTAGGAAAATCAACCAAAATCCTTTTCAAAATGTTTCATAATTCGGGATAAAAAGCAGTTATAACTTTTTAAAGCCAAAATTGCTGACATCCGTTTCTAAACTTTGCTTTAAGATCTCGTTAGTGGCTATTCTGATCAGTAGTCCGACATTTTTTTTTCAATGTGACCACATGAATTCATTGCCCCCCTACTGTAGTATTCCCATACTGAAAACATTCTAAAACCTAGTTTCAAAATCTGAATAAAGGGCATTCGATAGGTGAACATAGGTCAAAACGTCATTTTCCTGGCAGATTGTGCGTGACAAATTAAACTGGAAAAATTCACGATGTCCATTCAATATTATACTCCTTTAACCTAACTCTGGCAAGAAACACTAAAATAATTATTCTTTTTTTAATAAAATTTAGGCAGTCGCCTTGTAACAGCAAATTAACCTCTTTAAATTTTGTAAATAAATCTGTTATATAGGTAAATCTGATTTCCACTTGATTAAAAATTTTCTTTTAAAATAAAGTAACGCTCTGGTTTAGTCAATCGTAAGCCCCCATTTACACCTCCTAGACTCCCAAATTATTTTTCTCTGACGTGGACCCCTTGCAGGTCATCATAGACCCCTGGGAGTCCAAATAGACCGCTTTGGGAATCACTGGGTTATAGTTATAATCGGAGTCAGAGATATATAGTCAGGGATTTTCCACCTTAAACTGCAGTAATAATGCAAAATGATAATTATTTATTTAATGACAGTGTCCCACGTGGAATTCACTCTCTCGTGCTTCTTTTATTTCATCCATTAAAAAAAAGGCTTCAAATTCAATTGCATTTTATTAGGAATTTATCACCCATACATCTATAACGCGAACCGATATGTAAAATAAGACAAGTCCATAATACCGACACCAATTAAGTACATAAACATTTCCTACAGTGAATTTTTAAAATCTCTTTTTGTGCACACAAATATAAATCCTATGACGTGAAAGGATATCTGACGTAAATAAAAGGGGAGGATGCAGAAAAAAAGGGGAAGAAAGGGGGCTGGGGGTGGATTAAATAGAAATTATTGCTTTTTGGTAGAGTGACGCGACATAAATTATTAACAGCGGCGACCTGTGAAAACTAAATACATTTGGGACATTAAAGAAACATACATTCAAGCTCCTTCTTAAAGTGGCTGATGGTACGGAAAGCGAATTTCCAATCACGGATGCTATCCTGGGCTAAGTGATCATACTTCAGAGTTAATGGAAAAGTGCTTCTCAAAAGTACTCCTTAAGGAATAAAACTCGTATTTTTCTCTGGGAGCTCTAAAAGCATTTAATAACGGGAGAAAGAGTGAGCCCTGCATTAAAAAATATAAATAAAAAACCGGAGGGAATAGCTCCAAAAGCTTTTGAGAAAGGCGCTCTCTACTTTTCCTGAAAGCCTCATAAACAGCAACTTTCATTTAAGTAAAAACGAAACGTTAAATATCAGCGTATTTTGATGAATTAAATTTTTTCCCGATAGGGGGCGCAAGGTTGCATTCGATTTTATTTATTATTTAGTTTTTTTTTTCTTTTTAGCAAATTCAAAAAGTAAATAAATTAAAAGAGTTCAAGAGATGGAAGGTGGAATTTTTTAAAATTTTTTTAAAAAAAGTAATAATAAATAAATGGATGGAGAGTAAAAAGAAAATGAGAGATAATAAAGAAAAAGAAAAAAAAATTGGGGGGACGTATCCGTAAATGATTTAGAGCACTTTTTCCTTTACCTCTTTCAGCTTAGGAAATGCTCAGTTGTTAGAAATTTATCGCAGTCTTCCATTAGGATAAGTGAAACTACAGCGCTCAGGCTACGTAATAAATATGCAAGTCCATTTCAAATAAACCTATAGATACATGTACGGTGTGTTTTTAGAAGAAAGGTTCGCCTTCGTTCATTTGTGTTGCCAACAGAAAGAAACATAAAAGTAGAGAAAAGGAATGTATAAGGTAATGAAGTTTTTATTGCAAAATTTTGCCTTATCGGACCTGGTTTTTAAAATCAATTTTTGTTTATTATTTATGTTAGAAGTTTTCTGTATATTTAATTTTTTAAAATCGATTAGTGTGGGAGAGGTTTTCGAGCCATAAAGAATTATCTGGATGTTTGGTGAATCGTAGTTCACTATTTATTTCAAAGAATAAAGAAAAACTGTTTTACATATCAGGATTTTCAATGTAGAGTGGTCTGGAAAAATCTGAAAAGATTTAAATGTCTAAATTTTAAACATAGATATTTATGGAGAATGAATGTTGAGTGCAAAATCTAATAGTCCTTCAAATCCTTTTTCCCTTCATCCTATTGGGAAAAAGACTAAAAGTAGAAAAGTTGTTTGCCTTTTCAAAATAGTATTTCGAGCCTAAATATCAAAAATTTAAGTGTCGATATTTTAACTATTTAAGATATCTAAAGGAAAATTAAATACTGAAGATAAATCAAACATAAAAAAAAAAGCTCACATCCATCAAAAAATATTATAAAATTATTTAAGAATTATTTTATCACAGAGGTTATTATTATTGCATTTGTAAATAATATTCTTTTAAAATACTCGAAGCACATTACTTATTTATCCAAAACAACAATTTTTCTCCAGACCGGGGAGGGGGGGACCTGGGTTCGATGCCCGATGTCACCAATACCCTGCGAGTACACATGGAGTACGTGCTCGTTAAATCAATGGGTCCGAAAGTTTTGTGGGTGGTCGAAGCAGAAACCACGAGTGCAGGGGGCTGGAGAATATTTCCCTCCCCTCTAGTTTCATGCCTAAATCGTGGAGTTGGAGATAGGTAGTGTCGCCATCTATCGTTAAGAAGTCCAACCTGTCTCAAAGGCTCTGGCATCTTTCATTCCTCCCCTTCGGGAAAGACACGGCAACAACAACAATAATTTTCATCGTATACCTTAATCGAAGGACCCATGAATCCTTTGAGAATTTATTTAAAAAGTTCTGAGCGGCGTTATGTTTGAAAACTTCAGAGACATAAACTGACTTTTAAGAGTACCCGCAATGCGTATGAAGGGATGCAATCCAAAGTCATAACATCAAGTGAGGGACTAACATGATGATAAGAGTCCGCAATTTTGCCATGATGCAGCCAGACTCGGGATAGATACGACCATCGTGATAGTGTTGGCCAGTGGTCTCCAAAGGGGAGTACGTGTACCCCCAAAGGATACGCAAAGCGATATTTAGGTTACGCCAAAAAAATAGGTCCAGGGAAAAAAAAACGCTTTTGTTTAACAAATGGCATGATGATAACAGGTGCATGCAGTACGGCCGCATGCACCTGTGGTATATAGTCAAAGTCAATCGCAACAATGGATGCGGCATCTGCAGCAGATAACGTCAAATGGTAAGAGCTGACACATATTATTGTGTAACAGCCCCTAAATCTTGTACTAGGATCTGTACTGTACACACAACATATCCGTACTCACTCTAGGTAGTGAAGTGAAAGTTATAGTAACGTCGCACTATAGAGCAGCAGGAGGGTTATTGGTGATGGACCCAGGAATGTCTTAAAGCATGGGCCAACTGGGCCCGGGCCCAGGACTTCGGTCACAATGGGGGAATCGTCTCGTTCTTGACTCAGCCTTAATAAGATCATGCTTCGAATAATCTCAATGGTCAAATGATTTTTCCGGTTGTACTCTCCAAAAAACTGGGAATTTCGGATGATATATCAACTGGCTACAAGTGACAAGCGTCGTACATGTTATAAGCCTAGGCCCTCCCAGCATACATCTTCATTAATCATTCAATTAAAAGGCTGCAATCGGTCAAGCCGGTTTGCGCGATTGTAAATCATGCACATTTATTTGTTTCGGGTTATTGTTTGTACGAGTATTTGACAACGTATGCTAATGTACTGTCTACTTTTAAGGGTCATTGAGGCGGGGGTTCATTTTATTAGGGGTTAAGGGCCTACTTTTGCGTAGGTGCCCAGGATCTCAAGAGGTCTTAAGACGTCCCTGGATGGACCTCGTAATTTTGAACCATGGTCAAGGGATGAGGACGATACCTGAGCTGGCATGCCATTATTCTAACTTCCACAACACACCAATGGGAGGACGTTTGAGCCTCGACATATTTAACACGCATCGGACCCTTCTGCACGGCGGGTCTTAAATGTAACTAGACTCTAAATGGTGACATGTTTCCACGAGTCCGGGACCTCGATCATTTAGCTACCACGACCTCCCCTCTCAATAGTATTGGGAGGTTAATGTCATCCTTTCCATAACTAGCAATTCGTCTTTTCTCCATCAACCAATTTCATATCGCTATGTATAATTGTGGCTCGATTTCGTCAAAGGTGAGAACCGTTTCCTAGAAAAATTAATCCGAGTTCTCTGTAAGCCACAAATTCAGAGAAAAGACTTCCGAAACCTTCGATGAAACATACTCACGAAGAGAGAGAGAGAGAGAAACGGGAGGTAATTGTGTGAAATTTTAAAATAATCTTTTGTTTCCTCTTTGTATTGCATGTTTATGCGGAGCTATGAGCGACCATGACTTACATGTGCACGATGATGCTGATAAATTACATCCTAAATTGAGGTTTAGAAGTTGGTCCTATTTTCCTGCGATAAATAGATGTTTTCCCCATAGAGCTGCATTCAGAATAGCGAGCTGTGTAAAAGAAGTAAATCAGAAGCAAAAATTTTAATTTCTTACTTCGTTAATTTTAACCTAGAACTTAAATAATACCATTTAGTCAACAGTATATATCATTTTATTAGCAATTAATGTTGAAATATATATACCGTCAAATCGGGCGTATAGCGCGCACCTATACCTTCAAGGTTTAATTTTCCGTTTATATGTATATTCGCCGTATAACGCGCACCCCCCCCCTCCCTTTTTTTTTTTTACAAAGAGACTTGAAATGTACGAGTACAATGATCTTATGTTTTGAAGTTATTTATTCAATGTATTATTTCAAGCTTTTGGGAAAAATAGTATACTTCTAGAACTACAGCCACTGAAGTTTATATAAAATATCATTCATTTTAAAGAAACAGTTTTTCCATACATGTAAAAGTCTAAATTTTTTTTATGCTCATCTTTTTTTTATTTTTAAGGCTCTCGTTTTTATACCCGTAATTTTTTTTTTCCGTAAAGCGCACCCGTAAATTTCGATCTTATTTTTTGTGTCAAAAGTGTGGGTTCTACTACGGATTTTACGGTATATCTGAACGTGCACTCATCATAAACCAACTCGATAGCTATTAGTAACAAACCTCGTAATTTTGAACTATGGTCAAGTGACGAAGACGACTCCTGAGCTGGTCTCCCTCTCAAAATTAACCCACCAAACTAACGGGAGTACTGTGAGTCAGTACATACTTAGCATGCTTCAACTCCTCTACACCAGTGTTTCCCACACTTTTTATCGCCCGGATCGGTCAACGTTATAAAATTTTACCACGGCCTGCTGAGGAGGGCTAGCGATTGTTTATAATTTAGACTGTTTTGGTTTAATAATTTAATATATAATTTAGCTATATATAAACATGCCCTCAGAATAAAATGCAGTTACACTAAAAAATGAAAATAAAGTAATTTCCATAAAAAGTCTCACAAACCCGAGAGAAAAACACAGTAAATAAAATAGGAACAATTTAATGTTCCTTGTGCAGCCCCGCACTGTTTAATTCACGGACTGGTACCGGTCCGCGGCTACGTGGTTGGGGACCACTGTGCTTTACACGATAAGTCTTCAGTGAAACTAGGGCTCGAACTCGGGACACGCCGGTCATGAGCTCGTGACCATGATTAATAGGCTACTATAGTGACATCTGAACGTGAATATATGCACAAGCTGAAAAAAACACTTTGGAATGTTTGATAAAGGCCCTATATCTACCCTAAAATCGTGAATTTTGCCAAATTTGACGCATTTTCTTATGATTTTATTTCATAGGCCATCTTATCAGCTTTATAAAAATACCAAGTTTGTGACGGATCTATACGCGGTTCTAATAATCCTTTTAATTCTCTTTAAGGAAAATATTTATTTCAACCAACTTTCATCGAGTAAGGAAACGTGTGACGGATCTATACGGTCTCTCACTAACTTCTTCTTTTTTCCTTAAAGAAAAAAAGAAGTTAGTGAGAGTAATTTATTTATTTCAGCCAATCTTCACCGAGGACCAGGCGTGATTTATGTAAATAAGAAATATTATATAAAATCGGTTTTCGCGAGTTGAAGGTGAGCTAAGTAAGAGGAAGTGAGAAGTCAAGTGAATTAAAGATCGAGAAGTCGACACGTAGTTGTTGACAAGTGAAGCGAGTCTGATACGTGTTGATGTACGCGAAGAGAAGCGGATTTAAAGTAGTGAAATTCATTATTACGGAGCGTGGAGTCTTCACCAATTCATCCAGCCAAATAAAGTGCCTGAAGTCGTCACGAAGGAACCACAGCAGAAAAATATAAGGTCAGTGACTTTGATTAAGAAAATCAGATTATTATCGTGTGGCGTAGTTGTAATTGGGCGCTTTTAAGCTTTCCTAGATTCAATTGAAAAATTCTGTATTATCCCCTAGTATTGATACTCCACTCTAGTTTAATTATCTTAATTAGAATTGTGTTGTGTCTGATCTTATATACTGATAAGCATCAATAAATCAGTTTGAATTGGAATTATGTCTTTTGATCATTTAAGTCCGCCTGCACATCCAGCCGGGTTTTCAGATAGACAGGAAGGTATTAGTGTAAGGGGTGGCTACAGGTCACCACGAACGTGATTATGTAGTTTATAAATTCTGTTTTCGCGAGTTTGAGAGGTGACACGTAGTAGTTGACACGTTGGAGTTGGCACGCTGAAGTTGATACGTTGGAGTGTGCAAGGAGGAGTTAATATAAAATCTGCGAGTTAGTTGTTAGTTGAAGATTGAAAAGGAGTGGAATTAGTTAAAGATTACAGAGCGTGGAGCCAACGACATTGAGCAAGCCGAAGAGAGCACCTGCAAGTTTCCAGTGTAGGATCCGATGCATAAAAAGTTCAGGTACTGTGCGTTTGATTAAGTAGAAGCTAGTTTATTAGTGGGCGACGTAGTTATATTTGCGCGTATTTAAGGGTCTGTAGTAGCACCCTCGTGTCATAGAATCTCTCCTCCACGCTCTACTAACTGATCAGTTATCTTAATTAGATTGTTATTGTGTGCGTGTTTGATTAATAATTAATTAATAAATTTATTAGATTGAAAAACATGTCGGTGGATTATTCTGTTTCTCCCACACCTCTAGCCGGGTTTACAGGTAGACAAGAGGGTCCAGATGTAAGCAGGAACCAACCGTTATCACAAGTTTATTATTTTCCATTCACTAGAACTAAAACTACAAGTGTTTTACCAAAAGCAGATACCACTACTTTAAGCAAGATGTCATATTTAAAAACGCGTTTTACTCGAAATTTGTTTGTTTGAAAATGCTCACACGAGCGAGACAAATGCTCAATGCAAAACAGCGATTGCTCAAAATGTTTTGAAAGTAATCAACTGTGTGGAATTTTTTGTGTATGTTCTGTATAACGCTTCAGATTTATCTATTACTGTTTGATTTAAAAACTTACAGTCACTTATATGAATATAACACTGTTTTTTAAAGCAATTTCATATAATAGGTAAGATAAAGAGCTCTAGTTTTTGTAAAAATTAAAATATCTCTTATCTTGAAGGTCAATTCAAAAATGAATAACAAAGCAACACATCAAAATTGAAAATTTGTTCATCAACTTTTGGTACAGAATGAGCCCCGTTTATGTTATTCTTTGTAAATTTTTACCAATTTTTTCCACTTCAGTAATAATAATTTATTTTTCTTTTCTTATAATTTTAGCATATTTTCTGAAAATGTACTAAGCAAATCTAAAAACCACGAAAAAATTCCCGTCCCTTAATTTTTTTAAACAGTTTTTGCAAGTAGTCGGATACCTTAATATTAAAAATCTATAAAATAGAATTAGAATTTCATGATTTCCATTTAAATTAGAAAAGAGGAATCAAATTTTCGAAGTAAAACTTTTAATTGTCCCATTTTTATTACTTTCTGATAAAAACTCTCTTACGTTTAAATTAAACTACATATATATATTCATGAAGAGATATTGAAAGTTTGATATGATATTAATTCGGGGAGGAGGACAATATTTCTGTGCTCTTATGAGACCTTTATTTTCCCCTTACAAGCAAAATGAATTTATCTTCCTCTTAAAAGGGTTTTTTTTTAATGAGAAAATTTTTATTAGATAAATTTTGATTAATATAAATGTCAAAAACTTTCAAAGGTAATTTACTTGCGTATATGATTGACAGATACACGAAATTAAAAGCTTTAAAATTTTCTTCTCAAATACACGCATGTTAAAATCAATATAAACAATAATATTCCATAATTATTTTTCTCCCAAATTAATTAGCTCCAATCGAAAACAATTTTCTTCATGAATCGAAAGAAATTTTCCGCTCAATTGAATGCGTCAAAATATTTTCAGGAAATCATTTTACCTTGAATCATGAAAAAACATTTTTGAATCTGGGAGCTTAAATCACAATTCGAGTTTCAACGAGTTAAAAAAGAAGTTAAATGAATTAAACAAATATAAAATTGGGTTAATTACGGAAAATGCGATTCTAAAAGTAATTTTCTGTTTATCCTAGATAGTAGTCTTTCTTTTAAATATATAAATATTTTCTTTCACGAGTCTTCCTTTACGACTCTTTGTAATATTGATTTATTTTCAAATATTCAGTTCGTAAGTTCCTAAACTTGTTTACACTTCCAATTGTTTTCCACATAAAAATTGTGTCTCTCTCTTTCTTCCTCTTTCAATAAAACACATGTTTTAAAGATTTACTTGGAATTCGTGAGTCATGTAAAAAATCAGAAATTTCAGAGATAAATGCGAGAATTCAAAAACACTTTATACCATATTTATTGCTAAAATGCAGAAGATCGTTTGCACTTTACGGAATCGATTTTATATTTCATTTTCTCGTGTGCATTTTGAGGTAAAACTTTGGAAACTTCAGAATAATCGTCTGCTAATGTTTTCTTTTGATTGGAATGTGTAAAATAAAAGATTTATTTAAAAAATGGCTCCTAAAATTCATATATGGCTCGAAGGTTTCGTAACTGCATATTCCGATGAGAAATATTCGTATCAACAAATTATGAAACGGCTTAAAAATCTCGGTTATTACATTTCAATAAAAGGCATTTATAATACCATATAATCCGGTGTATAACGCTCACCTACACTTTCAAGAGCAGCATTTTTTAAAAATTTTAGGTATATTCTCCGTATAACGCGCACCCCTTTTTTAAGAAGGAATTTAAAATGTACGCGTATAATGAATGCTCTTAAGTTTTAAAGTTATTTATTCGTTGTTTACACAGGCTGTTCAAAAAATAGTATACTCTTAGAACAACAACTCTGTAAGTTCATAAGATATGTCATTTCTTTTAAATAAAAAAAATCAGCACAGATTTCACATAATCACGGTCGACCAAAGAGTTTTCAGCTGGAAAAGTTAACAAGATTCTTAGCCAAATGATAGAAGGCAACAAGTCATGAGAGAATAAGGAAATGATTGTGACTGGCGGATTTAAATTTAAGTTGAACATTGAAGCAACACGAAGATTATCGGCGAAACGAAATGCCAAAAGAGAAACCATGCTCACCTGAATAGATTTAGAGCAACAAACTGGTACCCTAAGAAACGAGGACAAGTGGCAACGGACCTCATAATTTTGAACCATGGTCAAGTGACGAGGACGACACCTGAGCTGGAACCCCCTCTCTTAACTTCCACGCCACATCAACGGACAGACATTTGAGCCTCGACATATTTAAGGTGCATCGGCCCCCTCTGTACGGAGGGTCTTCGGTGGTACCTGGCTCAAACTCATGACACGCCAGCCACGAGCCCGTTACCTTGACCACTAGGATACCGATGCCTTTTGAAATACGCTAAAGGTATAAGGATGACACCCCTTCTACAAATTTCCATTCGCCCGCGAGAGGAGGCACAAGGTTTGCACCAGGCCACTCGACCCGATTCGGTAACTCCAGCCACGAGTTCAAGACCATAAACACTTAACTACGATGGCGACAGGAGTATAAGAAAAAGTGTTTCTTATATGTATTCTTTTCAACCAGTTACCACAAATTCCAAATGAATCTATCAGAGAAATCCCGGCTAGTGATAATTCTATCCCTAGCTATTATTTATCACTTGTTGTTTTATTTTGCAAGACACTTCGTTCACTCTAATTATTACCCCCCCCCCCTCCATGCAAGCTTTTGCATGCTGTTAGTGTGACAACTTGATCCTATTTTAAAATTCTACATCTTTTCTTACTTTTTTTCCAAGTGGTTATTTAAAATCTCCTTTCAATAACCGCACGCAGATATTTAAGAGGTAATGAGTAACGGACTTAAATATAATATTCTCTTTACTCTTTGATATTAAGAAAATGCCTCCCTTTTCTGCCCTCGTTCCGTCGAGATGCGGCAGCCGGTTGAAAGACGGGCGTGATTGTCAGAGATGTGACGTCATTAACTAAATCAACTTGTGGACTGCTTTATATTCTTATGTAACACTTCAGCAAATTATTCTTATTTTTTTCTATTTATTATGATGAGTGGATGATAGAGATTTCTCTAAGGTTCCACGTAAATGTATAACAGCAACTTATGTATTCTTTTTACGTTTAATGTTCCTGAAAGCCCTATTTTTGAAGGTCGAATTCCATTTCAAGAAAAGCAGAATTACACAAACGTATATAACATCTAATAAAATAACACAGGCAAAATAATATACGGGTTTTTTTCACTTTTCCTATAAGATTTTAAATTCAATATGAATATAAAATTAAATTGTTGTTGTTGTGTCCTTCCCGCAGGGAAGGAATGAAAGTTGCCATTGCCTGTGAGACAGGTTGGACTTCTTAACGATAGATGGCGACACCACCTATCTCCACCTCCACATTTTTGGCATGGAACTGAAGGGAAGGGAAATATTCTCCAGCCCCCTGCACTCGTGGTTTCTGCTGCGACCGCCCACAAGACTTTCGGACCCACTGATTTAACGAGCACGTACTCCGTCTATACTCGGTGGTATTTAGTGGCATCGGGCATCGAGCCCAGGCCCTCCGGTCTGGAGGTCGATGCTCTAACCATCAGGCTACCCACGGCCCTATAAAATTAAATTGTAGAGATTAAATATCCTCTACCATAATTATTTTATTAGCATTGAAATTTATTACGAGGGATAAGAAAATATTGCAGAAATTAAAACAATTAGAACAATAATTACGTTATATTAAATTATTTATGAAAGAAACTGTGTTATTATTGTTATTAAATTATTTTATATAACTTAAAAGTAAAGATATATCTACTCTTAAGTGTAAAGAGTTTATTCCCCCCCCCCTTTTTCTTTAAAACAAATATTCAATGTCTTTGATTTTACATTGCAGTCTCAAACATTGACGAATAAAAGATGTTAATTATTAAATCGCATAAAAAAATTAATGGTAAGAAATCCGATTACTGTTTTATATACGAGTACTCTTTATACAGTTTGTAAATTAATAACTAATTATCGCTTAAAATGAAACTCAAAAATCATGCGAATTAAAATAGAACTTGTACAAATATATCACACACACACAAAAGTACTAAATAAAACCTTAAATTTTTGCAAACGTAAATGCTTCATCATGAAATCACATAAAATTTTAATTTTGCACAGCGCAGTTTCGAATTTAATTTTCTTTTATAACCATAATAGAATAATTTAAATTTAAATTGAGTCTGAGCAATTAATATTTCTATTTCCCAAATAAATTATATGTGGTTTTCATTATTTTTTGATCTCATACTTTTTATTTCATTTTATTTATTTGATCAAGTAAATAGTTTTCAATTTTTTTTATTCATTTGCTGCATGTAAAAATTAATATTACTTAGTTTTTTTTAAAAAAAAAATTCGAATTGAGTAATGATGTATTTAAGTAGGTCATATTTTAGTAATTCATTGTAAATTTGTTTAATTTGCTGATTTTTAATTCCTCTCGTGAATACATTTTTTTAATAGTTAGCGTAGGAAGTAATGTATATTTGGCTCCCAAATAGAATAAAAAATAAACTAATCTTTTGTGGAAAGAAACAGTGAAATAGATTGTTAGAAAGTGATTTGTTAGAAAGCTTTTCGAAGGAATCCCGAATTAGAAAAAAATATTTCTCTCTCCTCTTATTTCGTAATAATACATAATTGTAATAATTATATTAATTATTTCTCAATAACAACAGTTCGTTTCCTCATTCTTTAATATTTATTAGTAAAAATTGAAGTAGGTCACTGCGCTCCTTTTCTTTAATAAAACAGAACAAGACCCAGATATTCTATCTATAATAAAGTTAAATAATAATATGGGAATTCCAAAAATGTCAGAAGTGGTAATTACAATATTTCTAAAAGAAGTAATTTAATGGCATGTATTAAACAAATATCCCTTAAAATTAAAAAATATATATATTTTTAAAAGTTATATAAAACTATTTTTTTTTTAAATTTTGATAAAAGCATAACATTAGATGGAACTGCTAATGAAGAATATTTATTTTTGTGTTCAAGTTTTTTTTTTTTTAAAAGGGAAAACTTAATTTTTTATGACAAAAAAGGACAAAATATACTTTTCTAATAAAGATAATAAAACTTAATGTAATTAGACTTAAAAATGTGTGGTGGATATAAGTACTTCTTTATCAGAAATCATGTTTATTAAGCAAAATATTTTAACGTATCAGCATTACCCACACACATATGTGTATGCAGCTATATATAAATATAAAAAGTGGGGAGTGTGTAAGCGTTTATTAACGCAGTGCTTCTTAAACTTTCTGTATTTGCGACCCAATATTCAATCATAATTTTCACTGCGCCCTCCTTCATACAAATATAACAATGCATTCAATTCAATAATACTATTCTTTGACGCTAAAGCTACAACACGATTTTAACCTCTGAGTCTATCGTCGTATATATACGTCTCACTCAACCGATGCGTTAAATGCCCCGGACGTATATATACGTCTTTCAGAAGTACGATCTTTTCTGTGCACTGCTATCTATGAAATTATTCCGACGGCGTTGGAATGCAATAAAAGGATCTTGACACTCCGTATTATAGAGAAGGATTTACTTATTTATTCCTTTTCTTCCCTCCCCCAATATATCACATACGCACGAATACGTGGACAACGGAGGCATTGAGGAGCAAATCGCGTAACTTTTAATCGGCAGTGAAGAGATTATTTATAAACTGAACAAATTATCAAGGCAAGTGCCAATTTTTGTATATAATTTTATATGTGGCAAGCACTTGGGGTCTGGTAATTATAAAAATTGTTCTTAATTTAGTATTGTTAAATTAATTATAAAATACATTGTGCTGTACTGATACATTTATAAGTGTATTATATCAGTGTAAATGTCAATTTTATTTTTTATTATGTCAGAATGTATTTTGTTTACTTTCAATGAATTTATAATTTTTTTAAAAAAATAATCTTTTGTTTTCGAATTTTCAATATGCTTGCACCTCCCTTGTAGAGTTATCGCGCCTTCCTAGGAGGCCCCCACAGTTTGTATTAACTGTGTATTAACTGTGTGTATAACTGTATTAGCGTCACACTATAAAGAAACACGAAGACTATTGATAGAATGTCAAAGGAACCAAGCTCACCCGAAGAGGGTTTAGAGGAGAGGTCAGTAACATATGGCACGCGGGCCACATGTGGCACGCGATGCAATTCTCAATGGCATTCTGCACTACTCTACAAATTTGTCAATTTTTGAGTGGATGGAAATTGATAAATTTGTAATGGAACTTATTTGACAAATATCTTCGGAATTATATATCCTAATAGAATTACGGAAAAATCTGAAAGATAACTCTAAAGATAAATTTACAGCTATTTTGTAAATTACTGATTGTCATTGTTAGAGAGATTTAATTGTTTCAAGAGAGAAAATTGCGTGTACTCTATGTGTGTGCTTTCCACTTCCGTTCTACGTATCTAAGTAAAAAAATCTTTCCTCAAATGTGAAAAATATTTTGAATCCGCAAAGAAATTGTTTAGCAACTAAAAGCTCAGAATCGTGTCTAATTGAAAATCAGAAATTATAACCTTGATTTTGCAATATGAAAGTAGAGCGATGTGCATTAAAATTCACATTAGAATTTTTATTTATCTTTTTATAATGTAGGAAAATATTTCTATTTTATGTTGTTTATTTCTAATTTTAATAAGTGTTTAAAAATAAATGACATATCTACAATGAAATTTTTTTTTTACTTTTGTTGAAAAAATAGTTACATTTTGTGCTGTTTATTTTTATGCTAAATAAATATCCTTAAATGATACAAAATTAATATATAATGAAACTGCAAATATCTATATTAATAATGTTTAAATGTTATAAAAAAAATTTCTCCCTCAAAATTTTTTAATAAAAAAATCGGATTTTATGCATATACTTTTAAATAAAATACATTTTGTATATATATATGTACTTTTTAAGAGAGAAAGTTTCTGCAAAGAGCAAAAGTTGGCAACACCGAAGCGTGTGAACTGATTAGTTGGAGACATAAGATAGCTTTTATAGTGACTATGATGGATTTTTTGAACCGATTGGCTAAAAACACGTAGTTAATATTATCATGTGACTATGACGTCATATGAATTGAACCCATTCATCCAGTAAAACCAAAAATGAAATCCAAAATTTATAAAGCACAAAATTTGACTCATTTTTAGACGAAGCAAAAGTACTAGCACGTATTTTGAATATTTCAGAATCTTTTCCTGAAAAACGTGATTTCGGAAAAAGAAAACTGTTTTATTTCGAAAAAGCAGAAAATGAATTTAAAGAAAACCCGGTAGAGAGAAGAATTTAAATATTATTTTTTAGCACTGCAATTAATACTGTTATTATACAAATGGAAGAGATGGATTTAAAAGAGAAGAGTATACCAAATATTATTTCTGATTTCAAATTAATCACTAATAAAAAAACGTTACAAAAATATGAAGTAGTAAAATGTTGCAAAAACTTTGTGAAGTTTTTTAAAAATGATGTAGATATGAGAACCCCTTATCCAGGAAATTGGTTTTCTATGGAATTTGATTTTGAATGAAAGATGTTTAAGTAACGCCCAACACACATTCTAAATAATAATTACAATAAGTTATTTTTAAATGAACCATGTAAAAATTTTTCTTTTTTCAGTTGCCAGTTACTGTAGCACAAGTGCTAAGCACTTTTTCAGAAAATTAAAATCAATACAGAGTTAGCTTTGTTCAAGAATGTGCACAGAACGCTAAAATTCACTTGCTATATTAAGCATCAAAAAAGAAATTGCAAAATAAATAAATAAATTTTATTTTTTTCTGAAATAATCACTGTATTAGCAAAAACAAAATCATGCATTAAACATGTAATGGTAATATATATTCGTGGTTTACATTTTTTTTAACTTAACAAAAAAGTTAAGGACCTCAAATGGTTTTTTGCTCCTTTATATAGTAGGCCGACTCTGGACGCATGAAACGCCATCCACGAGTTCGCGACCGTGACCAATAGGCTATCGTGGTCATACAAAATGGTGAATCACTGTAAGGCAATTTTATGTTTTATATGAATAAAAACAAGCATACATATAAATCAAAAATTCCCCAATATTGCTATTTTAACCGTAATAAATTAACACAATTTGAATTGGAATGTTATTTGTCATACATGATTGAAATACCGAAAATTCCAGTTTAGTCAATTACAAGTGGGTGAATTTTAACGTCGTACTAGTGGCCGAGGTAGCCTAGGCGTCAAAGTAATATAATCGTGGCCGGCATGGCATGAGTTCGAGCCCTGTATTACTGAAGACCCGTTGTGTAGAGGGGTGATGTACATTAAATCTATCAAGAGCTCAAACGTCATCCCGTTGGTGTGGTATGGTAGTTAGGAGAGGGGATGACAGTCACAGGTGTCGTCCTCGGCATTTGACCATGGTTCAAAATTACGAGGCCCGTCGCCAAAAGCCCTAGCGACTTTAATTTCATTCACTGACTAACGATTCCCCGTTTTTAATTTTCAGGGAAACGTGTCATATATTTGTGACGGGTGCTTACGCGTTTCACTAACCTTCTCTTAAATTCTATATTTTATTTATTTCAACCAATCTCCACCGGGAGCCAAAAGTGTGACTTATGCAAACGAGATATTTTCAGGTTTAGCGAGTTCGAAAAGGATATAAAAGGGAGAAATGAAATGAAGAAAAAAGGAGGGTGATTTTGAGAGAGTAGTTTTTCTAGTGGAAATATATTCGTCGGGAGAAGACTATTGAAAAGTATTCATTAAATCGGTTCGGGACGGAACTGAAAGATAGCTGAGATTGAAGCCGCTCATTAAAGCAATCCAGATATAGAAGAACCTGCTTTAAGAAAAGGTATCAGGTCAGTTGTTTTCATAAATTAAATATAAATGTGTAGCTTGATTGTACGCGTCGTTCTCCGTGGATTCAGTTAGGATTCCGTCGTTCATATTCGAATTCTTCTCGTACTCCACTGTATTTTGTTGATCTTAAGGTTTGAATAGTATTTGTGTAATCTCTCAATTAAGAAAGGTCAATAAATAAGATTGATTTATTAAATAAGTTGTAATTAATTATGGATCCAACATATTCAGATTTAGATAATACGCGAAGGGGAGTTAATAATCATAGGGGTAGTGATAGACTACGACATATTTTCACAACTAAATTTGTATTCTTTTATTTCGAAATAGTTATGAATTATACAATTACTTTTACATTTAATATTTCACAAATTTACCTCTTTCCATGTTCCAATAATAAATAATAACTTTTCTAAATTCAATGGGGAAATTTCAGAGGTCCTGTCCTATGTTTAACAATGTAGTTCTTAAACACGAGCTTTGAGATTCAAATTAAACTTCAAATGAAGTTAGAAATATTTTTATGTACTTAATCTGCTAGAACTGTCTATTTATAGCATTTGTATTCGCATAGCCATAATACACTTTTCTGCGGTGAGTACTTTCAGTTAGTTGACACGAAAAGTGCAAAATTTTTATAAATATTCGACAATTTTTAAGTTAGTTTTAAGTTTTTTAAAAAATTTTTTTTAAGTTTTGCTTTAAATCAACGGGTATGATAAGTAAGAAAAAACATTTTGTTAAAATTAAACAACTTATTACCTCAACACATTTAGCGTTCATCAGTAGCGTTCATTCGTATCCGTGACACTCTGGGGATGAGTTCTTGACCATAACCACTAGGCTACCGTGACCACAAGTTTCGAGTCATAGAGAATATTATAAGACAATTTATTCATAGTCTTATAATGTGAATTATTTACTCATGAACGATACAATGATACATCGAGACTCTAAATCAGGGGTCGGCAACCGATGGCACGTGTGCCACATGTGGCATGTGGTACAATCCTCAATTGTGCACTCTGTACTACTCTACAAATGAGTGGTTGGAAGTTGATAAATTTGTAATGGACCTTCTTGACAAACATCTTCAGAATTATGAACATTTAAGGAATTTACGAACAAATCTGAAAGATAACTCTAAAGATAAATTTATAGCTATTTTGTAAATTATTGAATGTCATTGCTGGAGAGATTTAATTGTTTCAAGAAAGAAAGCTGCATGTACTCTGTGCAGTAGCGCACACAAAAAGTTTTCAAGGGGGGAGTCCATGGTCGAAATTCCCCCAACTCGTTTCATACCTCAAGACAACACCAATTGATTTTTCTGATTTTCTTAACAAAAAACAGTAAAAAATAAATTATTGAATTTATAATTAGCATTAATCAATAAAATAAATTGTTAATTACAAGTACTTAATTAAATTTTACGTTATATATATATATATATAGGATTATCATCAATTGAAAAAAATTCAAGGGCTTTGGGGGGAGGGGGTCCGGACCCCAGGACACCCCCCGGTGTGCGCCACTGACTCTGTGCATTCTGTGTGTGTGTGTGTGTGTGTTTCTGGTTCTGCATATATATATAAGTAAAAATTCTTTCTTCGTATGAAGAACATTTCGCGTCCTCAAAGAAATTGCTTAACAACTGAGTGCTCCAATTGAAAGTTACACATTATACCTCTGATTTTGCGGTATGAAAGTAGTGGTGCAATTAAATTAAATTAAAGTTTAAATTAAAATTTATTAATTAATTCTTAAATTAGAACTTTAATTATCTTTTTATTTAACTATAATGAAGGGAAATACTTCGATTTTATGTTGTCGATTTCTTGTTTGAATAAATATGTTTAAAAATGTATACATACGTGCAATTTAATTTTTTTTATTATTTATACATATTTTATGCTGTTTATTTTTATGTTGAGAAATACCTTCCAATAATGCATAATTAACATATAATAAAACTGTAAATCAAATTATTGACTTCTATTCTCTAACTCTACATTTATCGCGAGAATCGAATTATTTAAAAAATGTCTTACTGTGTGGCACGCTGAATCCTATTGGTAGATTGGTTTGGCATGTCAAAGCGAAAAGGTTGCCGATCCCTGCTCTAAATCATAACCTTCAAATGCATGATGTGCATCTAGTTTGTGAAATCAAATATTCACTCACCATCAAATCTGTAGCTGTCATTCGTGGAGTGATAAAACTGAATCCATTTTCAATATAGGAAATATAAGGATTTATAAGCATATTGTGAGCAAACTAGAGATGTATTTTTTCTTATTTGGATAGAATATTTTTCACGTCGTTGCTAATCGACATAAAATCTTGCCAGGTGCTCTTTCGAATCAATTCTGTGCTCTCGTGTGGGCACGGAAAAAGATATTCCCCCGTTCGGAACTTACTCTACCATTCCCATCTCCATATTTTCCCCGTTAAACCAATTCGAAGAGATATAAGATCCAACCTGGGAACTTACCCCTCTTTTCCCTGCATTTCTCATCCCCTCGGATAAATTTCCTTAACAAGGCCTCTCGGTTTCCTGCGCACACTTGTGTCTTCCACAACCCTAAGTCACCCCAAAACAAACTTCTGATTGCAATAATTTGCGAAACAATATTTTGTTTGAGTCAACTAAGGGCAAACTCAATGCTGCCTTCTGCTACTTGCCTTATCCTTTTTAGCTTTATTTATTTATTTATTTGACTACTCTTCTTGATAACTTTTGAAACGAAACGAATCGATTTTTTTTAAGAGAGCAGAACGAGCTAGTTTGTATTCCATGGATTCGCTTTGCCAGGGCCCTTTCTGCTTTATTAGTGTACACGTATAAAAGATAGGATCATTGCCTTGTTGTTTCTTTTTTGTTCTTCATCTTCTTCTTACTCCCCGTGCTTTTTGCGAATGTGATTTGGAAGTTCAAAAAATTCTTCTTTTTTTCCCTTTTTTTGTTTTTAACTCCGGGAAAATGTGTTAGCCGAACGCAGGATGGTAAGGCGGAAAGCAAATTAGTCGGAGGGGATATACAGTGCACTGAAGTTTTGTGGTTCGTTACCACTTATATGTGAGGTTGCTCTTTCTCGGGAGATATTGACCGAAAAAGACTTTTTCGACTTCGTTAGGCCAACAAGAAGGGACAGAGACTTAATTAGATGTCAGGTGCTACGAGCGGCAAAACACTGTGAAATTGTGTTAATAAAGAAACTCTTCCGATACTGCAGACGACCGGTTAAAATTCTTTGCGTTCCTCGGCTTTTATTTGACTCGATTTGATAAGTTCCCGTGGAATGAGACAGAGTGTGGCATTCTCTCTCTCTCTCTATTTTACTTTATTTAAAATGGAAGAATGAGGAAGAAACTTTGAAAGTTTTGAATTATTAATTGAATGAATTGTGTTTAGCATTACATGCATGGAGCGATGGTACTAAACGAGAAAACCTGTAACTAAATTGACGAGGAAGCAGAGCGTAAGAGTATGATTCCTTTTCTTTTTGTGTGGGAGGAAAAAAATAATAAAACGAAATACACCTTAAAATGTGCGCGTGGGTGTAATGCAATTATTTTAATAACTAAAAAAAAAAAAAAAAGGAATGACGTCCTTTTAAATTTAATCTTTTCATTCAAGCCTGGAGAATATTTGTGTATTGAACGTTTTTTGTCTGCTCATTTTTGTTTGGTACAAACGTCCGCTAGCCTTGCCAATATATCTCGTAATTTGAGAACAGTGATGCCAACGTGAGGATTTTGAATGTAGACAAATTTAATCTGCATCATCATCCCCCCCCCCTTTACGACGGGCCTAGTAGAAATAGGATTCGAACTATTGATTCTATCACATTTGTCACGACCCGGAGGGCGCGAGTGTGAGAGGGTTCAAGGAAGAAGCATAACTAATTAACTCCTTACGATAACTAATTTGATTCAACTTTTAACACTATATGAATGCACTTTAAAAACTAAACCCGAGGAACAATAAGAAATCTTAACCCGAATTTATATATCAAAATTATGAAAGGCACTTATCTTTCTTAAATCTCTTGTATGATCCGATTTTCAACCTGCTAGCTCGTTCAGCTGTACCTTCCACTATTCATGTGGATACTTATTCTAGTATTGACTTTACGATGCGTAACCACCAGTCTCTAACACTTGAATTTAAGCTTACGATCAACTCTTTACCATTACCTCGCCTACTCTACGACTAGCACTTAAATAGAGTTTGCATTCGCATAAATCAAGTCCTCTCTACGGAAAACGATTTTTAAACTAATATCATTGTTAAAAAGAGTATTTCCCCCAAGAGAATTAGTATAAGCCCGAATAGAACCCGTTACACATTGCCGGCGGCGAACCACGCGTCTTTTAATCATGGCTGAAGCTGCACCATTGTCATGATTAAAAGCCGCTTGGCGTGGGCCAAATGGGCTCGAGCACATGAACTCGGCCTCGGAGGGGAGGGGGACTCGTCTCGTTCTAAACTCGGCCTCAGTAAGATCTTGATCCGAATAATTTGAATAGTTACATGTTATTCCCAGACATTTCTGCCAAAAACTGAGAATTTTAAATTAAATGCCAACTATCAACAGTGGCAAGATGGCATTACTATGTCATATCCATGACTAGACCTATGCCTACCCATACATGACGTCATTATTCATTTAGTCGATAGGAGGCAATCTGTCGAGTTAGTGTGTACCTAGGTTTGTGGGATTATGAATAACGCAGATTTATCTGTTATGGGGTACCATTTACATGAGTATTTGACAACGTGTACCACATACCAGTGGTCCTCAACACCCGGGCCGCGGACCTGTACCGGTCAGTGGATGAAATAGTAACGGTCCACACAAAGAACATTAAATTATTTCCATTTTATTTACTGTGGTGCATTTCTCTCAGGTTTGTGCCATTTCTTAAGGAAATGACTTCATATTTCCTTTTAAATGATTTTATATTACACGTTAAATGACTTTATATTCATTTTCTGGTGTAACTGTTTTTTATTCTGAAGGCTTGTTTAAATGCATTTAAATTAAAATTATTAAATCAAAACAAACTAAAATATAGACAATCAACAAACTTCTGTGGTCCTTGGTAAAATTATAGAAAAATGACAAGTCCGTGGCGATAAAAAATGTTGGAAAACACTGCTATATACTGTCTACTTAAAATAGTCATAGGTAGGTCCATTTTTGATTAGGGATCCAGGGCCACAGGAAATTTTAATACTTCACTGATCATCGAATTCTGTTTCAGTTATGCTCTTAACATCAATCATTACACTACTCCAACATCTCGATCAATCAAAATGCTTGTCTATCAACAACGAGGTCAATTAAAAACTATTCTAATCTAAGCCGCACCCCAAATGCTCAGCGTCTTTCTGGAAAAGGAAAAATAGTGTAAAATAGTTAAGAACCTGTAATTGCTCCAACTGTCCCATTTATCGCATTTTTTTATTCGATTCTAGCCGCAATCGATTTTTAGTAGTTTTAATATTGGGGGAAAAGTGCGGCTTAGAATCGAGTAAATACGGCATATATCCAGTTTTTTCATGATTTCTTATAATAGTTTGGACACAATAAATGAAATTTTTCCATCATTTGACCCAAGCAGCTTTAGTTTTGAAGTATAGATTCATTATTCAAGGTAGAACAGCACGCGCATGGGGTATTATCTCCAATAATAATACAACAGTTTACTGTTGTTGACATGTTTTGGAAGCCAGGGCCGCTTTTCCACTTAGGCACGTGCCTTGGGCGTAAAAGATTTTGGGGCGCAAAATATTGGAGGGTGAAAAAAAGAGGAAAAAATTTAAATTACAGTGAACGTATCACCACCTAGCGAATCGTGAGAGAAACATTTCTGTCTTCAAAAGAGTAAACATAGAGACAGTCTTAGATTATGTTCGTAGTGTGTAGGAGAGAGAGAGATATTGATATTAATGTCACACTACAAAGCTACACGAGGGCTGTTGGCGACGGACCTGGTAATTTGGAGCAACGGTCAAGTGACAAGTACTTCACCGGAGCTGCCATCCCCTCTTCTAATTTCCACACCACACCAATTAGAAGACAACTTTTTTTCCAAAGAAGAGATCACACACACACAAATTGTTGAGATCTTTAAATTAAATTAGGACCTTTTTCTTTGCAGTTGAAGTCAGTTTCTGTGAAGCTGTTAGTTCCTTAAAGTTCTGACAATTAACAGCAATGATCTACTACGTTTTTTCGCCTTTTTAAAATATAGCAACATTCTGACGACCTTAAAAATTTTTTATTCAGCCAGTTATCGACATTTAATTTTACGTGAATATATTAAGAAACATATCTTAAAAGGGTCGCTTTTATGAAGAACTCTCTGAACCCCTCGTGCAACCCCCCCCCCTTTCGAAGTAACAAGACTCCTCTCAATTTGTGCTCTATCCACTCTCTTAATTTATTTAAACGCCGCTACTTCTTCCTAAACACTTTTCAAAAGAACACGCTCAAGAGACCCAACTGTCATTAATACCCTTAACGATAATCGATGCACTCGATCCATACGATTAATCTGTCTTCCGATACTCTCAATCATCATCGATAAATCTACATCTCCTAGTCGGAGTCGTACAAAAGAAGACGGTCTCCTACAAGGAAGACTATCCATCAGTGAGCAACAAAGATTCTCTTTGAGTCATTACCGGGTCCAGCCCTCGCTGTAAAAGAAACTCTTCCTCTTTAATAAATATACAACATGATATAAATAAATAGGAGATCGATCAGCACTTAACATTAGCTATTGGCTCGACAAGGCCACTCTTGGGCCCCACCCTCTCTGGATCCATCAGCGTCGTTTCCCTTTTTAAGTGGGATGGCAATTACCGAAGAAGAAGTCGGCGAGCATTAAGTGCATTAATGTATTCTTTGGGAGTTTTTGTTTGCCGTTTAGCTCTGGTTTGTCTCTTCCGGTGGGGGGGGGAAAGGCGACGCAGGTATTATAGGGGGTTGTCGCTAATTATCGATGAGGAAGTTGAAGGTTGGTCGGTTGAATCTGATGTATTCAAAGGAATGAACTTTGAAGAAGGGTTCTATCTCCTCTTTGGGAAATCTGTAATAGAAATTGAAGGGGTCCGTGAGTTAAAATTGGGGGGGGGGGGGGCAACTGCAATTTTAAATTGAAACTAATTCTTATTTCTTTTTGCCGTACAAGTATGTAATAAAATGCGGTTGCGACGATATATCATATATAAAAATAAGGCACAGAGGTAGACGATTTTTAGATATTTTATCGTAGCAACCATTACAAGTTATTTCAAGTCAATATAAGCTTTTGCCATCAATTTATTTTTCATTGTTATGTTAATTTGTTTCGTTGCTAGCATAATTCATTGATCTCTAAATCTTTGCTCTAAAGGGGAAGGCCACAGACCTTTCTACCTTAGCTTAAAATTTTATTTGAAGAAATGAGAAAAGGGCTCCAAACTTTAGTTCATTGAATTGGCCACTCCTACACCTGCAAATCGCAACTAGCAAAGAAGGAGTAAAAGTATCGAATAAGTATCCCCAAACGGATTTTCTTTTCGACTTAGTTTGGTAACTTAGTTGTTCGGCTGGCAAAAAGCTCGCCGCCACAAAGCCTGAATTACCAGACCCTAAAATGGTTAAATCAGATCTTCTAGCCCCAAAGCAGCAGTCAAGGTCACTAACAGCTTTGCGTCGAAGTGGTGACTCGGAGAATGAACACTGACAGCCCAGACTAATGTATCCCAATAGAAATTTCGATAAACATTCACCTTCCTAACATAAGTGACGGATCTATACGCGTCCTTAAACTAATTCTCATCAGAAATCTTTGGGCTGTCATTCACAACCAGCCTTTTTGGAAGAAGAAACCGTGATATGCAGATTAGGTCAGTTATATATAGTATAGGCTTTCTAGCTAGTGAGAGAGATAGGGGAGAATAGATGAATAGACGGAGTTGCCAGGAGGTTGAAATATTGAGAAGCTGACGCTAAGGAAAGATATCTACCGATCAGGTATTTGCAAAAATTGATAGCGCGTTTAGGGCATTAAATAGTTGAAGATATTTAAGTGACGATTGGTCACCATAACCAAGTTTTAAATCAAATTTTACAGTAGTGGATTGATCCATAAAAGGAGGATCGATTTATATATATATATATAATTGAAGTCTTCTCAGCATTCGCGTCTCTCGTAGTTAAATACCCTCTGCTCTTTATTGGAACATCTCATCTTATTTGAATACTTGAATTGTGTCTGTTGATAATTAGTGTGCTGAATAAATAGTTGAAAATTATTATGGCAAGTCATCCTTCACTTCCTCCCACACCTCTAATCGGGTCCGACAGTAGGTCAAGAATGTTACACATATTACAATTAGTGATATACATGGCTACTGTGTATGCATCAAATAAATTCGCCATTTCAACTGCAGACTGTCGTGATATAAACTGAAAATGCTCCAAATAACGCTCAGTATAGTGGGGAATGAATAGTATACACGTTAATGGGGGGGGGGGGTAACTTTCTCTACATGGTATTACTCAAAAATCTAATGTAAGGTTTGCCTTACTCCTCAACTATGGATGGCGCTGCCATTTTAATATAAAAAAAACAACGAGAAATTTATCACACACAGAATGAGAGGGAAAAACGATAATGAGCGAAGGACTGGGACTAAAATGTGTCAAAGAGTGAGAGTTATATTTGAGCCACACTACAAAGCTGCACGAGGGCTATTGGTGATGGACCTCGTAATTTTGAACCAAGGACGTGGTGAGAATGATATCTCAGCTGGAACCCCCCTCTCCTAATTTCCAGACCACACCAACGGGAGGTCGTTAGAGGGTTGACATATTTAGCATGCATCAGTCTCCTCTGTATGGCAGGTCTTCAGTGGTACTAGGCTTGAACTCTTGACGCGCCTGCCACGAGTACGATACTTTGATTACAAGGCTACCACGGCCACAAACTGTGTCTGAAAACTAATGTAAAGGTATAATGTGTTATTAATGATGTATGCTTAAGTGTGTGTGCCGTGTGGCTGTGTTTTGGTGAAGTCCAAATAAAAAGATGGCCACAAAATTTTTGTTTGTCTCATGTCTAGTGAATGAGTTCCTCTCATAGCATCGAACCTAAAGAATAGAATTGTCCCTCAACAAGATAAGTATGGGGTAAATTACTTCTAGTAGAAAACAAAAATTAAAATGCTTAATAACTGGTTTAACAGAGGAATTGTTTTCAGCCCAGTTGACTAAAGCACAGTACGAGATGTGGCTGCGAACAGACTGGTTGGTGGTTCAAATAATGCACCAGCTTCTTCCAAAAATTTTACATGCAAAACAATCAATGATTTTTAGAAGTCTCTTTGAGGTCCACATTTTCAAAGCCTTCATTTTTCGTCAATTGTCTAGTTTTTCATCATAAAATCAATCTTAAGTTCAGTTTTCACAAAACTCTGCCTGTAATTTTCTAAATTATCAGAATTTTTAAAAAAATATATCTTTTGATAAATGTCTTAAAAATTTGTCGGTAAAATAAATTTTTACTCAACACTTTTCAAAAACTTTTCTCTCTCTCTCTCACCTAAGATAGAAATATTAAAAATATAAGCGATAGATATACTAAAAATATAAGCGATCGAAATATTCAAAATGAAATCCTAAGATTGGAAATCCCAAAATTTTTGGGACTATATGCTAATTTATGTGGATTATTGATCCAAGCATCTGTCAAGAAACGGTAAAAATAGTATGAATCGTATGAGTAGAATTGTAGTATATGACCCCCAAACAGTTTTTCCAGAATGTCGAATTCGAATGATATTTGGAACATAAGTTACATAGACCATCCTTTTCAAATGCTTCCTACATTCATTTAACAATAGGGAATCTACTATTTTTAAAGAAGTTTTCAAGCAAAATTTTACAAAATCTGAAAATTCATCTAACTTGAAATGTGGGGAAAAATGGCATCCACAAAGAAAATTTTTTGAGTTTATTTCCTAATAATATAATACTGTTTATTAACTAATTTATTATTATATCAATATTTTTAGTGACCTTTATGAGAAAAATATTGATTTTATACTGCTCCTATGAAAATTGCCGAAGTTATAAATTTAGTAAAGGTTTCCTATGTATTTTTTGTGTGTGTGTGATAATGACTGTACAGTTGACCGATTTGTCGTTTTTGTTTCGGTGGTTCGAGTTCGGTGCTAATAATCCATTCGAAATAGAAGAAACTTTTTAGCTAAAACTAGGACGTAACAAGCAAGAACACATATTCATACGAAAGAACAACGAAAAAAAATCTTTGCAACTAAAAATCTAAAGAAAACAATTGGTAAAAGTAATAGTCAACTATTACGTGTCAAAAACATATCAGTTCGAATTCCTACTGTCAACTGAAGAATTCACACATCCAGATTCATTACAAAAAGGATGCCAACTTTTGCAACAAAACTTATAAAACCAAATGATTAAAATCTTTTATTAAAATAAATAAGAAAAATTCGAGTTATGTTATTAAATTAAATTCTTAGTTAAATTATTAAATAACGTAGACGCTAATATTATGAAAAAGAGAATAATTTCCATCGTTAATAGATATATTTTTAAAAAATTTCAAAGTATTTATTTCATATTTACATTATATTCAAATCTAAACCAACTGCGTAGTTTCTTTTTTTATACACTGCTGGCCGCCGTAAATGCAACACCAAGAAAGACAAGAGATAACACAATAAAACTTATTTTGTAGATAACATGTTGACCAAGTATCAAATGATAAAGTTTATAGACTTCTGTGAAGTGTGGTTATTGCCAGAATCAGTAGCCAGAGTAGCCGCCATTGTTGGAGATCACCGCTGCCACACGCCTCGGCATTGATTCAAAGAAACTTTGGATGTGTTCTTGGGGTACAGCAGACCAAACAGCTTCCACACGTTGCCAAAGTTGATCTGGTGTGGCAGCTGGGGGTGTAATCTGGGTCAATCGTTGAGCAACCATGGACCACATGTTTTCTATCGGCGAAAGAACCGGAGAGCTAGCCGGCCAGGGAAGCAATTCAATCTGGTGATTGACGAAGAACCATTGGATAATGCGTGCCACGTGTGGTCGCGCACTATCCTGTTGAAATATGGCTGTGGCCAAGCCCTGAAGGTAAGGAAGGACAACTGCCTCTAACACCTCGGAGATGTAGCGTTGGCTGTTTACAATACCGGCAATGCATACTAGAGGAGTGCGAGAGGGATATCCAATACCGCTCCATACCATAATACCCGGTGCAGGACCAGTGTGGTGGTGCATAACGCAGCTGTTCAGCATCCTCTCTCCACGGTGTCTCTAGACTCGAATCCGACCACCGTGGTGTTGCAGACAGATGCGTGACTCGTCAGTAAAGACAACTTCATTCCATTCTGCCACCCACATCCTTCTTTCCTCGCACCATTGCTGGTGGAGACGTCTGTGGCTCTGTGTCAAGGGTAGACCAAGCAATGGACGTCTTGCGGACAGACCACTCTGCTGCAAATGGCGTCGAATGGTACGCGCAGACACTGAATGATGCGTTACAGGCTCAATGTGCTGTGCTGTGGTTCGTGATGTGACTGAGTGATCCGTCACTGCCATGCGCGCAATTTGCCTGTCCTCACATGAAGTGGTGCACTGAGGTGGATGCGATCGACCACGTTGGTCCGTCGTAACCTCCTGCATCCAACGATCACATATCCGCATTACAGTTGTTTGTTTTCGTCCAACACGACAACCTATTTCCCTGAAAGGTAATCCACAATCTCGGTAGGCCACTCTATCCTTCCTCTGTCGAACTCGGATACTTGATCAAAAGCTAATCGTTGTTTTCTACGAGACATAACTGATCGTTTTTTGAAAAAACCACAAGAAAAACACAATTGCCGAACTGGAATTCATCGAAATCTCCAAGCCTTAAATGGCGCTTTGAGGTGGCGCCACAGGCGTGCGTGATGTGTGTCTGCCCTGAAATTCTAATCATTTGCATATCTCACCTCTGCTAATGCATGTTGTAAATTTCATGTTATTTGCGTGCTTCCTTCAGGGTGTTGCATTTACGGTGGCCAGCCGTGTATATAGCAACCTCCTCGAGTCCAGGTAACGGGTAAAGAGCTATAATAAGCTGTCAAATAGGGCGAGTTATTGCTATTTCCAATTACTTTTTCCACACAATAATGAGTACAGAAATCGCGTCAGCTGTAAATTGATTAATAACAACAGATGTGAAAAATGAAAAATAAAGAATTTGTAAACACAATTTTTTTCAGTTTCTTAATGCCTATTTTGGTGATAAAAAACAAACAAACAAGAAGAGCTCGAATTATGAAAGCCGAGAAGCTCTTATTAAAATTTCATGGATGCTTAAAATCGCAATGTAACAATTCATTTCTATTTAAAAAGTATACAAAAAAAAGTTACAACTTGAAGAAGTGTATTTATCACATTTTAATCATAACTGATATGCTTTTTGTACTTTCTTTTGGTTAAAGAAAACATACCTTATCTTTCAGGGAAATGTCTAACATTTTTCATTTATCAGTATTTTACTGATTTGTTTGATGTGTAAAAATTGAGCTAAATTATCTGAAAGTAGATCTTTAAGTTTCGCCTTTCATTATCAAAAATGTTATAACATCAACTTAAAATTATTAAGAACAAAATAAAAAGGCGCATAAGAAGGAAATCAAATATTTCATAATAGCTTCCCTAGATTACATCTTTTTTCTTGGTTACACATGCGACATAATCCAGAAAGCGTGTCTACGAACATAAAACGAAATTGTTTACTTCTTTCTCAAGAATATGTATTTTATATATAAACGCATATATATATATATATAATATATATATATATATATATATATATATATATGTATATATATATATATATATATGTATATATATATATATTGATATATATGTGCTCTGAATCCTTCTAACCCACTCAAAATATTTAAGTGAGGTCCTCATTTTTGTTACATCTTTCTTTCCTAATTCTCCTTATTCCATCGAATTTTTATGATATAAATGTGCTACGTCATCTAGTTCACCCGCCACACCAATAATACAGTGTTTTTTACTTATACACACACACACACACATATATATATATATACAATAATACAATGTTTTTTACCTATACACACACACACATATATATACAATAATACAGTGCTTTTTACTTATACACACACACACACACACACACATATATATATATATATATATATATATGTGTGTGTGTGTGTGTAAGTAAAAAACACTGTATTATTGATGTGGCGGGTGAACTAGATGACACGTAGCACATTTATATCATAAAAATTCGACTGAATAAGGAGAATTAGGAAAGAGAGATGTAACAAAAATGAGGACCTCACTTAAATAATTTGAGTGGGTTAGAAGAATTCAGAGCATACATATCAAAAAATGTAGGAGAAAAGCGACTCCCTCACTCACTCATCACGACGTCTCCTGAATTTACAGATCTACAGACTTGAAAATTGGTAAACATGTTGCACATTTGTTGAATATAGATCCGCTAATAACGAGTTTTTTGAAAATTGGCTCCCAAGGAGGTTAAGCAGGCGAACTAGACTAAAATTCCAGTTTTTGATATTAGACCTACAAATCTGAAATTTGGTTTGCATGTTTCTTTTGCTGAGTATGATCGGTAGGTGGGGGGCAATTAGAATTCGATTTCCGAGACGAGTTGCCAGGAGTTTAAGGAATGCTACAGATAAAAATCCCCGATAAAAAACCCACAGTAATGAAATTTCGTATGCAGGTTTCTTTGGTTGAGTTGAAAACCATTAAGTACAGATTTTCTGGAAATCGACTCCCAAGAAGGAAGGCGTGGGATTGCGGGGCATATACATGAAAAAATTCCCGTTGTTCAACTATCATACCTACACACATAAAATTTAGTAAGCATGTTTCTCTTGTTGAGCAGAGATCTGCTAAAATGGGTTTTGCTGAAATCAACTTTGGAGAGGGGGAGGGTATGGGAGTAGTGTGTGCATACGTGCTCATACGCGCTGTTATATTCCTTTTTGATCGTTGTATTAAGTTTTTGTTTTTTTGTTCGTTTCTTCTTCTGCATGTATGTAAACTTTGCATATTGTTTTTACACGTAAGAATACTTTGTTAAAATTCATTCTGCCAATTAATTTTTTTAAATCTGCGATCTATACCTAATTTTAAACTTAAACATTTTTTGTTATGTAACATGTGCAATAATGTATACATTTTTTCATATCCTACTATTACTTCATTCTCTCCCTATATATATATATATATATATATCTTATTCAAATTTTCATTCGTTAATAAAATACTTTCTATTTATCTACACACACATTCAAGTTCAAGTACATTTTCTTAAAGCTTGTAGTGGATGACACTTGATGTTAATACAGCTTTTTAAAATATTAATTCATTACTTAAATTAAAAATGAAAAAAAAGTAACAAAAATAATAGTCCAACAGCATATATAGAAAGTAAAATGGTTCGTTGTGTCCCTGTAGCACTATGGATTTTTTATTCCAAAGGTCGAATCTCAGGCCCCCTGAGATGGCCTAATTTCTGAGAATGTGATTTCTTTCTTACTTTACTATTTTATTGGAATAATTAAATTTAATTAATGAATAAACAATAACAAACAAAAAAAAGTCTAACAACCTATATAGAAAGGAAAATGGAAAATTGCAAGGAAAATCGCTTTCCATTTTGTCACTTAATATTTTGATTCTATCTCATATACATACATATTTATATTAATTGTAGTTATTTCATAAAAAGTAAGTAAATTTTTTTTTTATTTGTTGACCTACGTAGGAACTGATTTAAATTTTTTTTACATTACTTGTTTATGCTTAAATGAAGCTGACCAGTGGGCAGGTGTCTTCTGGAATGGAGATCCATTAGAGGTATCACGTCATGTCAATCTCTGGGCCCTTAATGGGCAAACTAGGTTTTCCACGGGTAAAATAAAATTCACCACCAAGATATGTTAATGTACTATCATTAGAAGAAAATTACCCTTTAAAGGGTTAATTTATTATTATTTTGTATTTTTGTAATATCTACATCATTCGCTATGTTGCTGTTTCTTTATTTTATTCATTATATAATCATTTACTTAAATCCTTTTCTTATAAGTATTCTTTGTTTCTTTTGTCACTATATGTTCTTAGTTTACTAATAAACTCTTTTAGAAATGGGATCAATATTTTATAAAATAATTGCGGCAAAAGCCTAAAAGAAATTTTTCAGTTTTTGCTTACATTGGGTCCATTTACAGTTTATGTTGGCACTGTTGATTAATCATTATGGTATTTTTTTTTCAGCAATTTAAGATTGCGGTGGTTAACTTTTAATATTTTTTTTTAGATTCTTCTTCTTAAGCACTACAGACAGTTGCCGGCCAAGGTCTTACAAAGTCTTCGCCATCTAGCCTTATCCAGTGCAATAGCTCTCCATCGGCTTATTCCAGTTATCCCTTAAGTCATATTCAACATTATCCAAACCACCTAGTTAGTGGAGGTTTTCCTTTCTTTCATTTTTCATTTATTCTAGAAAAACTTTTCTTTTTATTTGAAAACAACTCAATATAGCTAAATATGTGATTCAACCATCAAATGCGGGATGTTTAAGTAATTTTTACAATACTGAGTTCACCATATTTGTATTAATTTTTGAATTGTATTTTCCAAGCGTCGTTATGTTTTACTGTGATCCAAAGATCTTCCACAAAATTTTTCTTCAAAGATCAACAGCATGTTCGTTTCTGCCTTGTTGAAGATCCAGCATTACCTTCCGTACAGGGCAAATGGCCTTACCAAAGTTTTGTAAAAGTTTATTTTGGTTTTTAAACTAATTATTTTTTATTTTAGATGGTTTTTAAGGCCCTATAAACATCTGTTAGCCATTGATAACCTATTTTTTATTTCAATTTTTATATCATTGCTGCTTAAAATCATCATTCCTAGATATTCAAATTGATTCACAGTTTCAAAAGTATATTGATTTATTTTTAGGTGTGTGGGGGGATATATCCACAGTTTTACTTGATACGATCAAGTAGAAGAGGCTAATTTAATTGGTAAACTAGTTTTAATTAGTGAAAATATTAGCTTAAAGTTTACGATTATTTAGTATTTTTAAATTGATATTACCCTTTGATTGAAATATATTAAAATTCCATTCTTAAAAATTCCTCATCTTTTGTTTACTCTCCGATTTCATTTATATTTTGTAAGCTGAAGTGTTTTATCAAATATCAGATAGAGAGAGAGAATTGCTGCCTGTAATTCAGAATTTGTTGTTAAATCCACCTGCTAAATACTCCATAAAATTAAAGTCTTGTACTAGAAAATTTTGAAGAATCTTTTTTAAATGAAGGAAAATATTATGTATATATATATAGGCTAAATTCATTTGACGTCAGTCTCATGATAACCGCGATCACGTGTTTTCAGCCAATCAGTTCATAAATTCCTGTGACATCATACTTACATGTCAAAGCAATCATCAGTTATGCGCTTCACTGTTACTAACTTCTGTTTTTTGCAGAACCCTTCTTTTAAAAAGTATATATTTGTCAACAATAATAACGACCATAGGTAAACAAAATGCATTTGATTTTAAAAAAAACATGCATAAAACCTGATTTAAAAAAAAAAATTGAAGAGTTTTACTCTATTTGAACATTTTTACCAAATTATCAGATTTAAAGTTTTATCCGAATTTTACTAGTAGAACAACAAATACAAGTTCTCCATGGAAATCAAAACATTCAGTTTTGATTTCAATGGAGAACACGTGATTACATTTGTCATGTGACCTTCATGGCTTTAACCTATTTGTGTAATGCTGAGGCGATCGTAGTACTCTTTTGAATGCTGGGTAAGTACAACAGTTTACTCAGGAGGTTGGTTTTTTGTACTTCTAAGCCAGAGGGGTTGCCAATCCGCGGCACGCGTACCACAGTGTGGAACGGCTGAGTTGTAACAGTGACACGCGAAGACTTATTGAAAGATTAAAAAATTTTAAAAGATAATAAATACTAATTTTTTTTACTGTTTTATTGAAAGTGTTTCAGACAAAATAAAGCATCAAAATCTATTTTAAATACACTTAAATAACAATAGAAAATTATAATGTAGACACTTCTACAATGTTGTGTGCTTTGGTTTTCCGAAGGAATGCATTTGTGAGATTCTGGAATTTGAGGGAGTGTGTTTTAAAATATCTGGAAGAAACTGCCTAGTGAGTGCTTACTTCTCAAGAATGAAGATAGGCTTTGAGATTAAGTTTTTCTTACTGATACTGATACTATTTAAACAATTTAAATTTAAGATAACAAGGAAAAGATTGTTCTTTTCCAATCCTGATTGATCTTATATCTTCTTTTGTGAACACTTTGGCTTTTTTTTGTCTCGATTTTGGAGAAAAAAAGAGAAACCAACGTACACCTAGAACAATCAGATTCTGTTAGCATCTTCGAGAACTGATCCTAATGCAGATGACTCAGTAAAAAATCTACGAAATAAAAAACCACACTAAAAGAGTACTGACTGCAAAAAAATTATTTTGAATTAAAATTTTCTGGTTATTTATTTTTTTAAAATTTTATATCAAACCTAATTGATTGTAACTATGAAAAGAAAATTTTAGCAATAAAACTTAAGTTTGTACTTTTGTCTAATTTATTATATTATTTTTAAATTTCCACTACTTAGACTTGCATAAAATATGTGCTATTTGAGTAAAAATTTCATAATAAGCCTATAAGTAACATTATTTAACTTTTCATATTCTTTTGTTTGTTGGAAAAGTTTAAAGTTGGACGCAAAACCTTTTTTTATCAGATAGTGTGTGTGTGTGGCACTGTTCCCAAAAGGTTGGCAACCCCTGCGTATTATATATATGTAAGGATAATAAAATTAGATCTAAAATTAAACCTAAGGACACTTCTAAATTTTATTTTCCCGTTACATCTTCAAGTATTAAATTTATTACCCTGTTCGGGAATGAAGAACACATGGCTTTAACAGATCTTCCGCCGCTCCTACCATTAATTTTTATTACCTAGTATTTCAAATATACCTCTTCAATAAGGAATGTACTTGAACAGACATCTGGCTTTTGAGTAGCAGCGGACTCTTGATTTTTAACACGTGTCCGTCTCTCTCTCTTACAAATCAGAGTCCAAAGTGATTTCATGCAATAAACATGGTTAAAATAAAATGTCTTGATGTTCACTCGCAAAACACGACATATATATATACTTCATAATTTTAAATCACTGTCAAATGACGAATTCGACTCTTGGGTTGGTATACCACTGTCCACATTGACAAAAGGAATATTTGAGCACTGATAGATTCAACGCACACGAACCTTTCTGCATAGCAAAACTATGTGGAAACAGATTTTAAACACTCGACTCATCTACAGTAGAGATGGCCAAAAAGTTGATTGCAATCGACTGGTTGGTCATGAAGCTAACTTTTAAATCAGACACAATAGACTGCATGACAATAAAAAATCTCTTTTTCGCAACGCTAATGACAACAAGTCGATAATGACACATTTAAATAGGGAAAAATGACCAGTACAAAAAAAAAACAGTTGCCACCTTCCCCTCCCCCTTCCGGTTCTTACTCTCAGTTGCGTACGCAGGCTACTTTCTTAGGAGGGATTACATTTAAAAAAACATTGCCAAAAGCACCAAGACTTAATCTTTACGATAAAAATTTAAAGTCTGTTGATCTATGGAAAGGTTTTGAATCACAAAACCAGTGACGTAACTTACACCCCCACAACCCCCGCATTGCGGAGGGGCCCAGGGACTCTAGGGTGCCCAAAGCTTGACTGACACTAAGTACATATTTGGGCTTGGGGCCCCAAACCTGAGTTTGCAGAGGGGTCCTAGTATTCTCCGTTACGCCACTGCCCAAAACCCCACCTTTGTATACCATCGCCGGCCAATAACTAGATACCACTATCACTACTATGGCTACAAGTTGAAAGAATCTACCATGATTTGCTTGTTTTTCTAAGAAGTAACAATATATCTTTAGAGTTTGCTACAAATTTTAGTTTAGATTTAGATATTAGAATTTCGGACACTTATAGTCAATCTATGAGACAACCAGACTGCAGATAAAATCAAAAATTGAGTAATGAAGTTTCAGTGAGTCTGAACTGTGTTAAATGTATAAAATAATATGTTCAAGTAAATAGTTCTAAGGTTGTTCATTTCTCACGACTATTTCCTATTTATTTGTGAATTTGGATTATATTTTGTTCAATATAAACAAATTCAAAAGAAAGACACATATTTAACGTTAATTTAATCACGTAATTATAACGCCATCGAGAAATTCCATATCAGGTCCAAATTATTCATCCAACACATTCCTTATTAATTAGTCCCTCACAACAAGTACGAATTCCCCAAAAATAATTCCAATTCTCACCTCTCCAATCCGACCTTCGTTCTCTTTCTCAGCGGCACATTCCCTTTCACACACAGCCCAAGGAAGGAGACGTGCGAAAACCAATCAAATCCGGAACGAGGCGATTTTAATTAAACCATACCAATCAATTCGAAATTCGATGCTTGGTAAATTCCTGCCAGGATTCCAGCAGTAGCCCAGGCGATTCGAAACGAAGAAACAGACCCGTAATGGTGCGGTGCAATAAATAACAAGGGAGAATGAAAATGCAAAAGTAAAGAAGAAAAAGAACAAAAACACTTAGATTGCCCTTTGCCAAGAGGGTTCTGAAACGAAAGAGGGAGGAGTTCAGAGGCTAAATTGAGGGGGAGAGAGAGGAAACGTATTCATTAATCTAATGGCATCTTCCTGGTGTGTGAGTATAGTAACAACCGTTGGAGTCATTGCTGTGTTTGTGGCTATGGCCCTAGAAGAGATTGATTTCGGGAGAGGATGATCCATTTCGACAAATGGATCCTTATGGGTTGAGATGGCTGTTAAAGGAAAGAGGTGGTGTTCTGTTGTAATTTGGGTTGAGGTTTATGGATGGGACTTGAAAAAGGTTTTCTTGTCTCTATTAAGAAGTTTGTCTTTCCTTCCCACTCCCCACCCCTATCCTTGATCGTTAGAGAATTTAAAGAAGGAAATATACCCATTACATTAGGTAAAAAATGTCCTTGTACTATTTGTTTATTGAACATTTTTCAGGTACCTATTTCTACTTCATATAAGGCCTGTTAACTGCAACCAATACTCCACGTAATTTTGAGCAACGCTTAGACACCCGCATTGCTGGGATCCCAGGGATTCTTGAGGGCCCAAAGCATGACGACAAATACGCATTTGATCTTGGGGCCCCAAACATGACTTTGTGTGTGGGGTGGGGGTCCCTAGTATTTTTCGTTACGCCACTGTCATTAATGTTAAGATTCTGAGGTCCGGCAGATTTAACGTGCACCAACCCCTCCATACGACAGATTTTTAATAAAATCAGGATTCGAACGCCCTCCTCGACCAAAATATCGTCGATCATGAGGTCACCGCTTTGAACACTTGGCTACGTTGCCAAAAGTATTTCATTTTTAATTAATGTTACATGTGGGACTTTTAAACTACTACGAACTTCAAACTAAATACGAGTTAGCTGCATTTTATAATTTATTGGCAATGTATTCCTTAATGGTACACCGTGGTCAGATGGATGTAGTTTAGTCCTATCAAACACGTGGGCATTATTCCTGCATTAAAATAAAGCCAAGAGGAAATAACATAGATTTGTTTTTTCCTTGCAACTGCAACAGATGAATATACTAATAGCTTACATATCTATAAATTTTATATGATATACGTATATTAACAGTTATATAGTTTAGTGATGTCTGAGCATACAAAACCAAGTTTTTTTTATATTTAACTTTACGAATCCTATTTTTCTCTTCCACAAATTAGTGACGCCATTTCACCAGCGAAACATACATAACAATCAACCCACACACTGCATAACACTGTAGTTTTTTTTCTTTATAAACCATACACATCAGACCGTGTGTGGTCTTAAACACTTCTTCCAATACAAACGCGCATGTCAACATATTTCACTTTTTATCTCAAATGGAAAAGACCCTTTTTTACTCGAGTACAAGGCGCCACAATTATCTCCGGCAATTCTTTCGGTTACAAAACGAAAAAAAAGTTCTTATCCAGAGTTCATAACAGCATTTAATTGTGTTTAATTCTATTGCATGACGCGACGACATATTTGATCAAATGTAATGCATTATGAATGATTATTATTTTTTATATCTTTTCCTTCGGACCCCCCTCTGACTAATTAGGTTCATATTTGCTTTAGCGCTTATGTCTTTCAATTTTTTTGTTTCTCTCTTTCTTTTTATCTGGTGCTGCACGTGGAGGCTGTTGTCAAGGTTACTTTGGGTCTTGATTGTGTGGCTTTATGAGAGAGCTTAAAATGGCATAAAGAGAAATCACGTGGTTTCGATGCTTGTTAAATCGCGAGTCGGGGGCGAGATTAGTTTTCGAGACGTTTAAATCTGTTGAATGAAGGGTTTGCTTTGTTGTTTATGGCGATTTTTTCAGAAAATTTGGATGCCAATTCTGAACCCACGTCATTTGTACACAAGTACAAAGAATAAAAATTTTGCATACTTAATTATAGCGACCCAGATAGTGTTGTCTAAGAAACTATCTATAAACTATCTACTATCTGTGCTACAACACTTTTTTAAAATAGCTTTAAATGTTTTAAAGTGAAAAATGCAATTGTACCTCAAGCTATATGAGCGTTGATAGGAATGGATAATATGTTTGATTGAAAAAAATATGTGTAAAATACATCCTTAAAAATTGTCAAAACAACCATTGGAGAATTCCCCCAAACAAGCCGTTTCTCGTCTCCAGGGGTGTCTTAAGAATTCTTGAGGCCCTGGGCCCCTAAGCAAAAGTAGGCCCTAGGTCCCTACACAAAACAAAAGCCATCATAAAAGTAAACAGTACATAGCTTAAGTTCCAGCATAGTTGTAGCATACGTGCATGACTTAAATAGTACAAACCAGCTAGACAGACTTCTGCCTTTTGATTGAATAAGTAATGATGATGTAGGGTTGTAGGCCTCACCATTTACATGGACGCCAGTCATCTCACGTAGCAAATTGACATATCGTTCTAAATTCCCAATTATTCGGAGAATACAACAGGGAATATCATTTGACACTTTTCAGTTATTCGAATCACACACACATGATCTAAAAAGGCTGAGTCGAGAACTAGACGAGGCCCCCATTGTGATCGAGGCCCAGGGCCCGAACCCAGTTGTCCCATGCCTTAAGACGCCCCTGCTTGTCTCCGTTTAATATTGGAGATAAATCGTGGATAAAGAGAGTGACCACGAAAGCCTAGTGGTCATGGTCGAGGACTCGTGGTCGGCATGTCCTGAGCTCGAACCTAGTGCCACTGAAGTCCCGCCGAGTAGAGGGGCTGACGCACATTAAATCTGTCGTGGCTTAAAGTCCTCTTTTTGGCGTGGTGTGGAATTTGGGAGAGGGGATGCCAGCTCAGGTATCTGACCTCGTCACTTGACCGTGGCTCAAAATTACAACACCCTCGTTTTGCTTTAGAGTGCGGCGTTAATAAACACTCACTCATCTCTTGATTGTGGAATTACTATATTGCTTATGTCAGATGAGATTATGATAATAATTGAAATAACGCGTTCAGTATATCGTAAGAGTGAGTACTAAATCCTCACTACATATCGTAGCTCGGAGGACCTTTGTCATTTAGAGGCTGGCCAAATAAAAAATTTTGTAGAGGAAGCCTTCAGAGCAGTGACGTAATGGAGGATATTAGGGCCCTCTGCAAACTCAGGTTTAGGGCCCTAAGCCCAAATACGTACTTAGCGTCAGTCAAGCTTTTGGGTCCCTTAGAGTCCCTGCTTCCGCCGCAATACGGGGATGTGCGTTATACCACTGCTTCGGAGTGCTCTAAAAAAGTGTTTCCACTCAATATAATTGGTATTTGAGAACTGGAAATATAGCTGAAGATAAAAATAGCTTGGTTCTAAGTACTTATTAATATCAAAATGATCGTATTTCAAGATTAATAGCCAACAAAACTCGCAAAATGGATGCCACTTCTCAGCAACAGCATCTTCATACGGCAAACCCATTCAGAATTTTTATTCAAATTGTTCGAAATGACTTCATATTGTTTCATGGTTAGCTCATAGCCTTATGATTTATATTTTTTTAACAGCGAGTCAGAATTAGCAACCAAAAAGGAATTCTATATATTTCATGGGCAGGACATGGTTTCCTTTTGAATTCGAATCTCTCGAATGTATTAACATATATTTCCCAGACATGTCTCAATCAAAGGTGTTGGGACATTCTAGGCAGAAAGATTACTGTGGCTGGATGTCATTCTCAGAAACACTGGCGTAGCTAGCTCTTAGTGGGCCCTTACTGGGCCTCCTTAATATTTTACGATTTTTTCTTACACATGTTGGGGCCCCTGTAGCTTGGGGACCCCGTATCATTGATACGGCTGATACGGTGGTAGTTACGTCTCTGCTCAGAAACAATCTATATGATGGAAATCTATCTTGAGAGTGGGAAAAATTCCATAGACAGTTTTGAATAAATTAATTGCTGCCAAATGCCTCACTCATATATGTAGGACTTAGTTTTTCAAACAGGAGAAACTTATTGAAAAAACCTTATTGAAAACATATTGTGTGAATGAAACCAAGAAATAGCATGTGTTTGTTCGATTTTATGAAATGCATTAAGTGCACACAGTGGCACAACGTACATCCCCACAACCCTACATTGCGGGGGAGGGGCAGAATTCTAGAGGGGCTCAAAGCTTGATGTTATGGTTTTGTAGGATTTTGTGAGGGCCCAAAACCTGACTTTGCAGAGAGGCTCTAATACTCTCCGTCACGCCACTGATTAAGAGCGTATGTTTTGTTAACGAATACATATATTGAATAATATTTAATTATTTGTTCTTTGAGTGGAGTTCTTTCACATATTACAACTCCTATTAGTCATATCATACAGAAAAGAAAAGAAAATCTAAACTTCACATACACATCCAAAATGTTTATTCAAAGTTTCCTTTAATTGTTTAGAACAATGAATATAGTTCTTGAATTTTATAAGTATTTGTTCCTTCATTTTCCCACAGACAAAACATATTCTATGTATTCTACATATATATTTTCGTAAAAATTACATTTCATGCCCTTCTTTCACACATTTTTATAAAAAAAATATCCTAAAATAATATTAAAGAAAATTCAAAAGTTGCAACAGTACCTTAGGTAATTTCAACTCGTCTCCAGTTAACATTCGATTTTAAATTTCTAAGCCTTAGCAATCACCTTAATCAAAAAAATAAATAATGAAACTAAATTCTTCTCCCACAGAATTCCTCTTTACAAACCAAAGTGCACATTGTTCCTTTACCACTTGAGTTCTATCCAGAATTAAATATATTCTAAAGAATATAGTAACACTGTTTCATTTAAATTAAATCACTTTAAAAAGAACAAATGCTCTAATCCGTATTTTAAACTTTTTGGAAATTTCTGTTTACGAACCGATTGTAGAGAAAAAATAAGACCTTGTTTAATCGGACAATGATGAGGAATTTACTGTACCGAATGTATTCGTTTACAGCGCTGGAAATGTTCGGATCAGGACTTAAAGGAACTTTTAACGACAAGCAATTACTTTTAAAAAAGTACTCTTGTACTGATACTTTTCCAAAAATATAATCAAAAAGCAAATTATAAGACAAAGCGAGAGTATAAAACTATGTATTAGATACAAAATCTAAAAAAAAGAAGATTTATTCCAAATATAGTAAAAAGTTTCATATAGTTCATATAGTAAAAAAATATCTATTTTTCATCTAACTGAAGAAAAGAATTCAATTTAAAAGAAATAACATTATTATATTTGTTTGTGTTTTTTTGTCCCATTATTAGAGATTACGTTAATTTCTTGTACAATGCACTTCTTAAAAATAAGTCTGTCCTGTGGATTAGACTCCGATAACTACAAATTTAAACTAATAAATTGTAAAAAATTGAACAGTTTATTTTATCACACATATCTGCGGTTTTTGTTATTAAGAATTTCAAAGGTTAAGAAAATCTGTTAAAAAAATTAGTAACTTACATAAAGGTTGGTATTTCCATTGTTTGTAATTTTGATTCTTGTCTACGATTTGAATAATTAACAGGATTATGAATAATCACATATTCTCCGATACGCAAATACTTTGAAAAAGAATCTTCACACACACAGATATATAAAAAGATAAAAAAAAAAAATTTAATTCATTTCAGTTCAAGAGCAATTTATTTTCCTACTACATTATTATCTGCTTTTTATCGTCTGCTTTGCTAATTATTTTTAATCTTTTCTACTTTCCAAATAACAGATGTTATTAAAATACTTTAGATCTGGAACTGTCTGTTTGAAATCGTTTGGTGAAAATTAATAACAATTCTTAATTATAGCAATTATTGAATGTAAAAATACTAATAAAACATTAAATTTCTAGCGATATTAAAAATTATATAAACATTTTTATTGCTAAAATTTATTTTTGATAAATAAATACTAATTATTAATTCAAGGGAATACAGTAGAATCTATACACTTTCAAACAATCAAACAGAAACAATGTTTCATTTGCAATCGAATAAAAGCTGGGTAGCGACCTTAGTTATGAGGTTCCAGCTTTTCTATAAAAATTTTACACTCTAATCCTAATTATATAATTGGGGAATCAATTATTAATGTACAAATTTAAGAAGTATTGCTATAATTGACTTTAATTCAAAATAATATCGGAACTGTATTTATTTATTGATATCATAAAGATAAAAATTTTGCCCAATGTGTCAGCCGATAAGTAAGTGCGCAGCAGAAATTTTAATATTTATATCGGCTTAGGCAATTAGAAAATAAAACAAAAAATTTGATGAAAAAAATATGCATGGGTTTAGTGCATAAAAGGACAATCTGGAATAAAATAAGAATTATTTCTTTTTCCTTACATTTTGTAATTATACATTTCCAGAAGAAAAAGAAATTTTTTAAATAAAACTATCAGAAATTTTTAAATACTTATTACAGTGTCAGAGGAATTTCTTCAAGAATTAATTCTCTTCGTAATCGTTTTTAAATAAATAAAAGAAAGAAAAGAAAAAGTACTGTAACTTTTTCGATTTCAGACTCATCGCTATTTCTGGTTATTTATTTCTCGTTCAGTGCGTTTCATTTGTGTTCAATTGTTTCTGCTATAAACGCTTGTAATTTATGTTAGTTTAACAAATAACAAAAATTTTAGCACAATAGTTGTAAACATATATTAGAGCATTAAAAGATTTTGTTATTTTCTCAGTTTATTTTAATATATACTTATTGGACAGCAATTTAAAAAGTGAAAAGTCAATGGAGCACATCTCTAAAACATTAAAGGATATTCAATTGCACAGTAATAATAGAAAAGAAATCTTACGAGCAAATGGACGTAATGGCTTAAACAAAACAGATAATAATATATAATTTACGAGCAGAACATATGTTACTTCAGCAAAACTTGATTGTCCACTAAGCGTTTTCATGAGTGGTCAGAATACAAACAAAAGAATCGCGGAGTAGAATTTTTTTTATTTATTATTAATATTTTTCCTTAGATTTTCTGTGAGATAACGATCAAATTAGATGTAAAGTATGAGATTTTTTTTTGAAATATTTCGTTTATGAAGATTCAATAAAATTGCTGGATATAAAATATTTTAAAAAACCTTTTGTTTAAAACAAAGTGTTTTGATTCCGTAAGTTGATGAATGTTCAAAAAACGGATAAACATATGATTCCATAAATGGAAGGGAAACAAAAACTATTTGAGAATATATTTGATAACATGCATGATTAAATGAATGAAATGTCTCCTGTTTTATTTCTCGTATAGTTTAGTATAGAAATATTATACATATTTTAAAATTACAACTATTATGCTGCAAAAACACTTTCTGGGTTTCCGGGTTTTAGTGGAAAAAATCAAACTTCTTCGGCATCCCTAAAATGTTAACTCTTTAACACTGGCGTTGCTATTCCTGAGTGGGTCATGTACCAAAATTCCTTGGGGAACCAAAATTATTTGGGACCTTTTGACATTTTACGATTATTTTCTTACACATGTTTGGGCCATTGTAGCTTGGGGGCCCCGTATCATTAATGCGGTGGCAGCTATGCCCTTGCTCTTTAATTTAATTCATTAAAACAAACGTAAATGTAATGTTCATTCAGTGTTTTTACTGTAGAATATTTGCATGATTATTTAAAGAAATGAAGAGATTGTCAATTAATGCTAACTCATTGAATTCCCTAATAAGCTAAGAAAAATATCAGGACCTAAAAATTCTCTATTCCACCTCAATAAAATCATGATCCGAATAATTTTAACTGTCAAATGTTATGCCCGGGCACATTCTTCGAAAAACTGCGAATTTCGAACTGAATGCCAATTGGCAAAAGTGGTAAGACTGCATATATATTACAGTAAAGGTTCATTCATTGGGCGCTTGGGGCGGGCACCCGGGGGCCCGGATTAGCTCAACTTAAATAGACTTCCTAGTATCCGCCAGTGTCAAGGGGGCCTATAGATCTTCTGAGCCCAGGGCCCAAAATGAGCTTAAACCGGCACTTCTGCATTATAATATTTACTGTCATGTCCATGGTGATGGGGGGGACGGCCCACCCCCATACTTCATCGTTACACATTTAGTCGAAAAGAGGCAGTCGGTTTATGCCTAGGTTTGTAAGATCGTGAGTTACACATTTTTATTTGCCATGAGTTACTGTTTGTACGAGTATTTGATAGTGTATGTAGTATGCTGTCTGGAAGGATCACATGTGGGGCATACTTTTGCATAGGGGCCCAGGGTCTAAAGAAGTCTTAAGGCATCATAGCAATGGCCTTTGTGTAATAAATATTTTGTGAATACGACCTTAATAATGAATCTATCTTTTTTAAATAACTGTTTTATGAACTAAAATATATGGAATTTACATCTTCGCTCTAAAATATACTACTGTTTGTAAAAAAATGCAACACCATAAAGGAATCATCAGAATTCAACAAAATTTAATGTACAAATGACTTGTAATAGTATAAATACATGACGAAATTTTCAAAGCAAAAAAAAAAAAAAACACAATATTAAGTGTCCGAAATCAGTATTTGGTGTAGCCACCACGCGCTGCAATAAGTGCTGCTATACCATGGGGCATGGAGTCAAGCATATTTTGAATGTCTGCTTGTGGAAGAGAATTCCATATTGCTTGTATGCGCAGCAAAAGTTCTTTTGAAGCTGCAGGACGTGGATTACGAGCGAGACGCCGAACAACCAAATCCCACACCTGCTCAATAGGCGACATATATGGCGAATAAGCAGGCCAAGGAAGAAGTTGTATGTGTTGGGCTGAACAGAAGTATCGAACAGTTTTTGCAACATGTGGGGGTGCATTATTCTCCTGAAAGATAGCTCCAGGGATGCCTTGAAGGAAAGGAACGACTTCGGGCTGTAGCACTTCATGGACGTACCTGTTGCTATTGAGATTACCCTCAATTCGTAGCAAATTGTATCGCCCATGATACGAAATTGCACCCCAAACCATAACTCTGGGGGTTAGGCCACTATGTCGTTCGATAACGCATTCTGGAAGGCAGCGTTCACCGGCATAGTGTCTAACAAGAATGCGGCCATCATGGTCCCACAAATTGAAGCGTGATTCATCTGAAAAGACAACTTGGTGCCAATCAGCTTGCCAGGTTCTGTGCTCATGAGCCCATTGCAGACGCAGCCGTCGATGGTTTGCAGTGAGGGAGATCCTGCATAAAGGCACCTTTTCACGCAGTCCACGGTGCAGCAGACGTCAACAAATTGACGAAGCCGACATTAGTACACCTGTAGCAGTAGACCAACATGCTGCCAACTGCCTGGAGGAAGCTGTACGGTCATTCACCGCCATGCGGAGCAAGTGTCGATCGTCGCGCGCTGACATCACCTTCAGTCGTCCACCTCTAGTTTTTCGAGTTGTTTGATGCTCGTCGGTCTCCTGCTTCCAAACTCGCATCACTGTGGAACTGTCCCACTGCACACGAGCTCCTATTGCATGATAAAGAAATCCTCCTTCTTGAAGACCGATAATCCTACCTCGTTCAAACTCCGTAAGTTGTTGGAATTTCTTCTTATTTCGTCTTGGAGACATACTAAGGTTCCGCTAAACGTTTGCCACTAACAAATAATCATTTTTTCAGTGCCCCGCTACAGCCCTCTATTTATACGGTTTCAGCCTCAGTTCAGAAGGCGCTGCGCACGCCACGCATGTGCGATGGCTCGGAAAATTTACTATTTTACGTAATATTCTGTAATTGATAATTGCTGCAAAGTTCATTTAATTCTGAAGATTCCTTCATGGTGTTGCATTCTTCACAAACATCAGTGTAGATTTTGTACCACAAAATTAAACCAAAACGAATTTATTTTCTTCGTTTCAGAATTTATTTGTGAAAACTTTTGTCATTAAATTTCCAGTTATTCTTGATTCTGTTTTATAGAGATTTGGCTGTATATTTTTGGTGCTTATTAAAATAAAAACTTTTGTTATATATTGTATCTTGGAAAATCCCTCGAGGTAACGCTCTACATAGTTTTCAAGATCAATTGTACGTAGAATTGATGAGCCTTCTATACTCAGAACAATGGTGAATGCGAACAATATTTCGGTTAAGATTTAATCTCTAAACGAAAGTTTTATGAGCCCGTTGAATTAAATATGTTATACCCATCTAATAGTCTTTGGAGAAGTACACTGCTGGACACACAAAATGCAAAACCCTGAAGGAAGCAAGCAAACCATGTGAAATTTACACCATGCGTGGTTGGCGGTGTACTATGCAAATCATTAGCATTTTAGCGCAGATGCACATCACCAGCTACCGTAGAGCCACCCGCAAGCGCTATTTAAGGGGAGAATGGATTGACGATTTAAAATACAGCAATTGCTTTTTCGCGCTTGTGTGTGTGTGTGCTGTTTCGCGGAAGACATCGAGCGTTTTTTGACTAAGTTTCTGAATTCGACCGAGGAAGAATAGTATCCTGTAGGGATTTCGGATTATCCTTCAGAGAAATCAGTCAACATGTTGGAAGAAACCAAGCAACTGTGAGACCGATCTGTCATCGCTGGATGCAAAAGGAAACGACGGACCGACGGGGCCGATCACACTAGTCTATGCACCACTGAGCGTGATGACAGGCGGATTGTGAGCATGGCAGTGATGGATCGCGCAGCCACATCGCGAACCATGGCACTACAGGTTCAGCCTTTTACGCATCATTCGGTGGCCGGTCGTACCATTCGACGCCTTTTTCAGCAGAGTGAAATGTTTGCAAGGTGTCCATTGATTCGTTTACCCTTGACTAGAAACCACAGGGGTTTGTGCCGCCAGTGGTGCGACGAAAGGTGGACGCGGACAAAGAAAGGAATGGAACGACATTGTGTTTGCTCACGAATCCCGCTTCTCGCTGTAACATCAAGATGGTCGTATTCGAGTTTGGAGACACCGTGGGGAGAGGCTGCTGAACTGTTGCATCATGCATCGCCACACTAGTATCCTGGTTTGTGGTGGCATTGGATTTCACTGCTGGCCCCCTCTAGAACACATTGCCGGTAAATTGAACAGCCAAAGCGACATCTCTGAGGTGTTGGAGCCCATGGTACCCCCATACATTCAGTGCTTGCCATCAGCCATATTCCAACAGGATAATGCGCGACCACATATGGCACACAATATTCAAGAGTTTTTTTACCAATCAGATTGAATTGCTTCATTGGCCTGCTTGTTCTCCCGATCTATCTCCAATCGAAAACGTGTGGTCCATGCTTGTACAACGATTGGCCCGGGATACATCACCCACTGCTACACCAGATCAACTTTACAATATGTGGAAGCTGCATGGACTGCTGTACCCCAAGGATACATCCAAATCATCGTTGATTCGTGTGGCAGCTGTTATAACCAACAATGGCGGTTACACTAACTACTGATTTTGTCATCATCCACACATCATAAGAGGCTGTAGTTTTAATCGTTTGATCTTTGTACAACATGTTATCTGCCAAATAAATTTCGCTGTGATATATATCTCTGGTCCTTCTTGGTGTTGCATCTTGTGTGGCCAGCAATGTATAATAGAGATTCGGATTCAAAATGTGTCACTTTGCCACCTACCGGTAAAGAAATTCACCCATCAGGTTGTCCGAAATATATATCTATGAAGCCAAAAATCTATGTTATTTTCCTAAGATAGAATTAAAATAAACACGAAGTTGAAAATAATTTCACTTCCATCTCCTGATTCTTTAGTATGAAGATTTTGTCGTTTTCCAAAATTGAAAATGCGTATTCTTTAATTGGCCACTACTGCCTTCTCTATTGGATATCAAAAGGACTAGTTAAACAGAATTACGTGTGAGAGAAGAATAAATATATTAAGTTATAATCATTGAGTAAAAAGAAAGAAAATAATCTGGTTCACTGTGCTAACAAAATGCAATAAAAAATTTGATTTCTTAATAATCCACACACATTGTTTGACGCTGAAAGGAACATTTAAAGCAATATATCATAGCTTACCTCTTCATAATCACTGGTAAAAAGCATGGATCCAAAGTGAGGAGCCCGTTTTCAGATAGAAATATATCTTAATAAAATTGTAGAAATTTGTAAGGTAAACGCAGAAATCTTTTTTTTATCATACTGCATTTCGTTGATTTTTTCAGTACCATATTTATTTTTTTACATCACATCCTACATTTTTACTACGACTTAACTTTAAAATGGGTAAAAACTACACAGATAAAAATTTAGTGTTGAAAGGAGTTTTTTTTCAATCGCGGGGGGGGGGGGGAGAAGTTTTTTTGGAAGATTTTGCCCAAGCATGTGCGTACTTGGCATTAACCCCTTCCTGGCTCTTTATATTTCGGGATTAGGGATCAAAAAGTGTAACTTCTTTTAGTCTACATAGAAAAGTGTACAAAAGCATTCGAAAATATAAAAAGCATATGTGAAATACACTCATGTCCATAAATTAAAGATATTGAAGTTCAGGCAAAGAAAGAGACAGAAGCAAAACAAATTTGACTTATTTGTAAAGTCTATTTATTAAACAAAAGGTAAAGAGCAAAAAAGATGCTATATGTTTGACATAATTAATAAAAATTGCGATTTTTACTCCCTGGAGCAAATTTAAAAAAAGAACCTATTTACAAAAAACAGTATAACATGGTTAGTATGATGGTTAATACGGAGTATGTCTCCCGGACGATGCAATACAGGCCTTACAACGCCTACGCATGCTGAGTATCAAATTATCAATCTGATCTTGGGGAATATTACACCACTCATCAAGCAATGCTCTCCGAAGTTCCGGTAGACAGGTGGGAGGGGGTTGACGGGCTGCAATTCGTCGGCCAAGCATATCCCACACATGCTCTATTGGATTCAAGTCCGGTGAGTATGCTGGCCAATCCATACGGGTGATATCCTCCGATTTAAGGCATTCGTCTAGAATGTTTGCACGATGAGGACGGACGTTGTCATCCATAAACAGAAATTCAGCACCCATGGCGCCCCGAAACAAACGTACATGTTGTTCCAGAATGACATCCCGATAGATGTGGCCTGTCATCTTTACACTCTGAACATGCAGGTCAGTTCTGGAACTAAGAATAATTCCTCCCCAAACGAGCCATCCTGCACCACCATAACGGTGTTGTTTAATGGTGTTCTCTTGGTGGTAACGGGTACCTGGCGCTCTCCATATGAAAGTCCGGCGAGAATCAGACTGCAAACTAAACCTGGACTCGTCGGAAAACATCACACAAGACCACTGTTGCGGTGTCCACAATGCATGCTCTCTACTCCAGATTAATCGCAGGCGGCGACAGTGAGTTGCGGTAAGGGGAACACATCTGACAGGCCTACGAGCATATAGACCAATGTGCCCTAAGCGTCTGTACACGGTCTGCCTTGAAACTGTCGTACTGGTAGCTGAAGAGAGCTGACGAGATAGGTCTGATGCTGTGCTGCGTCTGTTTCTTTTGACAGTAACTGCCAAATACCGGTCCTCATTCGGCGTTGTAACTCGGAGGTGACATGTGCTGTAACATCTACTCACATTACCATCATCTTGGAATCGTTGCCAAAGCCTGGAGATGACACTCTGGGCGATTCCAAGTTCCTTGTATACTTCCAGCTGGGTACGTCCACATTCGAGTCGTCCGAAAATTCTATCACGTAAAAAATCCTCCAAATGCTTCCTTTGTGCCATAACTATGCGGTTATTGCACTGAAAAGCTTTTAAAGCGCTTGTGAACAATTTTACTTCTTTGCCACCATTCCTTATATACCCCTCTCTTACACTCTCGTCATTGTGACGTACTATCCGCACCATCTGGTGGTTTCCTGTAATTTGCATATTCTTCTTCAAGATGTGTGTGAAATTTTTATTTTAGAGTTCAATTTCTGTGTGATTCTGAATTATCCTTAATTTATGGACATGAGTTTAATTTGGGAAAGACCGATTGTGCAGTGTAAATTTTCACAGTGCCCGAGCTACACTCGGGATGAGCCAGGATAGTACATTTCGCCTGCCCGAGCTCAACTTGGGAAAAGCTGGGAACGGGTTAACTAGTTTTCTGAATAGTCAAGGGCAGCGGTTCTTAGCATTCGATCCCCGGGGCTTTCCTTTATGTTTTAGTCAGACATCGTGCACCCCCAAGATTTTAAACACTCCTCCCTCCCTGACTCCAAGCACAGGATCGATAATCTTTCAATTTTTCCACGAGCCTTTCAGAGTCGAAAAAGAGGGAAATCTTAACATCAAGTGAGAGACCCTCGCGTACCCCTTGGGGTCCTTGGATTTCAGTTTAAGAAGCTCTGGTCACACACACACACACACGCACACACACACACACACACACACACACACACAAGGGAATTGTTATCGTACTTTTAAAAATATCTCTTCTCTGTAACTACGCTAGAGCAATTTCTTAAATGAAAATAAATTCTTGGAAATCAAAACATTATATTTTTGCACGATTGACAGTTTTTTTCCATTTCGAAGTATAAACCTCAAATATTTGGTTTCGGGAATTTGTAATTCAATTTCTAACTTCTCTGTAAAGAAAAATGTTTATTTATTTTTTCAAATTTTGTGTGCACAAAGAGAAAAAAATATTTTTACTCCACGTTTAGATGAACTAAATTTTTTCAAAAAAATTGTTACAATAAACTGTCTTACACTTTTTAAACTTAACTTTAATAACTTGTCTACCACTTTTTCCTCATTCCACGCCAATCCAGATGTACGAGAACTAACAAATTCACATCAATATTTATGACCGTGCTGCCATCTATCGATACAATTTGTAAATTTCCTCAATGATATAATTTGCTATCTGTTGTGTAAAATCCTTTTACAGTCTAGTATTTTCATTGCCTAGAATTTTAATAGAGTAAAAATCAAAATTAAATAGATTCCTGTAAATATTAATAATACCAACGATAAAATAATGTTTAAAACTTTAAAATAATTAAATATTTAAATTGGTGTAATTAACTTCCAATAATATAATAGCGTCATTAAGTATTTAAAATATGGAAGCAGCGATGTAGCTGCCTATCGTCTCGTCATAATCTGAAGGCCCCTTGGGAGTCGAATTCTCGGGGCCCTGCAGCCTGTTTTTTAAGCACTAACAGAAAACAGAACACGCTCTTGTGGGCCCCTAAAAAGCGCGGGGCCCATAGGCAATTGCTTACTCCCCCTAATGAGTAATCCGGCATTGGTCATAGTGCATGACTGTTTTTTTGCACACCTTCACAGATTCCAAATAGTTGAGAGTCCCTCGTATCCCCTCTGTTACAATGGTGCGGTGATAAACGCTGGACATCTCGTCTGCTCCGCGCTCTCTCAGAACAGTGTTTTCTCAAGGTGCTGGGAGGCTAGAGACCTTTTGAACAGATTGCACACTTGATCTTGTTTTAATCTCCTTTTCTATATTGTTATACTTTATATTTTTCTTTTTGTGTAATTCTTCTTTGTATTTCAGACTTCTCGTGTAAATTATTGTATTGTGTGTTCTATTGCATGATAATTGCTCTTTATTTTTGGATCTCTGAATTGCATATATATGCCTCTCAGTCTAATTAGGAGTCTAATGCGCCACAGGGATACAACCAGAGGCGGATTAACGTAGTTGGAGGCACCTGGCGGTAAAAGGTTTAAGGCCCATGGCCTTAAGAGTCGAAAAACTAAAATAGAGAAAAGAGTCGCTTACTTTAAATTCTCACAATAAAATGTATTGCTATAATAAAACTCATCCACTAAAGAAAAGTCTTAACTGCATAAAAAAAAAAAATTAAAAACCTTTCTTAAGAGCTTACAGTTTTGCTGCACTGTTTGATTTCTCTTTGGCAAATTCATCAGTTATTTTTACCTTATCTGTTTTGACCAAAACATTTTATTCTGTATATAATATGGCCATGTAGTTCAATTTGTCTTTTCTCCCATAGTACTTCTTAAATTATTTTTAACACGCTTTAAAACTAAAAAAGATCATTCACCTGATGCATTCGATTTCGGTATTGTTAAAAATATTTTCAAAAGTTTTTTCAACATTAGGATTTCTCTTGCATTTCACTTAATTTTTAGTGGGGGTTTCATTGTATCTTTGCTTTCTTTTCATTTCTTGTTCCAAGGTGGCGTGATTGGTTTGTCCCTGGCCTTTGCACATCAAGTTTTGGGGCCCCTACCAGCGTTGGGGGCCCCTGGCGGCCGCCAGGTCCGACACCTGCTTAATACGCCACTGGATACAACGAACGATTTTCCTTTCTATATATATTGTTGGACCATTATTTTTGTTTGTTTCTATTTATTCATTTTTTATTTAATTAATGAATTAATATTTGAAAAAACTGTCTTAACATCAAGTGCACTGCAAGTTTTAAAAAATGTATTTCAACTTGAATGGATGAATAAAAAGTATTTTACAAACGATTAAAAATTTTAACAAGATATATATATATATATATATATATATATATATATATATTGGGAGAGTAAAAACAAATAGTAGGAATTGAAAAAGGAGAAAAATTTTCCAGACAAACAATATGTATACATTTTTTAAAAAAATGGAATCAGTCTTATGAATATCTATATTGGTTAAATGGTGAAGGGCAGGATACAAAATTAGAATAATTTGTAACATCGAAATTTTTTTCCTATATTAACAAACAAAAAGTCCTTTTGTTATAATATGTACACATGCACAACAGTGCGTCCACCAAAATTACAGATGCCAATAAATAATTTTTCATTTGGCGTATGCAGAATATGGAAAAGTTATATAATAAATTGACTGATTTTTTTAACTGTATGGTGTAAAAAAAATAGAATATGGTATTAATGTTGAAAAAGTTTTGATTTTGAGTCTTATTCTGCAGCATCAGGCAAGTTTCTTAGCGACGTTAGATTTTGCAACAGCCTTGGTAATCAAATAAAACCTGGACAAATTAAATTACATTATAACGTTGTAAAAATTAAAATTCCTCAAAGAAAAAAGTCCCAATATAAGTTAGACGTATTTCAGCGCCTTACAATTAGTAAGAAAACAAAAACGTCAAATATTTTTTCCTATGAACTTGTGACGTAAGTAAAAAAAAATAATAATAAATAACACTAGCGCGCCCTTTTGGGGAAAAAAAAAGAAAAAAAAACTTTCTCTGCTTTAGAGTAGAAAGGATGCAATATATTTTGTTCATGTTATTTCTTTGGAATGTTGTCTAATTTAATGTTTAAATGTTTGTTACCATGCTTATTTAAAATGTAAAACAAATTTCAGTACTTGAGCTAGTCGTTGCAGAGTTTGATTGAGTAAACGTTTACAAAAAAATATTACAGTTTTAAAAAACTAAAAAATATCCTTTTATAGTTTATCAAACTAAGTTGTAACTTAATCTTTTAAGCCACCAAATCTGGAATTACTCGTCAAATCTGGAAATGGGATCTGAAATTAGTCGCCAGGTGGGATTAGTGGAATGTTATCTGAAAAATGGGAAATCATTAATCTTGATGATCCTGATCAGGACAATGGAACGAAATTATTAAAGTATCATATTGTCATCAATCCTGGATAGGTGAGCAAAACTTCGAATTAATATGGTCTTTTAAAATGGGTAAAAATAGAGCTCAAAGATTCCGTTACATACAAGTGAAGCTTATAAAAGGGTTAAAAGGGTGTTAAAAAGAAAGGATGATTAAAATCTTTATTATTATAATTAGTTATATATAATTAATTAGAATTATAATGTCTGTAATAAGTCCATTATATATAATTAATTAGAAAAAGATTTTTTTTTGAGACACAAAAGCTCCCTTAACTTTTCCTTTTATGTTTCATAAATTTTGAATTACGGACAGATGCGGGGGCAGACATCTGACCCGGAAATTATGCTGTTTCTTGAAATAAAAGTCAGGTAATTTAAATTTGCTAAAGAACAATTTTGTTTTAGAAAACATTCAATCTTAGAATCATTATAGAGTTATAATCACATAATTGACTAATGTGAAATCCTGGTCTCAACCTCCTCTACCTAACAAGAAAATCTCTTAAATTTACATCCCTTCTTCTCTGTGACATGGCTAGATGTGTGGGAGGAACTAAATGATCAGACGCGACATGAACTTCAATTATTTATTTATCCTATACCCAACTCAGATACAATACCACTCTAAATAAGATAATTTTGATCAGTCAGAGGAAGGACAAGCAAGTTTGGGGATAATATATTCGATCCTGCAAATCTACCTTCACGATAACTTATAGAAAGTTTGTTTAATTTATGACTGCGCTAATAATTTAACTCTCTAACTTCTACTCGAAATAAGATCACAGCACCTGAACTCTTGCGGTCTTTTTATCCGTGCTTTACTTCTCGCTTCGTACACTGTTTACGTGTATGGTTCACTGCAGATTTACTTCGCTTCTCATCTCTTAACTTCACATCCAATCTATTCTCACTTCACTAACTCCCAAACTCACGAATACAGAATATATATTAAACTTAATTTGCATAATCACGCTTCCTGTCCTCGGAGAAAGTTGGTTGAAAAAAATGATGGCCCAAAAGGAATTCCCAAGGGGTTAGTAGAAGGAACCGTATAGATCCGTCACAAGGCGTATAATCAATATTAAAAGCCAATTTATATCGGAAAATGTTCTAAAATTTCACTTGAATAAAATACCAAATCAAACATATACGTTGAAGAAAATATCTTCAGAGAGGAAGGGGTAATTGAAGTTTTTTGTGTGTGTGTGTGTGTGTGTGTTAGCTTAGTTTAAAAAAATAGGCATAGTTTCAAAAGGACTCGCAAGGTGATTTAATTTAAAAAGAAGTAGTTTTTCAGGTCATTATAAATATATATCATTGAGCTTGTAGAACAATATTTATTAAAGAATTATTAAAAAGTATTTACGTGATACCAAAATATTATATTTCTTTAGAAATCAGTTTTTTAAAAGAAATTTGATTTCTGCATTAGTCGACAGTTACAATTAAATAATTCCTCCACTAAACTCACTAGGAAAGATCAAACAATTGAGTGCATTGTCTGGAAATTAGTATTTTACTGTAGAAATATATGATATAGTGTTTTAAAAAAATTAACGCGTTTAAAAGAATAACGTTGCACTCTATAAAAGTCTTTTAAAACCAGTATTAACTTATACACATGTGAAACTTGGTCCATGTCTCGAGCAGGTAAGAACATGATAAGTATCTACGAAAGGAATATATTTAGATTTACTTTTGGAGGAATTCAGGAAAATGGAGAGCGAAGAAGAAGACCAAATTTCGAGCTCTATCAATCAAATAAAGAATCTGACATCGTTCACTTCAACAAAATACAACAAATTAAATGTGCATGTCACGTTGTCAGAATGGATGAAGACCGCACCATTAAAAAAGTCTTCAATGCCCAACCAATTGGCACCAGGGACGTCTTAAGGCATGGGCCAACAGGGCTCAGGCCCAGGGTCTCGGTCGCTGGGGGAATCCTCATCTTGTTCTTGACTCAGCCTTAAAAAGATCATAATTTGAATAATTTCAATAGTCAGATGTTATTTCCGGATGTATTCTTCAAAAAACTGAGAATTTCGGACGATAATTGGATACATGTAATGATCGTCATCCACGTACAGACTTATCTCTACCGTCATACACCATTATTACTCTTTCAATCAAAAGGCGGCAGTCGGTCGAGCCGGTTTGTGCGATTGTAAGTCATGCACATTTATTTGTTTCGGGTTATAGTTTGTACCAGTATTTGACAACGTATGCTATGTACTGTCTACTTTTAAGGGTCTGGGGCCTACATTTGTGTAGGGGTCCAGGGTCTCAAGGGGTCTTAAGATGTCACTGATTGGCACACGAAGAAAGGGCAGGCCTAATCTTAGATGGATTGATGGCCTGGAAAAAGATCTCCTACTTTTGAGAACTAAGAATTGGAGAACACTCTCAGGAAGAAGGCTAGCCTGGAAAAGGCTTCTTGAGAAGGCCAAGGCCCACCCTGGGCTGTCGAGCCACTGAGGAAGGAGGAAGGAAGGAACGCCTCACTCTAAAGTAACACGAGGACTATTGGAGACGGACCTCGTAATTTTGAACCACGGTCAAGTGATGAGTGTGACACATTTTGGCATCTCCTCTCCAATCTCCTACACCACGCCAACTGGGGGACTTTGAGCCTCGATAAGTTTAACGTGCATCAACCGCTCTACACGGTGGGTCTCTTCAGTGTTAGTAGGCTCTAACTGATGACCCTCCAGCCCGTGACTATCGCTACTAGGCCAGGGACGTCTTAAGGCAGGGATCAACTGAGTCCGGGCCCAGGGCTTCGAGTGTCTATGGGGACCTCACCTCGTTCTCAATAAGATCATGATCCCAATAATTTTAATGGTCGAATTTTATTCTAAGATACATTCTCCGAAAAAGTGAGGATTTTGAATTATACGCCTCCGAGCAACAGTAGCATGACTGCATTATTTTGGGATGACCATTGTCCATGTCTAGACCTCGGCCTACCGTCATAAATCATTTATTTGAAAGGGGCGAGTTAGTCTGGGTCTAGGTTTGTGAGTCACCACATTTATTTGTAACGGGTTACCCTTTGTACGAGTATTTGACAACGTACTTTTAACTTTTGTGGCTCACAGGTGAGACCTAGTTTTGCATAGGAGCCCAGGGCCTCAAGAGGTCTTAAGATGTCCCTGTACTAGGCTACCGCGGGCACGAGCATTTAATTAAAGAATTTCAGCCTGTTTAACAAGCATAAACCTCTTTTACAGTTTTCCTTTCCTTTCCTTCTTTTAATTGAACTGATATACTGGATTCTCATAACCCAGTGGAGTGATGATTGCTTAGTGATCTATGTGTATCCACCTTTGTTCCTAAAAATTTCAAGTGGTGTGGAAATTAGGAAAAGAAGATAAAAGTCCAGATGTTAACCATGTCTGCCGACTATGGGGGAAAAAAAGACCATCCACAGACAATCCAAGAGACCTCATATTATTCTGGAGGGAAATAATTTCAAATTTTAAATCAATCCGCACTAAAACATAAGTTTTCTCGGATTGAGATGGATCACATTAGAGCTGTGAATTGGCGGCAATCTGGCGTGCTCCTACCTCATTCATTGGCGGGCTTCGCCAATTTCAAGAGTTATTGAATAAAATAAAATGCAGCAGTCGTTTTTATTGTTTTCTATTCTATGATTTATAATGATAAATTTAGTCTTCGTCTGGACCTTGTATCAAAATAGCTTCATAGTTAAATGAATTTAATTCGCATTTGAATTATATAGCCTTACTATTGATTTATATTGCTTCATCTTGTTTGTATTAATTATCAATGTTACCTTGCGGTGTTTGACCCCTTTGCGACTATGGTACCATGCAGGGCACGGAACATAATGGCATACTTGATATAAATTCCATATCGGAAATTTCAATTCGCAACGTACAAAAAAAATTGAGATTTTTAATAATGGTTGCAACTTTGAAACTCTGTCAAGTGACGAGGACGATACTTGAGCTATCACCAGTGGCGTAACATACACTTCCGCAACCCTTACATCGCGGGGGGCAGGATTCTAGGGGGCCCAAAGCCCGACTAACGCCAAGTACAGTTTAGGGTCCCAAACCTGACTTTGCAGGGGGAGCTCTAATATTCTCCGTTACGCTATTGGCTGTGTGTGTGTGTCCCTTCTCTAAACTACCACGTCACGTCAATGGACTGATAATACATAAAGCGAGATATTTTGATTCAAATGACAATCCAATAAATGGACATTTCTGTTTTGATATTTGAGTTCCTCAGTAGGAGGAAAACTTTTTCTCATTATTGTAAAGAAATATACACATATCAATATTTAAAAGATGAGATGTTTTTCACTGTAGATTAAAATTGCATATTTACATAGCTTTGTTTTTACTAGTGATTTCAAAGTTTCATTATTGTTTTTTATTTTATTATTTATTTAATCTATTTATTTGTTAGCATGAACCAATTCCCAACGTGTAGTTTTATAGTGCGGCATTTTATATATATATAACTATCACTCATACTCGCTCAAATCATTTCCAAAGCTTAAAAATATACATTTCATAAGTCTTGGTATATAATTTGACAAATATAGATTTTTAACATTTAAAACAATACGTAGATAGAATCCTCTTGCGAATACTTAGAGTATTTTTATAGGTAAAGCTTTTTTAAGAGTTTATTCCCCCCTCCCCTTTTGTTCGTAATTCTGGGCTTTACTGAACTCTCCATATCATTAAATATCCTTGTTTGAAACAGTGAATGCATTTGAAAGAACATGAACGTCGTGGGCGAAGATGTAGGAGTCAAGTCATGATTTCGAATTCTAATACGACCAAAGACGTCACATGCAGTAATACAAGATTTATCCTCATTTTAAATGTATAATATTATCATTTATACTACCATGGTTCAGCAAACTTGTGTTCAAATATTTTTATAATTACTTTACATTATTTATCTGTTTGTAGAATGTTTTTTAAAAAAGAAATATTTTGGGATTCGAGACTTTTTGTAAAAATCGTCTGCCTTTCAAAAATATAATTTATGTCGCTAATTTATATGTAAAACTATCGTCTGCAAATAAAATAATTCAATTATATATATTATCATGAAATTTGAAAAATATGCATCTGGCAATGGAACTTTTTTTCTATTTCCTACAGTTTGGGAATCAATTTGTTCAGTTGTAAGCTTGGAAAAATTGAAGTTCAATTTATGCTTCGTCCTTTGATTGCATTAGATTAGTTAGGATTATGAAAAAGTTCATACGAAAGAAGATAATTTTCATATATTGTTTGAAGTTATGTCTTAATTATAAAAAGTCTATTGTAACTTTTATTTGGCATCCTCGTTTTTTATTATGAATTTCAAATTCGTATTTTGAAAGCAATAAAAATTTTTTCATTTAAAATTTCAATAGAAAGTGTGTAGTTAGAGTGGGGGCTAGGAGGTGTGTCAGCTCAGATGTCATCCACGTCACTTGACCGAGGTTTAAAATTACGAAGTTCGTCGCCAATATCTCTCGTAATGCTTTATAGTGCGACGTTTATATCATTCTCACCCGGAATATTTCAAAGCCTTAGAGACTTGGAAAAATATTAATATGGTCTTGGAAACAAGAAAATTATTATTTTTTCTATCTCTAAAATAAGGAAGTGAAAAATCGAAGCTTTTTCCCTTACATCTTTGTGACTTAAAAAAAAAGAAGATAAAATATTAAAAAATTAAATAAATAAAAATAATTAAAAAATTTAAAAAAAATTTTTTTTTTCCTAATATTTATTTTAAAAAATCAATAATTGTTTTCTTTAATCAAAAACGTGGTTCTCTATTTAATAAAAAATACTTTTTGATTAGCACAAATAATATAATGCAACAATTCAATTTAAAAACGATAAATTTTATCAAGCCAAATTGGCGATATTTCGCCAAAAAATTGGAATTAATATAATCTACCTTCATTGTGCAGTGATTACGGACTGTAATCAGGAGATAGATGGGTTTTTACAACTCAGGACCAGTTTCAAAACGCAACACCTGTATGAAAGGACACTCACCTGTGATTAACTCCACCCCCGTGTGCATTCTCTTCCCACCCTCCCTTTCGACCAGAGTAAAGACCAAACGATTTTTAATTCAAAGAAAGAAGAACGAAAAAAATGATGCAAAATTAAAAAAAGAAACCTGAAATATTCTTTTTATTCTTGCATCCGGGATGGTAACTCTGTTCTGAGTATTTAATATAAATATGTCTGATGAAGTCATCAAACGAAAAATAAAATCGAGTTTTAACTCTTTCTTTTTCTGCGTTTGTTGAAATGGAACGAAAAGTAGAATCATAGGAAGTATTTCATAGCTTTTAACGCGGAGAATTTTTTAAACACAATAAAAAAAAATTTACCTGGATGAAATAGAAAAATATTAATTTATTTATTTTATTTTAAAAATCATCGTAGTGAAATTAATTGATTAATATAAAGTATTCTCTCTCTCTCTCTCGTGTTTGCCTCTCAACTTCCCCTGCCTCTCCCTTCCAAAAATAGTCAGGGATGTATAACCGCAAATATTTGGAGATATCAAGACTCACAACATACGAGTTAAAATGCAAGACTATAACAAAAAAAAAAGGGGGGGGAGGGCATATATGAATATTTATTATTTAGGAAAAAATAAAAACATTAAAAATAATTTCAGAGTTAAAATTTTATGAAAAAAAAATTATTAAATATTTGTGCTTTTTTCCCCTTATATTTTGAGTTGATTGATTAATCAATAAACCTAAGAAATACATTTTTTTAAAAAAAAAAATGCATATATGTATTTTTAAAAGTTAGCTAAATTTATATCTACAGTGAAATAATAAATAATAATCTATACAATCTCTCTATATAAAAGTTGATGTTTGTATATATGACCTCTCTTCACTCCAACACCGTTCAACCGATCAATATGAAAATTGGCATGTATATGTATTTTTTTGTGGAGGAGGTTTTTGTGCTACCCCTTCATTTCAGTTCCCTACCAGATCGCGCAACGGCAAAGCAACTTCTGCACCGTTCAATCAATCGCCAAAAAGGATGCCAACTTGGTTCTGTCGCCTTCGTTTCGCTATGTTTCCATTGAATCGCCATTATAATGTAAGAAACGGCATTGCTTGCGAATCTTACAATTTTAACATAAAATAAATACAACAGAAAGTAATATTAGCGTATTACACATCAGATATAAATTATTTACTCTATTTTAAGTGTCCATTACACAAAAGTTGAAATAAAGTGTTACTTTTACTGAGCAGAGATCAGCTTAGGAAATTGTTTTCAAAAATCGACCCATAAGAGAGTTACGGGACGTTATAAATAAAAAATATCCTTTTCATCAGTTATTAGATATACAGACTTAAAATTTAACAAATATGGTTTTTTTGTTCAGTTGAGATATGTAAAAAGCTTTTTTTTTTTTGTTTAATTTGCAATTCACGTAAAATTAACTCATTAAAGACTTCTTTATCTTTCAATCCGTATTGTTTAATTTTTCATTTCACCCGAGCGAAAAACGGGTATACCACACAACTCTCTCTCTCTCTCTAGTATAATATATACGACAAGACTAAGTGAAAGACTGGGGGTTATCCCAAATGCAACAATATGATTGAAGCAACTAGAAGCCATATAAAATGTACTCCGTACTTAGACCACGATAAAGCATCATCATCATCATCATCATCATTTTTGGCAAGACAGCCCCTCGTGGGCCCGTGCCTTCCTTTGATGATTCCACCACAATGACCTCTTGTTTGCTTTTGTTTTCCCAGTTTTCTTATTTATAATCCCAAAATCTGATTCCAATGGGTCTGCCCATCTCAGTGTTGATCTCTTCCTCGCTTCCGAATCCAAGTGACTTTGAACTGCAGTACATTTTTGACAACATTATCAACTGACATTCGAATTATATGGGCCATCCAATTCATTGTATTTATTGTTAAGTATTTAATGATGTCAGGTTGCTTATAAATTCTACATAATTCAAAATTTCAACTTTTTCTCAGTGGCGTAATGTACAACCCCGCACTATAGGCGGGGGGCAGGGACTCTAGGGATCCCAAAGCTTGACTGACGCGAAGTACGCATATGGGCTTAGGGCCCCAGACCTAATTTTGCAGGGGGCCCTAATACTCTCCGTTACGGCCACTGCTTCTTCTCCAGCTATTATATCGCGACAAAACATGCAAATGATTAACACTTGCGAATGTATACATATTATGTGCGCAAGTAGTGCCGTCTACAAGGACTATGTATTGCAAGGACAGAAAACAACTTTAAATACAGAAACTGAGTTTTTCTCCGCTTAATTCATTTGCTAAGGAAGCTTCGGTACGTATCACTGAAAAATTTGGAAGTCAATCGAGTGTGTTTCACTGACGTAGCTAGTCCTGAGTGGGCCCGTAACTAAATTCCTTGGGGCCTCTTAACATTTTACGATTTTTAGTTATGTACTAGCTTTCATGGCCCGGCGTTGCACGGGCTTTTACCGAGTGCATACATATGTGCATATGTGAAATTAACATGGGGATTAAGTTATACCGAGAGTATAACTTAATCCCCATGTTAATTTCCTCCTTTCTTTCTGACGCCAACACTTTTGTGTGGTTTTGACGCGTACGATGTGAGTGCATGACCCGTGAGTGCTTGTCATGGCTTTGCCGCTTAACATTTTCCCTTCTCTTCACAAATTCAACACTTCCGATATTATTTTTCGAAATTACTTTGATTTCTTTGTTTCTTTCCTCTCCGCTTAGCCCGGTGTTGCACGGGCTTTTACCAAGTGAATAACTTCATCCCCATGGAAATTTCGTGTTTCCCTCCGGCCGATAGCACTTATGTGCCCGATGAGAGTAATCTCTTTAACTATGTCATTAAAACTCCCTTTTTCGAAATTTGTTCTTGCGTTGGTGTGGTGTTCTAATTATTAGAGATGGGTGAAAGCTCAGGTGTCGTCCTCGTCACTTGACCATGGTTGAAAATTCCGAGGTCCACACATCGCCAGTAACCCTCGAATAGGCGAACAGTGCGAATTTAAAAATCACTCACTCAGTTTTCAGTTCTTTCGTTGCAATTTTTTAGTCCCCGGAAACGAAAATGTAGCCTTTTTAAAGATAGTTGTATGTTGAAAAAAGACAAAAAAGTAGAAATTTTTCAAATTTCAAAATTTACTACTATTTTAAATATTGAAGTAAAATTGTGAGGATTTTTTGAAATATTCGACACACGGGAAAAATGTTTCATGCAATTATCTTTATAAAAGAAGAAATTATTAAATGATTGTTTTAAGTATTTTGAGTGTTTTATTAAAATTTGTTTCGAATGCATAACATACTGCCATGGAAATTCACCTTCCTTTATCAAAGTTCCTGGTATGTGTGTGATTCCTTTATATTAACGTCACTACAATTCCCTTTTTCGAAAAAAAAAATATTTTCCAGATCTTACTAATGTCAAACAGGTTTCAGTTCTCTTTCTACAGCACGGTGTTACAGTGGCTTTTTTGAGTGTAGAACTATTTTCCCCCTGACTCTCCCCTCAGATATAAGATTTATCTTCAAGTTTCTATTCATGACATATCAAAAACAATATTGCTTTAGTAAAAAAATAATAAATTTAAACAATAAAAAGAAAACTATTTTGATGCTTGAGTAAAAAAAAAGTCATCATTTTTTAATAATAGATAATTTTTAGGAATCTAAAATAATAAAATAATTTTCAAGTTTTCATTAATCAATCAATCGCTACTTACAGTTAGCTTAAAAATGTCTCTAGAACGTATTTTTATCCAAAATAATAGGCGATATACTTTTTATTAACAAATAATTAATTTAATAAGGAAATAATAGAAATATTCATTTGATTTTAAAAAATATATTAATTTAAATCCACATTATCTATAAATAATAATAAAAAAAATTCTACAGATAGCTCTTGAAACGTTTGGATGTTTGATTAAACATATGTAAGTGCTAAGAAAAACACTATGTGAAAAACCTAGTTATAAGTACACATTCACTGAAAAAAATCATTCAAAAAGAAAATAATACTATCTGATAAAAACATTTAATTTTTTTATTTTAATTTTAGTTTTTCATTCGACACTGTGTTAATTAAATTATTTAAACACGTATCTGAAGAAAAAAAGTTTTTTTTTATACAAAACTAACTTATTAATTATTTTATGATAAAATTGATTTAAAATGTTCATAAGCCTTTATTTACATATTCACAGTATAAAATTCAAAAATAAAATAATACATGTGATAGAAAATATATTTCAGAATATTTCCTTTTCTGTGTAATGATGTGTGGCGACGCAATGTCCAGTAGGAGAAAAAATTTAAGACAAGTATGAAAAAAGCGACCGGCGGGTTTCTGCGAGGCGGACACCCTCCTTCGCATTGACCGCGCACGGCAGTGCTGTAGTTATAGTCTTGAGTGTAGCGGGAGCTCTGAGCACTCCGCCACAAGAGCAGTTAACATTGAATGCAATAAATAAAAGTGGATCAAAAATAGTTAAGACAATTGAATTTAGCAAATAAAAAGAGAAATTTAAGTTATGGAGGATTGTACGAGTCCAGGAGATTTCTCCTGGGTCGCTTCCTCTTAATATTGGCTGTATAATTTTCAAGGTTTTGCATATTAATATTATCAGAGCTATTGAGTGAATCAAAAAATTTAATCGAGTGATCTTGGATATGCTGCTTAAAGGATGGTATATTTAAACAAAAAAAAAAAAAAAAAATGAAAAGTACATAAAAATAACAGAGGATCACATGTTAGAATAAGTATTTATCAGTACAATTAATTTACGTGGGAAAAATTAGCAGAAATGAAAAAATCGTAATCCGTTGATTCTAACTCCGAGCTACACGATATCACTCCGCATGAAGTAAAAATTGGGACTACTTTTTAAAAATTCTTTAAAAAAAAAGTTTTGGGAATTTTATTTTTTAAATGAATGGATCTAAAAGAAAAAGGCTTGAAGTTAATTAGTGTAGAATATCGATTTAATAACACGAAAAGTAATTCATACCCAACGATTTAGAAATAATTTTCATAAAAACGCATCAGTTTTAACACTATTTTAAAAAATTCGGAAAAAATAGAAAATATCGTTATTTTACAAAAAATATTATACCGTATCGTGGCGAAATAAATGATCTTTCCGATTCTGTAATTATTTTTTGTCTGATTCGAACACCGAAAATTCGATGACAATTTTAAGATGGTCGAAAACGTCGGATGACGAAAAAAAAAAATTTTCACTCGCATTTTTTTTTACTCGCCAAAGTTACTGATTTCCCCCTGTTTAAGGCAGAATTTTTTTAGTGTAACCCTTGAGTTAGATGCGGTCGAAGGCGAAACAGGTGAAATGTCTTTGGCGCAAAGCTAATTTTCGACGCCAATGTTTGGCTAAATGTAAAATCGCGTATTTTAAATTATTTTAAAAATTATTACCTTCATTTTAAAGGCATAATTTTTACGTTAATGCTCTCAAACATCACCAACTATTTGCAAAAATAACGTACGTTTAAATAAAAAATGTACAAATTACTGCTTTTTAATTTATTTCTCAGAAAAACATAAGTTTACGAAAATCACAATTTTTTTTTTAAAATCCGTAATTTTGAAGCAATTTTTTCAATCTTCGTATATGTTATGGATAATATTACTGTACATACGGAAAAAAGGTTTTGTGAGGTTATCTTTGTAAATGACGAAGTTATTCAATGTGAAGTAAAAATTAGGACTACTTTTTAAAAATTCTTTAAAAAAAAAGTTTTGGGAATTTTATTTTTTAAATGAATGGATCTAAAAGAGAAAGGCGTGAAGTTAATTAGTGTAGAATATCGATTTAATAACACGAAAAATAATTCATACCTAACGATTTAGAAATAATTTTCATAAAAACGCATCAGTTTTAACACTATTTTAAAAAATTCGAAAAAAATCGAAAATATCGTTATTTTACAAAAAAAAAATTATACCGTGTCGTGGCGAAATAAATGATCTTTCCGATTCTGTAATTATTTTTTGTCTAATTTTGACACCGAAAATTAGATGACAATTTTAATATGGTGGAAAACGTAAGATTACCGCTCGGCCGAAACGGAAGGGAAGTTCCGCCAAGTAAACAATTAGGCATTTTAAGGTTTTTAATTAATATCTTTTCAACTAATTACAATATCGTAATATAAATAGGCAATACGGCTTCCCCGGAAAATTCCCAATCTTTTGGTACCTTCCGCGACTTTCTGCGTGGTGCTGTTCGTGAGAAGATAGACGCACATAGATAGATACGTTTGTTTACCTTCGAATTTTAATAGTGTAGAAGATTTTGGGGCCCCTGAAGCTTGGGGGTCCCGTATCGTTGATACGGCCGATGCGGCAGTAGCTACACCCCTGGTGTATTTCTAAGCTTAACATAAGAAGAATTGCAACCTAGAGAGTTTGCAGATTTTCTTCCAAGAGAAATCGGTGCTGAAGTTGGACAAAATCAAGCAAGTGATACGAATTAGGAATTGGAGTGTGTAGTATGGAAGGATCGACAAGGATTACACCAGTCTTGTTCTATCACTTAGTGTCATCATGGAAATGGCGGTGTATTCAAGCGGTAGATTTAGATTCTGTATCAAACAGTATTATTCGACGTCGTTTGCAGCAGAAAGGAATTCCAGCAAGCCTTTTATTACTGAGATCATCTTTGTATATGGACGAAAGAACAAATGAATCCTGCAGTTTTGTCTTTTGCATTTTTGTCCTTCATGGTATTTAATTTTGGAGGGCCAAGACTAAGCATCGAAGACTCATAATACAGTTATATTGATGCGGGGCCCCCGAGTGCGAATATACCTATCTCCAACGGAAACCCTGTCACCTGAGTTCACAATTGGCTGACGGGTACAAGATGGCGGCGGCGGTGGTAGTATGGTGGGGGAGATACAGTAAACACATTTTTAAGGACACATAGAAAACAAAAAATCAAAATTCATAATTGGTATTGGATTTGCATGAAGAATAATACAAATACCTTTTATCACACATGAGTTTACATCACATTCTGTTTTTCTTTGAGAAATATTTATATCTATTTATGATTAGCACCAAACCATTCTATAAGTCCATCCAGAGAAAGGCGGTAGTATTACTTCAAAAACTTAAAAGTTTGCCTAATAACCCTTTCTAAAAATTATGATCTGAACAGAACTAGAAATTTAAAAACTCAGCATGGATTCATACAATCAGCCATGAAGGTTGCTTGTTCTTTGACTCTTTGTAAAGAGGCTTCTATTTTGCCTCTACCTTTGTGCCCTCTGGATTACATTTATCTTGATTTAAATCTTGAACTTCATGTGAAGGTATTAAAGAGTGAAATGTCTCCCGAACAACTGACTATAGCTTTGGAAACTATTGATAATCGATTCCCACACACAACAAGTGAATGGCTCCATGTTTTTACTGATGGCTCCCTTCTAGCTGGATATCATGGTGCTGGAGTCGATATTTTCTGTGAATTGCTTAGCTTTTACCTACCACTAGATATTTTTACTACTGCTTTCGATGGCGAGATGGAAGCTTTTGCAGTAGCGGTCGAGCAACTATCACTAAGAAGCTCCGAGTTCAACAAGGACAGAATCTTTTCTGACTCTAAATCGGCCTTACAAGTTCTATCTCAAAATTACCTCTGTAATTCACAAAGAATTTTTAAATGCAGATCGTTATTAAAAGATTTTCCTCAGAAAGTCTCTTTTCAGTGGATATCGGCTCATTGTGACATTGCCGGAAGTGAGCATGCTGACTTTCTTGCTAATAAAGGATCCTTGTGATCCAAAGACCCCAATTCAACCTTTAACTCCTTAAGGCTTTTTTCTGTTATTGCCTTTAAGCATAATTTTAAAATGGAAGTTGCGGAGATGTCGAAGGACAAAAACTGGGCAATCTTGAACAAGAACACTCTCTGAATCCCTGGGGCTTCTAGAAAAGTTGCTGATTCTCATTTCAGACTTTTGACAGGTCATGACTGTCTGAGATCGTATCTCTACAGAATTGGTATCACCAACTCAACGGACTGTACTCTGTTTGACTCTGGTCAGCCTATGACCCCTGAACATTTGGTTGTGTACCCTGAACTAATTAGTCTTAATTCAACTGTCAAAAAATATTGGAGAGCACGTGCACCAATGGCATAGGTGCTATTGTAGTGTGTAGCATATGTGTAAAATAACGTTATATGATATACGTTGCCTTGCCTTTTTGTTGCATTCCTGATCAACTTGATTTGAAATGTAGAAAATGAGGCACACAAATCGAATAAGCCTGCATTGACAAATAAATTAAAAATTTAAAAAACTGGGCAGAAAATACATTTTTTTATTAATTTTAAGAAGCGTTATAAATACGTATTTCACTCTCAGTAAAATTAATTATTTTATATCTTCTGGGACAAAAATTACTGTGGCAACCGCTAGCTGCTGGCAAATTTCGGTGAGTTGGAGAATGTGACGAGAATGGTAAATTGCATCTATTCATGGATGCAACTAATGTGAATCTGACACTGCCTGCCTTTCTTTTAGTAACTTAAAATGCTCATCATTATTTTGTGTTTTTTTAACCGGTCATTTTTTGTGTGCTCAAAATGGTTCAAAAAAGGCATATTTTTTATTGCATATAACTAAGCTTAATTAATACTTTACAGAATGCGAAACTGGAGGAATTTTACTTTAATTTTCGATTTTAAAGGTTGCACGCTATTTTTTATTTTATAATTGTGGAATACAAAAAACCTTACATGTTTGCTTTTTGTAAGTACACTCTACATGCTAAGAAGAATACTTCATATATGTTAAAAGAATTTCTCTCCTACTTGGAAAAAAAAAAAAAAAAATCATGTTTGTACTGCTTTTTCAAACGGGTGAGAATTTTGTGTGTGTGGGCACACAAGGGGCGCACACAAGGGGGTGATTCGCCGGGTCCCAATGCCACATTTTTAGCCATTAATTTTTGGTACGAAATTAAAACTAAGTTAATGAGCCTTTATATTTTCTCAAAAGAAAAGTGATGCATCATAAGATGTATAGTTGTTTTTTCTAACAGTTTGCAGTAATAAAATCTACGTAAAATCTCTAAGGAGAATAACAAATATTTAGAAATAAATGCATGTTAACTTTTCCATTTAATATACAGAAAATCTTCTCCAACTACTTTAAATTTTGCCTACATATCTAATGGTGAATAATTATTAAATTGAAGCCCATTGGCTGAGTGGTAGTGCATCGCGCTTCCCCACCACAGGTCATAGGTTAAAACCCCGGGGAGGGCAAGATCAAATTAGCCTTTCATCCCATCAGTGGATCGACAAATGAGCACTAAAGTTGCTTGGGAACTTAACATTGGGGGTTTTGCCCCAGACTGACCACCTGGCCGCAACTTCTGCTCATGCACCTCAGGGCTCAAGGTCACGTATACGGATATGGGCACAGTAGGCCTTGGCCCTCATGAACTGTTGCGCCACTGTGAGTTAAGTTAAATTATTATATTATAAACAAAGGACACACACACACACACTATTACCATTCAGTGAAAAAAATCATAATTTACTTTATCCATTCTGCCAAAAATTGTTTTTGTGTGCTATTTTTTAATATCAATCCCATTTGACTAAAAGTACATCTAGCTCTCTTAGAAACTGAAAAGGCGATCTTTTAAATATCAAAGGAAAACAAATTTTAGTCGAGAGTAATATGAACCAAAAACATATTCAAATCTATTAACAAATGTTTAACAACTTAATATCGATATATCTCCTTATTGTTTACATCTACTTTCATTCTCACAAACAACGCAAAAACAGACTGGAAGGATTTATATTATGGATACAATCTCACTTCGGGTATCAAATATTTTATTAGATTCTTACATAGAAAAAAAAATTACCTTACAAATTTGAAGAACGTAAATACACAATGTAGGTTATAAGGAAGTTACAATAAAATGCCCTATGTTTCCTTTCAAAAATATCTGAGCATATAAATAAATAGCTGATGTCAATTCATCAAACAGCTCTGGATTCTAACAAAATGTAAAGCTATAATATTTTAGTGATATCTATAAAGCTGTAAAATAACTATAGATATCCTCTCAAACCTAGAGAATATTTATAGACAGCTAACCAAAAAGAAAACAACGCCCGATAAATTTTCACAATGTTTCTATTCCACTCCACCCCACTTAAAAAGAAACATTCTCCTTCGAAGATTGATCAGTATAATGGATGTTGAGGGATCCGCCATCTAACTTACCCTTTCTACTAAAAACAATCCACAAATTTCCGAACAAGAAAGAAATATATCCGCTCAGCAAGTAGAGAAAACCCGAATAAAACTAATGAAAATAAAAGTAGCAAAACAAAAAAAGTGCGGGTCAAATGATGTTAAAGCGTTTCTATGGCGCAGGCCAGAACCTATTCGAACGGTAAAAACGATCCGACTCTGGTCAGTTTCAGGCGATGTAAAATGCAGAATTTCTTACTCCCGCTTTGGCATCTGGAAGACATCACTACCATTTTATCTTTCAAGTCACGGAGATTACATTTGGCACGGAGTTCATTTTACTAAGTGTCTGTAAACCCCTCTGCTGTTTACCTTGCTCCCTGGTTCATTTCCCCTCTCGTTCTAAAGTTTTCCCCCCTCGTTTTTTTCTTCTCTTTTGCTGGTTTCTGATCTCCCCCTTCCGGGCTGTTCTATGTCGAATGAACCCATTATTCGAATGAGGGGCCGAAAGGGTATTAGCGGGGTGTTTTAACAATCTAAACCGTGGATCTGTATAAGGGTTTGCAGCCCGGGATCCCGGTGTTTCTTCAAATCCTGGATTTTAATTTTTAACTAAATTATGTTTAAAAATTTTTTTCTCTTTAAAATTTTCAAAGAATTTAAATCTTAGAAAATTTATATAAATATTTTTTATGAAATAGGGATGGTGTATATCAATTTGTATACAAAAACTATTAAGTGTAGTTGATGCCGTGGTTTGAGTTCGATAAATCCAGAGATGGAGAAAATAGATATTGTTTATATTTACAATTAATATATGCACAGTTAAATTTTACAATTTAAATTAATAATGCGGATACACCTTTGAAGGTGCTGCGGGTAGGTGCGGCCAAAGACCTTGCGTCCGTCCGGTGTGTGAGCCTACTGTTTTCAGAATGTTCTAGTGCGGGGTCTGAAAAGTCTAGTTGGGGTAGCAAGGCGGGAAAGTATCGCGCTCGATCACAGTTAATGAGAAGTGTAGGAAACAGTAGTAGAAGAATTATATAAAGTTATCAAAGAGAATATGTGCACCAATGCAGCCTATTAGATTTGAGGCACTGTCATCAAAAATTCAAGAAGAAATGTCTCTTTTTGAAAATGGAGGGAGACGGGTGACTGCCTGGAAAGAACATACTCCTATTTAATGATGATCAGTAACGCACACAAACATTTTTCAAGGGGGGGGGGGTCCATGGTCAAAAGTCCCCAACTCGTATCATACCTCAAGACAACACCAATCGATTCTTCTGGTTTTGTCGATTTTGTTGACAAAAAAAAGATTATTGAATTAATAATTAGCATTAATTAATAAAAAATTGTTAATTACAAGTTCTTAAATTAAATTTTACGTTGTATATATATTGAATTATCATTAATAAAAAAAACTCAAGGGCTTTGGGGGGGGGGTCCGAACCCCTAGAACACTCCCCTTGTGTGCACCACTGATGATGATAAAGCCTACTAGTGTTGAGTCTGAACGAGCATTTTCTTCGGCAGTACAATTTGTAACAAAAACAAATAATATATATATAAAAAAAAATTAAATTCCTACTTAGGTTAACAAAGAAATTTTTTATTTTAGTTACTTTTTATTAAATAATTACAATTATAATATAAATATGTACATACATATGACAGAATCACAATAATAATAAGTGGTAAAATAGATACATATATATATATTTCATTTTCCTATCTATATATGATGTTAGACTATTATTTTTGTTTGTTACTGTTTATTCATTAATTAAATTTAATTATTCCAATAAAATAGCATAGTGACAAGTAGAAGAAGGATTTTCAGAAAGTAATCCATCCTAGGTGCGATTCGAACCCACGACCTGTGGATTAGAAGTCCAACCCGCTATCCATTGTACTACAGGAACACAACGAGCATTTTTCCTTTTTATATATGGTGTTGGACTATATGTGTTTTTGTTTGTTACTATTTATTCATTAATTAAATTTAATTATTGAATTAATATTTGGAAAGCTGTATTAACACATTAGTCATCCACTACAAGTTTAAAAAAATTGTATTTGAACTTTAGTGGATGAATAAAAAGTATTTATTAACGATTGAAAATTTGAACAAGATATACCTACATAAATAAATATAGGGAAGGTGAACTATTAATAGTAGGAATTGAATAAACAGTAGGGGAGACCGGGACAAGATGACTAATGTCTTAATTTTTCCGCATTCCACTAGGTAGCAGCATCAAATGATCACTACTGGCTCTCCTTTTGGCCTTTCATTAAACTATAGTATAGACACACTGAAATCGCCCTTTTTGTGTTAGTTGTGAAGCTTTGATTGTTTTTTGATGCCACGATATAACTTTTATGCGTGTGTAAATAAGCTCTGCTACAGATACAGGTAAGATATAACGTTTCTCTTTAATATTTATGAGTAACTTGGTTTAAATACTACATATTACAATGAATAAATGTCAATTAATTGCCTTCCTTCATGTAATGAGAGCGAATATTTTTAAACAGACAGTCTTGGGCAAGATGACGATCCGAAACACGGAGCAAGATGACGAGCTCGTCATCTTGCCCCGTGTTTCGGAATTTATTAAACTTACTATTGTTGTCCATTCTATTAAGTCCTGTGAACACTTGTTTGTCTGTGTGTATGTCCGAGTGACCTTGCGCTTCCATCTCTTTTGGGGCTAAAAGGTGCATCGGATCGGGAAAGGTTTCATTCGAAAGGGGGTGACCAAAGGAAGACATTTTTGCCATCCGCTAAGCCCCCCCCCTAAAGAGGAAGAAATGCAACAATAATTTTTTTAGAGCTACTGGCTTTTATCTGCCACCTTTTTCTGAGTTTTTGCGAGAAAACCACTGCTTCCTGAACTTGTAGAAAGAGCCCCACCAGAAACTGTAGGCAACTGTAGTGATAAGGGCAGGAACAGTGTGAGGGCACCTTTTTCTCTTTTTTGAAGCAATTTTATCTTCATGTGAAACCAAGCAAAGAATCTCATAATCTGTTGATTTTTGACAATCACAAAACTCATATAACTTTGCAGGCTATCTTTTATTGCCCAACGAAAAACATCATCATGGTTGGGTTGTCGTCGCACACATCATATCGTCACATCATATCCAGCCCCTTGTTGTATCATTTTTCGACCAGTTAAAAACGCACTATAGCTAAGCATGTGACAACTTTATGATCACTCATCCAGAACAAGTTATCACAGATAAAAATATTGGTGAGGTTTTGAGCATCACTTACTTCAAATCAGCTATAGTTGGAAATGCCGTTGAAAGGGTTTAAAGAATATGGAATCGAGCCTCATAATCCTCTTGTATTTAGCGAACATGACTATGCTGCGGTAAAAACTACTAACCATGCTGCTGCTGGCGATGAAACTGAGAATGATAGTGCTAATCCTCAGACCCCGGTAATAGAAAACCAACATATAAACCCTCCAGAAAAACCAGAACTTATGGCAAATGCTGATTCCAATGCACCAAAAAAGCCTGTTAGTGTTTTTTTTATTTCAAACCATTGCCTAAAACAACATAATGTGAGAAAAAAAGAAAAAGAAAAAAATTGAGCTCTAGCATTGTTACAAGCACACCTACCAAAGAAATGTTAGAACAAAGGGAAAAGCAGAAGGAAGAACAGGAAGTTTAAAAAAAGCAGAGAAAAAAAGCCCGTGAAGCTAAAAAGGGAGTAAAAAAACTCAAACTGTTCCTGTAGGCCTAAATCTATAAAATCCAGGCCAAACATTCCAGTTGTATCAACTTCAAACGACGGTGTTAGAAGATGTCCTGCTTGTGAAGAGGAACCCTCCAACAGAAGAATGGATCCAGTGCTGTAAATGCCAAGAGTGTTGGCATGAGGAATGTTCCAATTATAAAAATGTCATTTTTATTTGTGACTATTGTTAGGTACACAACTAAACACTTCAGCATTACGTTACAATGCTTTACGCTTAGTTTGATACTTTGTAAGATGTAAAAACACAGGTATCATTTGTTAAACCATGTAACACATTCAAAAGATAAAATATGCTCAACCTTTTTCAGTTTCGCCATCTTGCCCCGAGGCAAAAGTCATCTTGCCCCAGTAGTGGGGCAAGATGACGATTTGTTAGGGTTATGAAAAAATAAAATAATCCTTAACTTCTTTTATTGGAAAAATTAAATGGTAATATATTTTAATACTACAAAGGACTACTCTAACAGTTCATGTAAAATTGATCTTACTACCCTTAAAAATAAATTAATAAACAACAAAAAACTGTTAACGTCGTCATCTTGCCCCGGTGTCCCCTATATTAAAATAAAATGTATAAGTTAAAAGCAAATGATAACTCATTATTCTTAATAATATTCCACTAAAAATTCACCTTTTTTTTTACAAAGAAATAAATTTAATTAATCGATTCTTTGAGTAATTGCAAATTGTTAAAATTTGGATAACTTCAATTTAATAAGTTTAATCTGTAATTTTTACTAAGCTTACATTTTTCATTCATTTAGAACTGTCTTAAAACAAAATAATTAACTAATTTTTACATTTGTTTTAAAAAATAATATATATAAAAAGTTAGTAACCTACCCCCCCCCCCTCCCACCACACTCACAGAGATAATTCAAAACTGATATGAGGTGTAATTCACAAAGAAACATTCAAATGTTAGAAAATGACAAAAATAAGCTTGCATGCAGTTTTGTAATTTAAGATGTATGATAAACCTCACATTTTAAAGATAAACATTGATTTTTCAAAAAGTTAAAAACATACACAAAAAATGTCATACAATTCCAAATAGTTATGGTGAATAATTTCGAATATATCAAAGATATTCTGATCCTCTACAACAATTTTTATTCATTAATGTAGTTAATAACTTTATTTTGAGTAATTATTTCGCACCATTTTTCAAGAGCAGCACGCAAAAGAATTATTAAATCCTATACAAGTAAACTCTCAAGCAAACTTTTGAAATAATTTGAAAAATAGACAAATACATGCAATGAAACGCACGATATTTTTTAAAATCCGATTCAAACTCGCCAGAGTTTTACCTCTTCCCTTTAAATCTTATTCTGTGATGGCTTCCTTATGAAAACGAAAAGCACAATAAAATGCATCATTCTGAATAATGTTTTAGCTTACCGCATATCTTCTGCATTTCTAGAGTGCGGTTTTGATACCTGCGTGATCCGCTTTTAGAAACAGAAAGCAACAGGAACGAAAGCACACAAACTATGCATATAACTCAATCCGATCTTTAAGAAGTTCGCAAAAATCACCTGTTCTTTTCCCACGAAATGTTATCTCAAAAGCAAAGAGTTCGAAGTTAGAAGCAATAAACAAGCAATAAAAAAATATCGTTTGCATCTAAGAATATTCGCGATATATATGTATATAACTGAAACCGTATCTCGGAACTTTTCTGCTTCAGAACTAGAATTTTGTGTAAGTAGATATAAATGTATGCGTTCTCTTTTGGGCCGGGTGTAAAATTCTCGCACGAATGAGATTTACGTAATTCGCGAGTTATAAGTCACTTCTCAGAACAGAAGTGAATTCAAGAGATGTGTTTCTCGAAGTACTTTTCCTGGTTTTATAAATGGATTCGATGTACGGGAAAAGTTGAGTTCAGGAGTTTTCCGAGGTTTGTGTGTGTATCACGAAGGGGACTGCATGTGGAGTAAAAGCAGAATAATTTATTGATTTTCAAAGGTTGCCTGGGTTAGTTTTAAAAATTCTAAAAATCGGTGCACTTTCTGAAAACAAAAGATTTTGTGAATAGGCTTACAATGTGAGAATTTTACGAAGTTTAAACTTGATAAGATAAAGCTGATTTGTTCTTTGAATTTAAAATGCATACTATGTGGTATTTACCATAAAATAATCTGGGATTTCATAGGTAAAAAAAAAATATACCGGAGAGATGGAGATACTGTTTTAAATTATACATAGAACTTTATCGTCAACCATTCTAATAAAGGTTATAGTTACAATTTTGAAAAAGGAGAAGTTCAAAGGAAGCAGAAGGGGACATAAAATTAGTTTTTTTAAAAAAAAATTCCGCGCTTTTTTCTCTAATTTCCATTCCAAAATTTTTTTATAATAAATTATTTTGTAAAAAATACATTGCATTTTCAGATTGATTTAACAAATTTCATACGAAGTTTTACAAATGTCAAATAATTACAACTTTTCTAGTCTGAGAATGAAACTTTCACTGAACAAATTTAAAATATTTTTACACAAGCTAATAATAAATCACACACAAAAAAATATTTTTTTTTAGTACTATTTGTTCATGACTGCATTTTTAGAGGAAAGAAATTACAGTCAAGCATAACGATTGAACTTAAAGGTATTAATAAAACCCTTATGCAGAAAATATAAAATGCAATAATGTAGGGTTTGCAGCCCCGGGATCCCGGTGGGTTTTTCAAATCTCGGGATTAAAAAAACTAATCCCGGGATTTAATTTTTTTTGTCTAAATTTCAATTTGAAAGTTTTTTTAAAATATTGTGAATCTGGTATTACATTTAATGTATCTTATTAAACTTTTTTTTAATACTGTATGCATTTATATATATATATATATAATGTCAGTTTTCTTAAGTGTTGAACCATGAAGGGTTCGAGGTGGGTGTCTATGTTAAACCGTGAAATTCGATACGTTTTCTCTTATTTTCTTCTGTAACTTTCTCCCCATCGAGAGTGGGGTCAGAAAACGGACATTTCTCCCACCCTCAGATGTCCGGGCAATTAGAAAGTTTGGAAGATATCTAGTAGGGTTTTTAGCCCCGAGATCTCGGTGTTTCTTCCCATTCCGGGACTAAAATAACTAATATCGGGATTTAATTTTTGTCTGAATTATATATAAATTTTTTTTTTATCATGAAAATTTTCTAAGAATTTAATTAGTCAAAAATTTATATTTTCTTTATGAAATATGTAGGTAGAATTTTTGTGTGCAATCATAAGTGCAATAGGTATAAAAAAATATATTCACAGCTCTCATTTCTCGTATGGGAGAACGTCGCACAGATATAAGTGGCTCACTGCAATGCTTACACAATAATATAAGCAACATCTCAAGAATAGATTTTATCACAGTTCATCTTCAATTAAATGCCTTTAATTAATAATGGACCTGCTAAGGAAGACTTGGGACACTTCAAAATCCCATTGCATTACTAACAGCTCATGCAACTGGATCTTCAATTTCAAATGAGGTAACACTTGAAATTGATTCCCATTCTGATTCAATAACTGAATCGATTTATACATACAAAAAGCATTAAGTGTAGCAGAAGAACTAAATAAAGTTATCAAAGAGGTATATGCACCAATGCAGCTTATTAGATTTGAGGCACTGTCAACAAAAATTCAAAAAGAAATGTCTCTTTTTTTGAAAATGGAGGAAGACGTGGTGACTACCTGAAAAGAACATAATCCTATTTAATGACGATATTACCTACTACTAAAGAATCCGAACGTGCATTTTTTTCAGCAGGACAATTTGTAACAAAAATAGAAGCCGCTTCAACGATGAAACTCTGGACGAACTGTGTTTTTATACGCTTATTTACAAAAATAAATGAAGGAATGCTTTTTTTTTAAAAAAAAAATTCATTTGGTACTATTTTTTTTTTATTTTTTTTATGATGAATTAATTTTTTATTTGTCTCATTCAAGTAATATTAAATCAATTTTTAATTATATTTTCAGTTTTATTATGCAATTTCAAGTATGCTAATATGTAAGTATTTTTAATAAATAGTCCAATCCTAATCCCGGGATTTGGATAATGTTATTCCGAAATCCGGGAGTTGAAAATATGACACGGATTGCAAACCCTACAAAAATGCGCGAAAAAAGACAAATCACATGTAACTAATAAAATGTTGTTTCTTTATAAGGCTATTTATAATCCATAACATAGAAGTTAAGGAATATTAACAAGCTTCGGATTTTTCTATTTAACTTACCCTTTTGCCCAGTCTTAAAAAAATTTAAAAAAATATTATTTAATTATTAGTAAAAACGATTTTTCTAAATGGTAACTTTTAGAAAGTTTACCGAAATTTAGAGTTTCTTTAAATTTGATTATTTAGATTTCTGATTAAAACACAAAAATCTCAATATTGCTATTAAATATTAAGCATTTGTTGTTTAACTTGTCCATTTAATTTTGGTGCACTTAAATCTCATCCCTAAAGAAAGCATTATATTTTTACAAGTATCGGAGCTTGGACAAATGAATATTTCCGTTCTATCAATGAAAATTAAATACTTAAAACATATTCAAGTTGAGTGAACACTTTCTGCCTTAAGGATTTAAGCAAGTCATCTTGGTGGCTTAGAAGTAGCGTGTCTGTTTCGTAGGCCTAAGGTTACGGGTTAGATACCGGCTAAAGCCAGTATTTTCTGGATGCGCAAATCGTAGGCACGCATGTCAAATGATAATGTAGTACGTACAAGATTCCTTGAGTATCAATTTAGTTGTGGAACTCTCAGCAAAATTCAATCATGCTAATATTTTGCATCCGATGAGAACTTTAATTAAATTAATTCAGGCGTCAAAATTTGGTAGCGAGAACCACCACTTGATGGGGTCACCATGAAATGGCTCTCACATTTGGGAACTTAGCGTTCCTGCAAAGGTTTAGCTGCCAATATGCAGCCCATTAGAGGATAAAAAACCTGAAAGAAACTATTAGCTACTGTAATTACATTGATATAAAAAATTCGATGTCAAATATAGATCAAAACATAAAAATTTTTTTAAAGTGTACGAAGACTTTTGTGCGTAATTTTTAATAGTTTTTTATTATTAATTTTTCAAAATAATAATTATACTATGTTTTAAAAATTGATTATGTTATTCCAATAAGAAAAAGATACAGATATTATATAAAAAAATTACAATTCCGATGAATTAATTTTTATTAGTTAAAAACATTATAGAAAATTGTAAGTATACAAACACTTTTGAGAGTCACTGCATATATATCGCTTAGTGTAAAAAACTTCAAGAACTACGCAGAAATTTGTTTAGTACCAAAAATGTTTGATACACTTATTTAACATTATTAAACCGTTTTCTTTAGGCACACCCATACCAAGTTATAAATTGCAGTTTTGTGTAAATATAATTTTTACTTCTTGAGATAACCATTTGCTCAAAAATTTCAGGAACAGTCAGTGTCTTCAACATTTTAAAAAAAGTTTTTGTTCAAATTAATGTTATTATTAAATTGTACGATGAGACCAAGTAATTTCAGTCATATCATTGGGCAATGATATAGATTTCTGAAGAAACATGAAAATGAGCATCAAATCTCAATAGTAAGCAAAGTGAGGAATCAATTCAAGTGTGGTGTTCGTCCTTAGATTCATAATTACCAAGTATCATGAATAACCCCCAAATTAATCTGAAGCAAATGGTTTCCAAAGTCGTCCCTACGGACCCCCAGGATTCCCCGATATTGTTCAATGGGTCCGTGGAAAATTAAAACTAATTTGTGGGTCCCTGAACACGGTCCGTGTGCAAAGTTTAATATAAAATAAAAAACATTTGATCCATTTTTATTTTTATGGAAATTTAAATAAATAACAATAAATCACTTGGATATTCTCGACTGGGGGTATTGAACCTTTTTGCGCGTGGACAAACTCAAATGAATCCATACTAATACAGGAACATCTTATTGAAATTTTCCACAAATAAGGAACTTACACCAATGCTTGAGTGAGTGAATATTAACATCGCCCAGTTCAGCTGTTAAAGAGCTTTTGGCGACGGACCTCGTCATTTTGAACCATGGTCAAGTGACAAGGACGACACCTTAGCAGGCACTCCCTCAACCACGCCACACCAGCAGGGAGAAAGTGTGATATCTCGGCAGATTTGACATCCATTGCTCCCCTACACGGCGGGTCTTCAGCGGAACAAGGCTCGAACTCATGACACACCGCGACCACGAGTCCGTAGCCTTGACCACTAGGTTACCGCGGCCACACCAATGCTTAGACAAGGATACCACAAAATTCTGAATACAAAAACAGATCCCAATTTTACATCCTGCATTAGGGGTTATTGTACAGAAGTTGTTGACTACTTTACCGTCTTCCTATTTGGTAGAACGTGAATTCAGTGCCGTTATAAATCTCATCACAAAAACAAAACAAAAAACCCTGATTAGAAATTATTGTTAGTATCGCTGGGTGAATGAACAGGGTTCCTAGCTTTAACCTCTAATCGTTAGGATTTTGAGTGACTGCAACGTTTTGACTCTTGGCCTTTGTTAATCTATAGTACTAGATAAATAAAATAAACTGTAAGTAAAATATGATTTTAAAGATAATAGAATGCATTAAGTGCTTGAGAAAGATAACTGCAAAATCATTGCAAAGCTCTGAATATGAGAGCATATTATTTCATTAGGTGGGCGGGGCGAAGCCTAGCCAATGGGGAGGCAGTAAGTGAATTTAATCCATGACAAATGAAAGAAAGTGCTTTGACTGAATAAAAAAACAGAAATTACTGTTTGTGGAAATTTGCGGTTGCTACTCACAAACATTGAGCCGGACAGAAAAAATATAATTTCATTCATACCATCTCATATAATTCATCCACATCATTATTTTTTCCCCATAAATAATTCTCCAACAAAATGTTTTTTTTTTAAATTTGTAATTTTTATACTACGTATTTATGTAGCTTTTTCACTTGGGGGTCCGTGGGCAAGTTTTGACTATAAAAAGGGGACCATGGGTTAAAAAAGTTTGGGAACCACTGCTCTAAAGCAGCGCGGACCCTCAAGATTTTGAACACCCTCCCCGACTCCCAACACATGGCGGAGAGATTTAAAGTTTCCTCAATAATCCAAAGACTGCCTTTACTATTCACACAGACTTTTTTAACACTCTCTTTTTCTTTAAGAAAACAGTAAACATCCAATTAAAAATATTCCAAAAATGACTAAATTAACATTCTTGATCGAATGAGTGAATTTTAACGTCGCACTGTTCAGCTAATCAAGGGCTTTTGGCGAAGGACCTCGTAATTTTGAACCATGGTCAAGTGACGCGGACGACACCTGAGCTGGCACCCCCTCTCCTAATTACCACACCAACGGGAGGGCGTGCGTTTGAGCTCTGGACGCATTTAACGTGCATTACTCCCTTACACGGAGAGTCTTTAGTGTTACTGGGCTCGGACTCATGACACGCCAGCCACGAGTCCGATACCGTGACCACTTGGCTACCGTGGCCACTATTCTTGATCGAAATACCACTTTTTGTAGTTTTTTCATTGGAAGTAATTAAGTGATCTAGTCTGGGATGGTACACCTTTTTCAATTTTTCCACGCGCGAGAGATCTTTCAGTCTGTTAAAGATGGAAATGTTAACATTAAATGAGAGACTTTCGCGGGCCCTCTAGAAAACTTTGAGGGACGCCCGGAGGTCCGCGGACCACAACTGAAGGACCTCCACTCCAAAGAGATCTTGATCAAAGTAAATTAAAAAAAAATTATATTTGAACCATGCTTGAGACGAGAGCTCCTTTTATATTAATAAAATGTAATCCAAACTTTATTAATCAAATATTACTTTTTTAACATCTTTTATTGAAAATAAAATTCCTTTTAATAGTTTAATGAATGCTTCAAGTAAAAAATACTAATAAATAGAAAGTATAATAAATAAAAAGGGGCAAGTATATGCAAATTGATAAGAACGGAAAACCGACTCAAATTTAATTTCCCATTCTTGTTAATTTAACATTAGAATAATTATTCGCACAAATGGTGGTGCATATAAGAATGCGTGACATACCTGAAGGGTGAGTGAGAGAATATTAACGTCGCACTGATTAGCAACACGAGGGCTTTTGGCGACGGTCCGCGTAATTTTGAACCATGGTCAAGTGACGCGGACGACACCTGAGCTGGCACCCCCCTCTCCAAAGACATACCTGAAGGAGTCGAGGGTTTGGGTCCTGGTGTCACTGAAGACCCACTGTTGGCGAGAATTCCTTGTATGGATTTTGCTCCGAGCCAACTGTTGTAACCTTTTGTATTTAGTTCGAAAAGTATAGCGATCCCATATGGTTGGAATCCGTTTCGCTTATCAAAATTTGTTAAAACTTACAGTCCAGTAATTATTATATCAGCAACACCCACCACATAAGCCATAAAGAGCTGATGAGCGATATAGCTGCTGAAATTAAAGGCATCACATGTACACGTATTTGGAACAATTTTCCTTGAAAGCAACAAGTTCCGAAGAATTTCTACCTAGTTGCTATAGCAACGGTTCCAAAAAACTTCGTAAACAAGATGGCGGTAAAGATGGCAGGGGTCGGCTTCGTCAAACGCATCAGATATGGCGTATACTATTTTAATGGTGTATAATATTTTAAACAGAATGGTGCTCCAATTCAATGAACGCCCATCAACAAAAGCGCGAGCGAAATAGTATTGGATGTTCGTTTTCCGAAGCAGAAGAATCGGCGAGTAATTTTTCAATATGGAGATAGAGCGTGGCTGACGTCAGAGCATGTCATTTTGTTTACGGCAATCTTTCACCCTCAGCTGCGTAAAAAAAAATTCCAAGAAACGGTTGCTCCAAATATGGGTGTGATAAGGCCTTTAGTTTTCATGTTGGTGTGAAAGTTTGGAGTATGGGATGCCGATTTCAGGTGTCATTTGACAGAGGTTCAAAATTACAAGGTCCGTCTTTAATAGACATCGGGTTATTTCATAATGAAATAAACGAGTCATGACGAGTATTCACGCTTTCGCTGTTTCTTTTCCCTCGGGTTACAGAATATGAAATGTTCACTTTTTTTTAAAAAAAAGGTCAATGGATTGTTCAATAACGTCACACTTTGAAGCAACACAAAGTTTATTAAAGAAAAAACGATAAAGATTTTGTGAAGAATTACTATTAAGAGCCTTGACATACAGTATCAAAACATTTAATGGCTTAAAAGAAATCTTTTAAAGGAATTGGTGGGAATAATAGAATGCTAGTTTGAATGTAGCTGTTTTAAAAGATCAAATCAGGACATGAAAATTCATACACACGCACTAAACTTAAGGCTAGTTTTAATTTGCAATGCAAATTGGGATGGAGGTCCAGGTTTTCTGCCCAAGGTTTTCCTTTTACTTCCATCGCAATGAGTGATATCCCACCTACGAAAATTATATTTCCCTATTTTAAATTTGATGATACAATACAGAAAGAAAAAAATATACACAATTTTTCTTTTGCATACATAAGTGTAATGACTGTTTACAAAGATTTCTATGTTTTGCATTTGCGATTAATTTAAAGTACATAATCACTGTAGCAATCTGTTGCCTCCCAGAAGGCAGTACCTTGTATATGTCTACAATTCCTACTAATATTATTACTGGTACAATTATTAAACAGGATTTATATATATATAAATGGGGGAGGGGAGAAGATATTCTTAAGAACCTCCATAATATTTATAGTAGGATAAAAATTTAATTTAACATAGATAAATCTAAAAAATTATTTCTGACACCTTTTTTACTATCAGCCCAATTTTGATACTTCTTATTAAAATAAATCTAATTTAATAAAATATGTTAAAGAAGCCTTTTAAACATTTGATGTATATATATAAAATTTTTAATTCAACATATTCATAGACACAGCAGCACATGCCACTCTACTTGCAAGGACATAGAGAGATAATCTTGCCAAAGTTCACAAGCTAAAACATAAAGCAGAGAATATTCCATTTGTTTGTACACAAAATGTGCTATTCAAGCAGATTGGAGTCCCAGAAGGTAAAATACAACATCGGGTGTCCATAATTTAATCATTTGTTAACAAAATTAGAGAAATTTTATTAAGAAATAATTTATATTGCTTTAATCCTTAGTTCAAGGAATTTTATTTGATCTTAATTTTTGTGAATGGTAACAGGGAACTTATTTCTTTTCAGAGAAAAGGGTTTCATGCAGTAGAAAGAGCAATGCAAGTGAATATTAACGTCACACTGTGAATATTAATGTCGTGGATTACTTCCCGATACTTATCAAAAATCAGAAAATGAAGCATTTAAATCAAATGATAGTTACATTAATGTCAGACTATAAAGCTGCACGAGGGCTGTTGGCGACGGACCTCGTAATTTTGAACCATGCTCAAGTGACGAAGACGACACATTAGCTGGAACCCCCCTCTCCTACCACACCAACGGGAGGACGTTTGAGCTTTTGACAGATCCTCTACACGGTGGGTCTTTAGTGGTACTAGGCTTGAACTCATGACTTGCCAGCCACAATCTGATACCTTAACCACTAGACTACTGTGGCCACGAAAGAGCAATGCGAATTCTTAGGTTATGGGAAAGAAAATTTCTGAAATAGTTTAGAGGAAGATTCTGAAATGAGCCTCCACTAACTTATTCAATTAAAAGATGCTTAAAACAATTAATTCACAGCATTGAAGAATTAAAAAAAATTGAATCACTATAGAAATAGGTAATGTGATTTTGAAAATGCTTAATAATGCCTGAATGAAAATCAAGAGCAGACTTGACATTATCCAAGTAGCTAATGGTGCTTATGCTGAAGTGCATTAATATAAAATTCTTTGAGAAGCTAAATAAAATAAAATTTTTATTTTTCTCTTGCCTCTGTATGATTTAAAACATCACTTTTAACAGTAATCTAAGAAGCACCTGTGCATTAATCAAACACTTAGAAAGACATAAGTAGAAAAATCCCATAATAACGTCCAGCTGTAATGACCCCTTTCAGTAAAGGCTCCTATTTTCATCAAGTGTCACATTTGAGCAACACGAGTGATATTTGTGATGAATTTTGAACTATGGTCAATTAAAGGGCTGAACTGGAAATCCCCTCTCCTAATTTTCATTTAACGTGGAATGAGAGCGCGCTTTGAACCTCTTTTCCAGCGATTCTCAACCTTCTTTTGGTTGTTGCAGTACATTTTTAAAAATTTGGGTGCACATTAACAATAAAAAATAAGTTTACAAATTTTTTACTTATCTGGAATACATTATATAAAATAGTTTATATGTATGGTAATTTTCAATGTTAAAATATACACAACAAAATGTTTATTGAGTAATTAATTACAAATTAATTATAAGAATACATTTAATGCAAAATTTGAGCTTGATGATTTGATAATTTTGTTTACATTTGGTCATAAAAACGATAATGCCACTCTCATTTCATCATCTGCATTTAAAAGTATCGATCTTTTTTTCATTTTTATATTTGTTAATGCTGAAAATCCAAATTCAAGTAAAAAAGATATAGAAAATCTTAACGATACTTTTAAAGCTTTTTTGACTAATATGAGATAATCGTGTCTTTAATTTTAATCCCCCAAATGAAGAATTGACTCTTCTAAATGTTTTGAAATTAAATCTCGATTATTACAGAGCAAAGTTAGTTTTCCCTCTTCATTTGAAGTTAATTCATATACAGATGTATCTACTATCATAAATGGTTTACGAACCCAATCAAGTTTTTTTCATATCCATGAAAGAATAAGATAAATATACTCCAAATACCCTTGGTCTATTTCTATAAAATGGTCGAATGATTCAGTTCTGGATTTTGTTCTTTTTTACTCAGAGTATAATGAATAATTTTTTAAAAAAAAGCCACACTTCAAGAATTTGGTGTCACAGTGGTTGAGAATCGCTGCTCTATTCCATTTAATATGCAACAGCTATTATTTCACATGACGATGAATTTAGGACTTAACTGAATCATTATTCTTTACAAACACATAACATCTCTATTACACTCTTATAATAAAACAATAAATGCTTCAAAATTTAAATACATATTTGAATCACTATTTAACTTTCTTTCAAATTTAATTTGGAATATATTTGCGCAGTTTCACAACTTCGTAATTTACTTTTGTCATTCAATTAATATTGTAAAGAAAGGATAGTCACACTGTCACTTTCAGCAACATGTATAAACAAGATATAAAATAGTTTACTAATAATAAGAAATTTTCCAAACATTTAAATAAAATTTTACAATAGCTCAAGGAGATTAAAAAAAATTAAAAAGACCATTGTGCAGAATAAAAGGTTGTAGGAAATAATATGCCAAAAATGCCTGAATTAATATTGTTAAAGTATAGTGTAGAAGTTTGGAGAAAGGTACTAGTTCAAACATCTTTGTCATTTAATTTTGTTATTCAAAATTAAGAGTATTCACTAATAATTTAAACCTAAATCAAAATCAATTTCAACATTTTTTGATCAATTCTATTTTTCCAAAATCTTTGCTAAATTTATTTTGGAATTCTGTTCTATGTAGCCTATGTACAGTTTGTAGTCACATTCACTAGGAAAGGGGAAGACACGTGAAGTAACTTCAATGTTCCGACACCTATTTTTTAAAAAAATTAAGTGAATATACATAGTGCCTCATCTTATGATGTATATGAGTACTTGTTACAGAATTCATAGAAGTTATCTCTGACAGACATTTTGAAGCACAGTCGAAGATACCATCACATAATTAAATCTATCATTAACTGTGCCACATAGAATTTAAAATACATAGAAAAAGTATATATTTAACAATACTGCAGCCAACTCTTCGCTTCAAAGGAGAAAAAATCACAAGGGGAAAAAAACTTTTAAAAATTTATTATAACTATATTGATATTAATTTGCCACATCTATGAATTCAAAATTTTAAGTTTAATTTCTGTTTTGCATACTGCTACCCTCTCCCTTACAAGGTTATAATAATATGCAGTTAAATGCTGAATTAACCTAAAATTTTTTTTAAAAAATGAGAAAATCCTTAATTATGCGTGAATTTCAAACTTTACATTATCTTGCACATTAAATGTTTCTTTTATAAATTGACACATTAAACTTTTTCTTTAGCATTTAATTAATTATCTAATACTATAAATGATTTACACGGATTTCATGTAAAATATTCTTTTAAAAAATTAAAGCATAAATGCACAAACATAATAACTACATTTTAGAAATAAAACACAGAATGAATATAGAAGAAACATTAAATTACAACTTCATCTGTTTCACCATTGTAGGATAGTAAACTCAAATTTAATGGCAAATTAAAAAAATAATAGTGAATAATGAAAGTAGTTATAGTTGAATGCCTTTTGCCACCTTTTTAAAGCTTTAATACAATTTAAGACCAAACACTTTAATGTTAACAAGAGATTTTTCAAGGAACAGCTGATAAAAATTATTTATGATAGTGTCAATTAACAGTTGAATTGTACAACTCTATTACAAAATTTGTGAATGTAATGCAATACATAAAACATTAAAAACTCTTGATGAAGCCTCTAAATATTGAATATCATATTAATATATGATTATAGATAAAAATTCAAAGATACATTTCAAAGTACATAAATAATTTTATTTTTATTAAATAAATCCTTCAGGATTTTAACATGAACTGATATTTTCATTCAATACAAATTTACTTCTTCAAATGATAGTGCACACTCAACGCAATACAAAAATCTTTACAATTGAACCTCATTAATATGAAACTATTTACATATGCAGAGTATCATGATAAATATGAAATTATGGTTTGCATGATTCATGATAGACATCCAGATTTCTAACATCCCTCCAAGTGGGAGGCATATTATTGTGAAGTCTGTTACCACACTTACGACAGGGAGCAGTAAAAAGATTACCATAACTTCTTATCCATGTCTGTAAACAAGTAAAAAAACCCATCAAAACATAAATTATTGATAAAAGTGAAAAAAATTAAATCAAAAGAAATTTTCTATCCAAATAAAATATTTTTCTTAAAAATTGCATTGTTACATTAGGACTAAATTATATTTGCATAAATATTTTAATTATGATTTAAACTCAGGAATAATTAATTCAATATAGGAAATTACACAATTCTTGCATACATTCTCTTAAAAAAAAATTTATCGGAAACATTTTTAAAATAAATTCAATGGAAATATAATTTAGCAATGGTGATGGACATTATACTAAAACTGAGCTAAATAAAATTTAATATTACCTAAATTACAATTTCATATATCTGGTGTAGAAGTAGCTATGTAGCAAAATACGATACTAATTTAAAAACTTAAAATTAATTTAATACTAATTTAAAATTTCTAGAAAAATATTTTTTATCATAATATTTAAGATAAAGTAAAATAATTACTTTAAAATGAAAAGTATAATGGCAAAAATATTCAAGATGTGTTTATGTGATCAATGCTAACAAAATACAGAAGTTTCAATTTTTTCCCTAATACTTTTAAACTTTGTCATAAGAAATGTTTAAAATGAGTTACTTTTTCACAAATTATTAATAACTGAATTTGAAAAGCATCACATTCACAAAACAGTATTTCCAACTGCACAGAAAGAAATATTGAACAGCATTTTGAGTAATAACACACAACTACATCATCTCAATAAGCTTTAACAAAAGAGGGATAACAAACGATTACAATATAAAATAATGAATAATTGATAACATAATACTTACTAAAAATGATCGAACAGCAAGCTCGGGGAGATTTGGGGAATAAAAATGTAGCATAGCAGCATTTGCATGTTCAGTAACCTGAAAAAAGTATATTGATTTCTATTTGTTAATAAATATTTCATTCCATAACATGACTAATAAAAATATTGTTTTCACCTAGATACAATATATATGAAGACAGAAAATTTTAAAGCTTGTAATAAGATACATACATATATGATTTTTAGTTCATTCAACTGTTCATTGGCTATAAATATTTTTAGTGAAACTCTTAAAGGCACTGCATTTTTTAAGAGCTTTCAAAAACCCATGCCTTTTCTAGTAACTAACTGTAACTGCCATGTGCTTGAACTTTTCCAAGAGCTATGTAACTAAATGACATCACATCAACTTGAAACCAATTAAAAGATAAGGAGAGTAGAATCTTTTTCTAATAATGGATTCAAATAGCAGGGGAAAAAAGGAGTGGAGTTGCTACTCAGTAATTTTAAAGAGCAGTCAGTTGCTACTTGACTTTTGTTGTACGTGCCCACTGTAATGTTTTTGCTAACTTTGTGCAGTCTTATTATAAAATGCCAAAAGGGCTTCATCGTTGATTCTCAACTGCAGCAAAATGAATGAAGGAATTCTTACCAAGTAATCAATTAAACCACAACATGGTAAGAATACTTCCTCGTAGTGAAATTATAACAAAATCAATCCACAGGATGCTTTGAAAGCATATTCTCTTCAATCTTATTGACCCCTTTTTATGTTAATTTAATAATCAATCATGCTTAAATTTAAAGAGCTTGGAATAAAACAAGGAATTTAGTTCTAAAATTTATAACATTTTAAAGCCAAACATGTATAGTGTATTTCAGTACAAATGCACATGATGCATTACCGGTACGAATTTTTGACCACATAAATATTGAAAACATTTATCTAATGAATCAATAATTGGTTATATCCAATACCTGTTTGAGAGCCATCAACAAATAAATAGGCGAATTTGATTGAAATAACTGTAATTAAGGTTTGTAACCTCTTATTTAAAAAATTATTAATTCAGAAATACCCAATACTAATGAAAAAACATTGAAAACTGATATGGAATCACTTCAGTTTCTTAAAGAAAAACATTTTAAATTTTAAGGTTATTTCTGAAATAAATCAAGTTATGTATTGCATTTGTGCACACACACAGTAGGCAATCAGTTTTCTCAATTCTGCAAGATTGAATTAAATGTTCAAACATGCTTTTGATTTTTATCTACATATTATGTTGGTTAAAATTTCTGAAAAAGTTGCATGGAAAAATAGGCAGACAATAAATATTCCATATTTTTATTACATGCTTAATGAAAGAATTTATAAATTTCAAACACATACATGAAAATATTAATCTAATTCTATAAACACATAAAAGTAAACAGATTTAAAAATTTGATGCATGCTATATTTGATGTTATGGGGAATATTAATTATCAGCATAAGAAAAATTTACATTACATTAATATTTTAAGTGAAATTAATTTTTCTGTTACATTTTTATTTCAATCATAAAAATTTGATTTTAGTGAAATATGTAAATATTTTAATGCAATATTTTCTGTTAGATAGTCCATAGAGGGATTGAAATTTATAAATCAACTTTCCTTTAAAATTCAATTAAATAATTTTATACTCTTAAACTTTCAAATACTATTTTAAATACACAAACTTGCATTAAAAAAAACCACAAAATTATGTCTAATCCAAATTTTACAAAGTGTTCTATTTATTAATAAAATTAAGGATAAATATAAAAAAAGGCAAATAAGTTTATAGTTATAAATTAATACCTTTTGGAAGACTAAATATCGTGACCCAGACCACATATCCAACTGAAAGAAAAATAGAAATATTATAAAAACAAACTAATAAAAAATGTAATACCAAAAATATAATTTGCATTTTCAAGTTTTTAAATAACATTCATGTTCATAAAAATAAACAATATTGATTAAAACATAATTTTAAACAAATGGCTTAAATAAAATAAGATAAATACAAATAGTATGATCCAACTTTTTATCCCCACAACTGCCAATTTAAAAGTTAAACGATTCCCTCCCCAGTGCCCACATTTTTCACATACGCATGTGTATGTGGTTTATTGGGGGAAAAGGGCCAAAAATAAGCAATCCTTCCAAATTAGAAATCCTTCTTGTAACATTAGTAAATACTTTGCTAACACTATCAAGGGCATTTTATTGTATTCCAAAGCCTTTGGAATATTTTTAGTAATAGCAATACTAAGAGAAGAATCATTTTGGAAAGGCATATACATACGCATTTTAGTATGTATACAGGTATACATCTACAAGAAGCAGTTAATTCATCAGCTGAGCGAAGTGTATATACATGCCATTAGCAATTAAAGGGATAAATTACAAATTTTGATGCCAAATTAAACAAAAATTAAAAACAGTTAAATTATTCAAATATTTGCAATAGAATTCAATGAAATCAATAAAGAATCTTCTACTTCACTTTCAAATAAGTTCACTTAAAAAAAAAATTATAGTTTAAAAAAAGCTAAAAAACACGCTTTTATAGTGAATCGAACTAAAAAGTAAAAAAATAATTCTTAATATAAGAATAAAATGAACGAGAAAATTAATGTCATTAGGGGCAAAAACGTGGGGTGTTCCAGTTGCTATAGTTTCCAACTTCTATCCTGAAATGCTGAGTTAGTGTAAAAATGTAGTGCAAAGCACCCCACGCTTTTAACCCAATGACATTAATTTTCTCGTTCATCATTTTATTCTTATATTAAGAATTATTTTTTTACTTTAGTTCGATTCAAAATAAAAGCGTGTTTTTTAGTTATTTACACTATCATTTATTCATTGTTGAATTTATCCTCGAGTTTGATATTTGAATCTAGAATTACGTGGCTGTAGAATTAGTTTTGCTCTTCAATGGATATTAATTAACAGGTCTGAAATGTATTTATTCTCTCCGTTTACGGGGCCTCGGATGAGTCCGGTATCGTTTTATTAGATTCCGTCTCTATCGAACAGGTCAGATAAATAAAAGTGTGTTAAGAAGAAAAGTTTGAATTAAAATTTTTTAAAAATGTGTACCATGTTTTTTATAACGGTCTAAAAATTATAAAATTCCTCCTTTTCGTTTTTTCTTTTTTCACATTTTCATGCATTGTCATCCACTTCTGATCTATGGTCAAATTTCATCGGAAAGCCATACAGTTTAAAATCAATTACAAAATTCCACCCGGACAGACATTAAAGAAAGCGAGTTAATAAAAACACGGTAATATTGTCAATCGTTTTTTCACCTTTTAAACGTATTCCTTAATGTTAATTCGTATCATCACTTCTAAACATATTGCTTTATAAAAATAAAAAATATTTAGCAGTTGGAACGTAAATTATTTTTTTTCACATGCACAAGCCTTTTTTTATTTTCATTTCCAGAAAAATGTTTGTATTATGGAAAGAAATTGCTAACACACACCCACCCTCCACTTTCTCAGATACAGAACACTTTTGTTTGTTTTATTCCTGTTAACCGCAAGTGTATTAAAACTTGCATATAATTAGCTTTAAATTCAAAACACTCGCTTTGGGGTTACACCTTATTCTTTCAGACGCTAAATCTGAAATTAGTCGCCAAATCTGGAAATGATGAATGAAATTAGTCGCCAAATCTGAAAAATGGTATATGGAATTAGTCGCCAAATTTGAAAATCGTATATGCAATAAGTCGCCAAGTCTGGAAATGGAATAGTCACCAAATCTGATTATCCTTATTCCTGACGATCCTGAAAAGGACAATGGAACAAAATTATGAAATTATTGTATTGTCATCGGTCCTTGACAAGTGTGCAAAATTTCGAATTAATCTGACCTTTTAAAGTGGGTAAAAATCGAGTTCCAAGATTCCGTTACATGCAAGTGAAACTTATAAAAGAGTGTTAAAAATAAAGGATAGAAATATATATTATTTACGTACCTTGCCATTTACATTGGAAAATTCCTCATTGAATCCTTTTACAATTACCCAGTCAATAATTAACCCTCTTAACATTATTAATGCCCTTAAAGTACGTGCAACAGAAACCTGGAAAAATATGAAGTTGCATATTAATTTAAACAGTTTATAAAATATCTTTAGAAGAATGATTTTTAACTTCATACAAGTTATCATTTGGGAAAGATAAAAAAAATCAATAAAAAATTAAAAAGAATTTCGGAGAATGTAATAAATAGACAAGTGAAAAAGAAATGATACTTTAAACTTTGACAAAATTTCCTGTTGTTTTCATGGCAGTTAAAATGAGATTAATATTTAAATCATGTAATATAATTTTTAAAATATAAAATAAATTATGTTTATATCCTTGAATATACGAGAAATTTTTCAAAAAAATGATAGGATATATATATATAAAGATTATTACAAAAAACAACAGCAGCACTTTTTCACTTATGCATCACACTATTTTTGAAACACATAGCATTCTATAAAAATTCATATTATGTATCATAACATTAATTGGCGATTTTTTCCAATAAACCTTTACAAATAAAATTGCTCACAAAATTACCAAATATTAGTCATAGTTTAAGACGTTATTCACTATACAGCATTATGAGATAAATTTTTTTTAAATGTATGGCATGAGAGCTTGAAAGGATCGAACATTAAAAAGTATATTGTCTTACAAAGGCTCAATATAAAATTTCATGTTTTTTTTAATTAATTAAACACACAATGATTTAAAATTCTACAGCTTTTGTAAATATAATACACACACAGTAATATACATACACATATTTTGTTCTCATTCCATATATTATACAATTCTTTCATTCACACGGATAATTGGCTGCGTGAAAACAGCATGCAATGGGAATATAATTATTCCTCACTGATTTAACTATTTATTGATTTGAAATTTTTAAATACTACAAGATAAGTTCATCACATAAATTACATTGAAGAATCCCGTTATTTAAAATTTCACAAAATGATCATTCTTCCATTTGAACCCAAGAACGATTAAGTGAATCGTTACAGATAGATTACAGTTTTTAATTTATCTATACAAATACAATCTATTTTTTGGAGGATGCATCCTCCAGCAAAAAGGCCGAATTAATTAAATACTAAGCTTTAGAACTTTGCCAAAAAAACATTTTTTTTCTCACCTGAATTATATGTTTTACAAAAGCTTAGAAATAAAAAGCCACAAATATTTACATACAAGATTTTTTTAATACAACAAAAATTTTATAGTATCAGTTTAAAGTTAATTTACATAAAATTGAATATGAACTAAATAACAGATACAGTTACATAAAAATTAAAAACTCTGCTTTTAATATACTTTATAATATAAATACACCATACAGCTTGAATATTTATTTGAAATATTCATTTTATAAAATGTATGGAATTGACATTTAAACATAATCCAAAGTAAAATTTAATGAAAAAATTATTAAAAGTTAAGTAACACAGGTATATATACTAACAAAAGGTTCATATTACAGTAAAGAAAAAAAAAATGCAAGAAAAAATGCTAAATAAAATGAAACAAAAACAAAAATCAATATAAATTATCTACCATTATGACAGTTGAATTTCCATATGGCTTTAGAACTTGCATTTGTATGTCAGGGAAAAACTGAGTTAAAGATGTGGTAGTGAGATCTACTGATCTAAAAACAAATAGTGGATAAGATTTAACAAAACATGTATAAAATCTATTCATTAATATGAATAAATCAATAACATTTATAATCTAGATAGATTTATGCAATAACTGAAATAGAATATTAAATGTAGCTCAACATTAATATAAAAATATAATAACACATTTAGAATATTAATAATTTTTAAGAAGAAAGGAATCACACACATCGTTATAAATTTCTATTTCAATTTCTTACTAAGTCAAATTGGTTTGAATGATATGTTGAAGATAAGTTTTTAAATATTAATGATAATTTTGTAATTTTTTTTTAAATTTAAGTCTTTTAGATACATATTTTGTTTGTGGACGAATTTCATTGCTCTGCCATCAAAGCCTATTTTATCTTTATTAATATTCATAAATGTAATTTGTTAATAGTTTATAAATCAAAGTTAAGATTTCTTCTTCAGTTTATGATTTTCGGATATTTATAATTTTGCTTGCTCAGAACATTTTAATACTGTTATTTCTATTTTTGTTTCAGTCTGCTTCACATTTATGTTTATGATTATTTACCAACTGCACTGCTCTTGCATATTGTAGTTTGAAGCAGTGCATGTTTGCTAAACTTTTTTCGAGATATGTGGCTATGCCAAAAAGCTGTCCCACAAATAAAATTAAACTTCATAGACAAGCAACTTTTATCACAAGTTTCAGAAAATCTTCAAGTGCATAAGTATATTAATAGCATTTGTATCTCAATGGAGGTATTAAATTATCAGAGTTCAAGTGCTTTGGAACTGTCCGATATTCCTCCAAATGTTTTGAATTTTACTATAGGTATATCAATAATCCTTCTCGGAAATCAAGAATGATTCATGTGCAATGGAAACAGATTATCCATTTACCACTTTATATGAGCAATATTAGTGAAGTTAATATTCTTACTGGACAAGCCACAACATTAAGACATTTTCATTTCAAAGATCATTCAATCAGATGCTCCATTTAAGTTCAAGTGTCTTCCATTACCAATTTGTCTCGGTTTTTTTATATGCATCAACAAGGTTAAAGAAAAATTTCTTCACATTGTTAGACTGGATCTGATATAAATCCTAATTCTTCTTTGGACAATTTTATGTTGGTTGTTCAAGAGTTGGCAATACAAAAAAAATTATGCATCTTTGGTTTCAATGAAAAGGCAGTTAACACATTGACCAGAGATGTCAAACATCTTCCGATAACGCAACTCAATAGAATATTATACAATTTTATTCAAGAATCACCAATCACAGAAGTCAGTTTTTACAAAAAAACCCTTGGTTAATGATGTGTTGTTATTTATTAAGAAGCTTGGAGCATATTTCAAGAAAATTTTCTTCAATATTGAATTTTAAAGAAATTTTTCTTCACTTGAAGTCACACAGTTTAACTTTACTTTTCATGATCTATTCTACATCTAATTTTTTGGGGATTATGTACTTTCATTATTGCTATATCTATTTATCATATTTACTCCATGTGTTTATTCTTTGTAACAGACCACAATTCTTTTTCAAATGAACCTTTGTATAAAACTTTTTAAAAAAAATATTCAAGTTTATGCAATATGGTTTGTGTTCCATTCTGCTTCAGTATAATTGTTCACACTTTATTCAACAGTTTTTTTTATCTGTTTAATTTTGTTTTTTGACTTCATTCAATACCTAATCAGTTTAAGAGGCTGCCTGATTTACTATTTATGGCAACATTTTAAGAACTGTTTAGTAATAGTCTAATGATTCTCAAGCTAAATCTGCTACAGGTTAAAACAAAATTCATTTCTATTACTTTTCAATTACAAGTTGTATTTGAATTTTCTTTAACTCATTTCTATTTGTCTTTCTAGTATAATCATTTTCAGTTTTAGTTTAAAACATTTCTGTCCATTCATTCTTTCACTGTAATTCACTGAAAATTATTTAAAAAATGGGTTTACAATTTTTTAAAAAAATATTTTTTAGTACATTTACTGCATTAAGATTGGTACTTTATAAAAATGTGCTTCTTAGTTGGATTAAGTCTTATTTCTATGTTTTTGACCAGTAGAAATAACGGGTATTCCAGGTAGTTCATACAAAAAAAAACACAAAATTTTTTACTCTGCCATCTTCAACATTCATAAAAGATACTTACTGTGGAGGACGGTTGTGACCAGTAGGTCTCAGTCGCATTTGTTTCGAAGATGTCAGGGTACTGAAGTGAGCCCGTTTTAAAGAATTTTGCGAGAAAATACTAGTTGCATGACTACTAAGTTCATACACCTGAAACAATAAAATTGATAAAAATAATTTCAGGGGAAAAAAGTATAAAAAGTTAATAAAAAATTAATATTTAGAATGAAACTACAAGTATTATCCTTCTGAAATTTTGAATTAAAATACTTTTATTCTTTTTGTACATTTTATAACTATATATAGATTATTTCCATAATACTATTTTTAAGCCAATTTTATATTAAAGGTACTAAGAATACCATGACTCCTAATATAAAAAAAAATTTGGTTTAGTGGAGAAGAAAACATCAGTATATCATAAATAGCTAATCTGTATATAAACACATGTAAATAAAGATCTTTGCTGTAGCATTCTCTACAGATTAGTTTTATAAAATGCAAACCATGCCACATATAGTTAACAAATTTGCTAATTAATGCCTACTCCCTGATTATTTCTTTTACGAGAAAGCACAATAATTTTTTTTACAATACTTATTTTTTCTTACACATAGAAATAGAGTAAGCTTTGTCTGAATATCAATTAAAAAAGAAAGGCATTTCTTAAAAATTAATTTAGAATGAACACTAAAGAACTCTTATTTTTCCCATAATTATTACAAATCTATTGTGTCCATTTTTTAAAGCAAACTTTTCTTTTTAAAGTAAAATGGACTAAATTCATGACGGTCACATGATAATATAAACAAGTGTTCTACATTGAATTCAAAACGGACAATAAACTAGCTCGTACTTTTTATTCTATTTGTAAAACTTGGGTAAAATTTCAAATTGCATAGTTGGGTAAAGATGCTCAAGAGTTATAAAAAGAAATTTCTGCAAAAAGATTTTAAAATTAAAATAGATAATTGCATTTATCGTGACTATGACGTCACAAGTATTATTGAACTTGATTGGCTAAAAACACATGGTTTAAAATTATCATGTGATTATGACGTCACATGAATTTAGTTCATTAAACATTTATTTCTAATTTGTACTAAATTATCAAAGGCAAACAACAGATATTATTAATAAACTTTTTTATAAAAAACATCCAGTTATTTGACTAAAATTAGATATATATCTTTGTTTAAAGGTTAAAAAAAATTTATTCCTAATTATAGGTACACTTGTCAATAGTAAAATTAAGTTTTTAATTCAGGTAAATAATTTCAATTTAATTTAGTTATAAATTGCAACCCCAACCCAATTGCCAAAATATAAAAATTGAGCCAATTCTGATAAGCCAACATTACTATTTTTTGGCAACCTTGTGATTTCTATTACATTTCAAAAAACAGCACAACCATTTTAGTTTACTTTTGTTTTCTATTTTTCACAATATTCCTTTCCTCCTTAATTTCAATTTTTAAAATGAGGTACATGAATTTGGGAAGGGGGGGGGGAAATAGCCTGAAGAGTTCAATATTTTATTCCAAATGAACTAAGTTTGAATTTACGTGTTACAAAGTTATATGTAGGAAGCAGGAGTTTTGGAAATGTGAAAATAAAAATTAAATGATACCTTTGGAAACATAAATGGCAACTGGTTCAAAAACAGTTACTTGCCCTTTACAACAAGTATACAATTTATACATTGTACTTCAGCTATTCTTAAATCAATTGCATTTAACTTTCTATCTAAATGAAATAAGAGCTCAACACAAAAGCTTACAAATTTAAAAAGGAAATAAAGTAGTAATACTAAAATTGAAAGCATAGCTGTACAAAAATGCATACAGGTAATACACAGCTTTTTTTATTTTGCAAATTGTCATTCTGTGAAAAAGTTGTAAAACCTTCCCAATATTGTTGCAATAATACAAAAGTATACCAACGATTTAATATCAGAAATTACATGTAATTTGCTCCTTTTGAAAAATAAGTAATTTCTAATTAAACTTGAAAAATAAGGTTTAAAGAAAATATTAAGGTTTAAAAATTTTTTAAACTAATCTTCGAAACCACATACCATATTTAATCAAATCTAAGTTGCACTGTTTTTTCAGTATTAATGTTATTGAAAATCGAGTACAGCTCAGATTCGAAGGCAAAGCATTTCTTGGAGAGGGGGAAATTGAATTTCCACCGTTTCAAAAGGAAAAACATAACCGTTCATTTGGGGTACTTGCATCAATGACTTGGCCCATTTGTCAGTTTATCTCCACTATTAAGTAGATCATAAACATCACTGTCTGTTTATATTTAGGAGTTTTTTGTACACTTTCTTTTAATCCCCTAAACATCAAAGATATCCATAATAGCATCAAGAGGAGTTTACTCTGATAAAAGTATAAAAAAGAAAGCAATTTTATTAAAAAAAAAAAACAGCCACTGAAAATTTTACACGGACGAAACAAATATACGTCAATGGCATAAACAAAATCATAATTTTTGCTTATAAGTGTTCAATGGTATTTTATAATAATTCTTTTAGATTCTTCTATAATACATTCTTTTAAGAAAATGTTATACAATGGGTGGCAAGAAAGACGACATTGTGTGGGAAAATGGTAAAGCTGGTGCCGGAACCAATTCACAAGTCTGCTGTGACAATGGGAGTATCAAATCATTTTCGATATATGATACAGACATTTAGAGTAATTATAGGTTCATGTATATATATGAAGGAGTTGTTCATATGGGTAAAATAAATTAAATATTCACAACTAATTATTTTCTATAAAATTTTTTAAAAATTTCTTAAGTATCTGATATTGATGAACCTTTAATATTTTTTCTCAAAAATGTGTTTAGAATTGGGGGTGTGGCTTAGAATCAAAGGCAGCTTAGATTCCAGCAAATATGGTGGTTGTTTAACCCCTTGCCTCTCGCTCCCGTCAAATTCACAGGGTGAAATTTCCCCCTCTATTCCTCGTGCCCATGATATTTCTGGGCTGGAGTGTTGAAAAGTAACTTGCCATAAAAAGCTTGAAACAATCTATTTCTTAAGCCCAGAATACTGTTTTTTTTTCTTAATCTATACACCAGATGGCAACACCAGATTTTTAACGCGTTTAGTGATAATAATAATTTTTTTTAAACTAAATGTCAACACAATAAACATATATATTAGCGATACGGTTTTTTAATCTCGGGTCAAGTACTCAGTTGCGCTCTTCATAAAAACATGTGGGTAAAAATTCTGGGGAAAAAACTGGTAAAAAATAAATATATTTTTTTAATATTGTACACATTATACAGTTAGTCAAGAAGTAAATCGGATTGCACTTTTATTACTTTTTTGTCACTGACTACAATAAAAATATTGAAGCAGTAGACATTGTAGACCAGGGGTGGCCAACCTTTTTGGGAAGCGTGCCAAAATCTGATAGAAAAAAATTACGCGTGCCACTTTAAACTTTTCCACCAAAATTTCCTATACAAAAGGGAAAAAATCTTATTTATAGGCTTATTATTGGTTATTTACACCAAAACCATTTTTAAATACAAGTTCTATATAGTGAACATGTAAAAAAAATGGTATAACACATCAAACAAAAGTAGAAACTTATATTTTATTGTTGATAAATTTTTACAAGATCAATCACTTAGCTTAGGTACAAAATAAAAATAAGCAATTTAAAACATTTAATTTTAAATTATTACTAAGCAGTAGTACTTTTTTAATATGGCTTTTGAATTTGTAGTTTCTTCCTAAATCATCTATATTTAGATTAGTTCGTGAAGATGCAAGCAAAACTAGGTGTTTTAGGTGCATAGCAGTAAATTTTGAGCGATATTTTGATTTAATTATGTTCTAACAGAAAACATTTCTTCACAAACACATGTTGATCCAAACCTACAACAATATCTGACCGCTAAATCATGTAAATTTGGGAAATTGCTTGGTATCACAAATTTCCAAAATTCGATGTAATTCGGATCTCATTACGGTTAAAATAATTTCTTTATATTTTTCAGAATAATATGGTACTGTAGGTCAATGATTTCAATTTGTACCACAGATGGCTAACAATTAATGTCTCTAAGAGAAATCGAAAAAGGATAAGTGAAACGTTCAGTATTTTTTTTATCATCTTTAAGATCCTCAATCCTGGTACTAAAAGACTCCTGCAAAATGGATATTAAATTTTTAAATCTGTCATAGTTCGGAACATTACTAACTTTGGCAGTTAATTCCTTTCATGTGTAAATGTGAAATTAGTTAATTTTTTCTCTCCAAAATCTAGACAAAAAAGCAAAAGTTTGTTCACAAAAGAAGGTATATGATCAACTAGGGTAGTAGGAAATATACAATTAGTTCCCTGTAATCTTAAATTTAAATTGTTTAAATGTTCCATTATATCGGTAAGAAAAGCTAAATCCCACAGCCAATTTTCACTCCTGAGGAGCGAGCATTCACTGAGCAGTTCATCATTTTCTTTGAGATATTCTAAAACACATTCTCTGAAACTCCAAAATCTCGCAAGTGAACTTCCTTTGGGAAGCCAGGGCACACTACAATGAAGTAGTAACTAGCCATTTACTTCCATTTCTTCGGGAAAAAGCGTACGAAATCTTCGTCGATTCAGAGCACGAGCTCATATTTTGTTGATACAGCGCACCACAGGGTCAACAACAAAAGACAAGTTTAAGTCCTTGGCACAAAGAGCTTCTTGATGAATAATACAATGCTACTTGAAAACTTTTCTTTCCAAATAATTTTCAAGCATTGCAAAAAAAAAAAAAAAAAACATTTTATTCTGCTAACCATGCAAGGCGTTCTATTTGTGCAAACACTGTCTAATTTTGTCCATTTTACTTTGTTAACTTCAATTACATTTTTAAGTTCCTTAAAAATGTCTTCACCTGTAGTTAAAACTATTTGGCACAAATCAAGCTCTTCCACAGTATCAAAATTATTGTTCGTGTAACGTACAAAGATGCTTAACTGCGCATTGTCTGTGATATCACAGCTTTCATCCAAAGTTAATGAAAAATATTTGCAATCTTGAAGTCCAGAGACAATTTGTGTTCCAACATCCTGGCTCATGTCATCTATACGAAGCATGGCGGTATTTTTAGCTAAAGCTATTTTATCAACCCTATTTTTGAGATTTAGATCACCGACATTTTGGGCGAAAATTAAAAGGCTACTTTTTATTATCTTCTCTCCGTCAGAATATGGTTTTTTTTTTGCGTGCTAACAACAAAAAAAGTCCATAAGAAACCTTAACCATGGTTTCCATTTCGTCATTTGTCTTCTGGAACCAAATTTGTTGGCCGGCTAGGGATTTCTTTTTTTTTTTATTGATAAATTCCGTTCACAAATGTGATCCAACAGGATATTTGCTGTTGAAATCACTATACAGTTGTTTGAAATGACGGTTCGAATTAATTTTTTTTGGAACTGCTATACAAATTCCACAAATCAAACAAACAGGCTTGGAAGCATTTTGATGTTTAAGCAAGAGTGTTGTTCTTCCCAAACAATTTTAAAATCACATGCTGCAATATCCTCTTTACAATTTTTTTCCCGACGTGAAAGGTTTACTCATAAACATTTTGAAAATATAAAAAAAATTAAATGCTGAAATCTTACGCTAAAATCTAAAAACAATTTTAGAAAAGGAAAATAGCTTAACGTCTTGCTAAACAGAGTTTAAAATCAACCGAGTCTGACAGCTAGAAACAATTTGCCGATGTTACGCTACAAATTTTCTAGGCTCCGAATCCAGCATTCTGATTAGTTATGGAAGGAAGTTCTCACTCCCTCTGCTTTATAAAGCGGCTACTTTGTGCAGATAGAATTACTTCTACCGTATCAACAACTGCTCTCCTAATGTATTACAGAATTACTTCTTGACATTACAGAAATCGTAAATAGCCAACACCTTCAGAAAATTCTTTTATCTGATAGCCAATAGCTATAAATACTAAACTTCAGCACTGCAAGAGGAAGCTGGAATTCGAATATAAACCCGAGATGTTAAAAATTGACCACCCCCGATAGAGGTTGACTTTTTGGGCAGATTGGACCGTCCAAGAGAGAGAGAATTTATTTGTTTTTAGTCTCACGTTACTCAACACTTTTCTTGGAACGTTACAATGCTTGTAAGTTTTGGAGCATGATCTCATTTTTACGCTATACTGAAGAAAAGAAAAAATCTTGCTTATCACCTTTAAAATCTCACGTTGAAAATTTCTGTTTTTTACATATTCTCTTAATGATAATTTTCTATTGTAATTCAATAGTATTTACATCAAATTTTGTAAAGTTTCAATAAGTCTTCACGTGCCACAGTTACGACTCCCGCATGCCACATTGTGGCACGCGTGCCGCGGGTTGGCCATCCCTGTCGTAGACCAATATATTAGAGATTACTGAATTGCTCGAAAACAAGGTAAGAAGTACTATAAAAAATATTTTTTTATTTGTTAGATCAAACTATTTTGAACTAGTACCTTATTTATAAAAAACAAGGAGACAAAAAATCACATTTGATATTCGTTTATCTTTAGTAGATGAACTTATTGAAAAGTATTCTACATCAGAAACCACTGCTAAAAGAGGCCGGCCAAATTTGGAGAATAACTCCAACAGTTTTATCAAAGAACATTTTATTAGAAAGGTACCTCCAACTGATAAGAAGTGGCAACCATCAAGAGAATGCAAAGTTAATTGTTCCAAAAGAGATGAAAACAATAAGAGATGCAGAATGGAAACTCTGTACTACTGTCCAGCTTGTGAATTTAGCCTTTGCATCTCGTGTTTTGAAACTTATTTCACAAAAAAATTACTAATGTTTATTTATAATATGCAAAAGTGTAATAAATTCATTTAATGTTTAAAACACTTTTTAAAAGTTTTCTTCTTTTTTTGGAAAGCCAACATTCAGTGATTATAACCCTAAATGTTTGCTTTACTTAAAAAATTAAATTTCGTTTTCCAGCTAAAAATTAATCCAAAAATTAAAAATGAATACATATATTGAACATGTACTTAGTTTTATATAATTTTCTTGAATAAAAAAATAGGCACTTTTAGGACAGTTTTCCTAAAAATTAATCGATCGTTAAGGGGTTAAAAGTATCTTTTAAAAAAAGATAACAGGATCATTAATATTTATTTCAAGATTAGACATATAGTCCTCAATGAATTAATAGAAACTTACTTTGTCAAACCATCGATGCGACTTGATTAACTCTGAATATAAAGGTGTTTTTTCATATGCAGGATCTTGACTCAATAAACCAGAATTTCCAAGGTTAAGAGGTGGGTTAGGAGAACCTAAAAGTGTGCCAGCAGTTTCCAGTTCTCTAAAGGAAAATATTACTTTTTAAATTTATAACAGAAATTACATTTTAAAGAAAGGAGATGGAAGATTTCTTTGAATAAAAAAAAACTTATTGATTTTTTGTAATGATAAGAAAAATCATTCCCAGCACATACATTCTGATTTCTCGGTAATTACATACTATGGCCCCCACAGCCAAATTTGTTGCAATTTCCTCTAAAACCAGACTGATCCCCCCCCCCCAACTAAAACATTCAAGAGTCTTTGTTGTTTTGGTATCCTGACGTGATCTGTGTTGTGCAAATTTTGCTGCGGTAACGCTAATGTGTAAGTACTGTGATCTCTCAAAGTATCCTTTAAAGGAGAAACTTTCAATATTTCCCCCCTAATTATGCAATTGCCAAACAATACTTAAGTCAAGGATGATAAAACTTGTAAAGTGAAAAACAGAAAAGTTATAAAAATATAAACAGCCGTAAGAGTTTGGTTAATTTATATAAAATCTTTCCTTGTAAATTTTTTTAAATTATGAAATTTATCATCAATAAATGAGTAAATTAAAATTTAGACATCACTCTGGCAGGTGATAAAAGTAAATACCCAGTAAATGAGTTTAATTAGAGTTAATTTGTACTTTTTATTATTTTCTAGCAACATTCAAAATTTTTTACAATTTTCCCTAGCATCTGTAACATGTTTTTGTTCAATTTCAATATATTATATACACAGATTTTTTGTTCTGTTAAAGATAAAATATCTTCTGACATGACTTTAAAGTTCATACAAGAAACTGATTTTCCTCACAATTCAGGCAATGCAAAATTTATGAAATTAGACAATAGATATTAGCAAGGACAATGCTAATGACAAGAATTTCACCAAGGGGGAAGAAATTTCTAAATTGTAAAAAAGCTACTTAAAAACTGAATACATATTTTTATACTTCATACACTTTCAAGAGCTTTGACACTTGTTTGTTTTAAAGAATATACAATAAATTACAAATGAAAAGAGGAAGGATACTTTGTATATAATGCTGCCTTTATATTGTTTCAATGTTATTTAAGTAGACAAGGTATTTTATAAAAAAATCATTAAAATTTTAAATCATCCACAAAACTTGATAAAAAAATTACATTTACAATAAAAGGGTCAGTTACTATTAATATCTGACAAGTATACCATGTCTGAATATGGCAAAGTAAAAAATATATGATTTCTATATTTTTGAACAGAGGACTTTTTTTGTACTTGCTTTGTTAATAATGAGAATTGGATACAACTTCCCTATGCATTTTTTAAACACAAATTAACCAATGCAAAAAATTCAATTTCAAATAAAAGTGAATATAGGACTTTCTGTGCTTTAAAGCTGTGGTCTTCATCCCCTGGCAAGAATGGCATGGTTCATGGATTAAATGATATCGGGCCCACCTAACATTAAATTATTTCCATTTTAAACATTGTGGTGTATTTCTCTCAGGTATGCGCAACTTTCCATGTAAATCACTTTATATTCTATGTTAAATGCCTTTACATTCATTTTTTGGTGTAACTGTATCTTATTCTGAAGGCATATTGAAATACAAGTTAAAATTATTAAATCAAAACAATCTAAAATATGAAACCACGAGTGCAGGGGGCTGGAGAATATTTCTCTCCCATTCAGTTCCATGCCAAAATTGTGGAGGTGGAGATAGGTGGTGGCGCCATCTATCGTTAAGTCCAACCTGTCTCACAGGCAATGGCAACTTTCATTCCTTCCCCTGCGGGAAGGACACAACCCCCCCCCAACAACAATCTAAAATATAAACAACCAACGTCTCCTCCTCAGCAGTAAAATTATCAAAAGTTGACCAGTTCACAGCAATAAAAAGGTTTGGGAGCATTGCTTTAATGCATTGACATCATTTATGTACTCAGCAGCATATCTATATGTAATAACACCTTGCTTTTTTACTAAGACAAAACTTTTTAATACTTTTTGGAGAGAGTCTGGAGGTATTTATAGCCCAGAGAATCTGCCTCAGAACAAACCTTTACATAGTCTCAAATTTGTAAGTAATGATTGTCTTGTTTATTAATAATCAAATAAACTATACACTCAAACCTGTTTTTGTGCGATTTTTGTTGTGTGCGGTAAATAAAAATTTCAATCAAATTGAACATAATTGACAAAGTTATCAATAAAAAAATCAGTAGGATTGATCGGTCCATTAGTTTTTTCGATTTTTTATACAAGTAGTCCATTTCTAAAACTCTCTATTCGACATTTAAAAAAATACAAAATAATTATGTCATATGCAAGCTCTCTCTCAGAGAAAGCTCTCTGTTTCAAAGAGAACCCGATCATATGACAGCAGATAAAATCTATGCAGGACTCGAACTCTGTCATAAATTAGAATGTCATTTTCTTGTAATCGATGCCAATTCTGAAAGAACTTCAAAATTCCAAAAGGAGCTTCAGTCGTGCATATCTGGCTACCGGGACATATACAAGCGTCTAGTGAAACAACAGTCGTCGCAAAAACTAATCACTGACTATATGGTACCTGAAAAAAAGTCAACTCTAAACGAGTGCGATATAGTATCTTCAAGTGACGAAAGCGATTTTGAACCAGTTTATCACAGGAAAGTTCGCGTAAATTGTCAGACTGCGAAGGATAATGTTTATACGTTTTGAAAAGTTTTGCATGTGTAAAATAATAACATAATATGTAAATAAAATATTTAAAAATGTTCGCAAGTGTATTTTTTAAATCAGATTCCAAAACGTTTGGCGAAATTCCAGGTATGTACTAGTTATTTCGGAAGGTTTTGAGTTATTTTAAATGACTTTTTATGCGGTCCCTATCCACCGCATAAATTTTTTTTAAAATTGTGTTTCGAAAACTATATTTTATAGCTATTCGTGAAGTTTTGTGCAATTTTTTTTTATGCGTTTTCTTTTATGTGGTCCCTATCCACCGCACAAAAACAGGTTTAAGTGTATAGGTAAACAACATAATTTTAATGAACGGTACTGCATCTTTATAGACAATGTCAAAATAGTTTACTTAATCTTGAAAGAATTATAATTCTTACAGAAAGTCTTGTTTTTCAGAAATGGTACAGTTCAAATTTTGATACTTACATATTATACCGTCAACCAATTTTACCAAATGCTGTCATCTTTATAAATATTATGTTTGAATATGCATCAGATCAGTTTTCCAATACTGGCAGCATATTATGGTACTTAGTGACATCTTTTGATTTGATGAAATTGATGGTACAATACACACAAATACCCTTATCTCTTAATGTTAAAAAATTTCATTAATTTACGAAAATCCTGTTAATCACTTTAATAAATGTTAAAATTTGTATTTTACATTGTTATTATTTTATTTTTCTAACTGAACAACTACTAATTCATGCTCTTCAAGCCAATTCATTGGAAACCATTAAAAATAGTTATCCTCCACATAAGTTGCTTTCAATTTTCTATGACCTGTTTTCCTTTTATCTACATGTTGGCTCTTACATGACCTACTTTGAAGGAGAAGTCGAAGCCATCCACTTAGCCCTTCTACAACTTTCTACCTGTCTCTCCTCTCCTGTGTGTGACAAGGCTGTAATTTTATTGGACTCAAGTTCCACCCTTCAGGCCTATGGTCCCCCCAAGTAACCTACAAAAACAAAGTTCCCGAGTCCAGAGCTGCAGGAAGCAACTAAATACAATTCAATTAGAGGTTGCTTTCCAGCAGGTGCCATCCTGCCATTGTGAACTATGGGGAAATGAGATGGCGGACCTCTTGTCAAAAAGAGGCACCGATATTCTCCAAAGGTTTCCCCAAAGATCTAGCTCTTCACTCTGCTAAGCTTGAGAGATTAATAAGATCTACAAAAAAAATACTTTTTAAGTACAGCTACCAGAGCCTACTAAGAATAAACCTCAGAGGCAGCTATTAAAACCTGCATCTCAGACTCTTCATGCTAATGTTGTGGCTGAGTTTAGACTATTTACTGGACATGAATGCCTTTGTTCTAGTTTGTTTTGTTTTCATTTGACTCTCTCGCCTTTATATGTTTCATGTAACTCTGGACAAGCCATGGATGCTGCTCATTTGGATGTGTGCTCTGCACTTAAGAATTTAGACTATCATAAAAAGCATTGGAGAGCTTGTTGCCTGATAACCTGATGGTCAATGGCTAGGCATTAGATAAATATCCTATTGATTCATGTTGATACATGCATATCAATCAACATGAAGTGATTCCCAAAAACTTTACCAACTTAACCAGGAGGCACTCCATTCTATACTTTAACCATATCTTTAATATACAAGAAAAAAAATTTGAAACTAATTTGATACTGGTATGCTACTTACTTTTACTTGACATAAATTCAAGATTGTGCCAAACAAGCGTTTAGCAACCTGTAGTTTTTTTTGTCTGATGACTATCAGATAGAAAGAAAAAAAAACTTTAAAGAATTAAAAAAAATGACAAACAATTTTCATGACTCCCTCCTTTTATGTCTTATATCCATAATAGTTGATATAAGCAAAATCTCAACTAAGAATGAAAACTACAAGTCCAAACTTTTAGAAAGTCAACATGTGAATTGGTTCCAAATTTTGCTGGGAGTTACACTCAGTCAAACTGAATTTAGCTTGGGTGTATAGTTAATCATAGCCTAGATAGAGTTTTTCTTTTCACTAACATAAATAGCTAAAAATATACTAATCAGGAAAAAAATATTAACTGAAGTTGGAACCAGATTAAGGCATTTAAAAAACATGCTTTAACTGTTTTACAAAACAAGTGAGTGAGAGTTTATCAACATTGCCTTAAAAAGCAACTCAAGGGTTAGTGGTGATGGACCTTATAATATTGAACCATGGTTCTAGACACATTTCAGTTGGACCCAACTCTCCTACATCACACCAACATGGAGACTTTCAGCACCTTTATAAAGTGGATCTTCAGAAGTACTAGGGCTTGAACTCGTGATAGGAGAGTCACAACACCGATCACGAGTTCATGACCATAACCACTATGTTTCCACAGTCACATCACAAAACTAACAAATCAAATTCCTTACAATGATTATAATTCTATGAAACACAACAAAATATGGTACTTATGTATTATCGCAACCTATTGATGACATATGAAACGAAGCACGATTGTTAATTCAGTGCATACAGCACATGCGAAATTGGGGTTGTCAAATTGGCAAGTTTTCTTGAAGTTTGCGATTGTTGGGATTATACGCAAGTTCCCAAAATACTTTTGAATCTCATTTTAAATTCAGTCAAATATTGATTAATACATTTTTACCATTTAAATGTTTAATCTTATTTACCAGTACATTTCCAGCAATTTAATTTCCGCACAAGTATATAATAAATAATTACATTTCAATTTTGATTGAAAGTTCTTTAAAGTACATCGTATATTACGCTAACACAAACAATTCAAGCTTAATTTATGGTAAAATCTTTCAAATTCAAAATTCAATCAATGAATAAAGTATTCATAAGATAATATTGACAGAAAGAAGTTAGGAAGTTAAAAAGATAAGCAGGTTTTTTACATTTTAGTATAAATGGGAAGTCAAACTATTAGCCGGTAATAAAACCATTATATCCCTTATTTCTAAAATATAACTTTCATCGACAATAATAATATGTTGCCATTTCAGCATTAATAACAAAATTATGTTTTTTTAAAAGATATAATAAACTACATTAATATCTAATGTGAAAAAAAAAACTTTAAACAAACCTCATTCGAACCTTAACACTAGCAAGAGTAGCTTGGACTTCATTAATAAATTTTGCACGCTCTTCGTCTCCATAAGCAGCAGTTGCACCATCACCTAATAACTTAAATACTTCTAAAACAGTACTTCTTAGAGCCCTTACGGCTTTAAGACCTGAATGTAAAGCTCCCAAATTTATTCCTCCAACTTCATCCATAATTTTGCTTTCGACTGGAGCTCTGGCCAGCACCTTATGCTCCGAAATGATAATTTCGAACTATTTTGATTACAATTTTGGTGCCCGGTACGGTTTCAGAAATATTGATATAGAAATATATTTAAAAAAATTTAATAATAAAGTTTTCATTCTAATACAATAAATGATTATTATTTATCACAAAGTTAATGATGTCTACTCAATTTTTGAATTCTTTTAAATCATTATATTGAGTATATGATTTTTTTTAAATCAAAAGACATATACTCATAAATATTAATAAACAGCTCAACGCTTCTTTAAAATAAAATGAAATGAAGTAGCATTTTCAAACAAAAATAAACGAAATAATCAAATGGATAAATTAATTGATAATTAAAATTTATTTATTTTTATTATATTACTTAATTTTCAAAAATTAATATTTGAAACATACTGACTATGTATAATATTAAAAACAAATGGCCAGATTTGTAGGAAAAACATTCGAATCATTAAATTCGATGCTAAGTAGTTCCGGTTTGTTTTTAAACATACAAGACAAAACTTCAGCGAAACTAATACCTTGGAATGTGGATACAAAAGGCTTTATAAGAAAGTTAAAAAATGTTGAATCAAAAAAGGTATTCTTTCTAATTTTACAATAGAAGCATTGTTTACTTTTATCTAGAATTATTTTAAATTCTTGGAATCCAGAAGTAAAAATGAAAAATTATACGGAAATATCTTACCAGAAATAAATTTTCCTTTTGGTTAAATTTTTAGACCTAATTTATTGAACTAATTTTTGGTATTTATTTTTTGAATTTGATGAGAAAGGTGGTCGGAAAGGAATTTTAGGATTTATTTTTAGTGTGGTTTGAATTTATTATACTTTCATATCTCTATTAATATTATACTGTTGATGTTTTTTTATAAATCATTCTTTATAAACATAATCATAAAATTTAAATATGTTATTCATACTTTTTAAAAATTTGATTGTGTGTGTGTGTGAATTACTACAATCATTCAAAGTATTGAGGATCCTAAACATGGCATAAGAAAATGCAATTTCATGTAGTTTTAATATGCCACAATTACATTACCTATTTAAACAGTCTTTTTATTCAATTTCAGTCATGTAGCATTTTCATTGAAAATATTTAGCTTATTTAATGTATATATTATGATTTTCATTCATCATTCTATTTTGAAGTAAACTTCTGAGCAATTAATGTATGTAAAGAATAAATATTGTGTATTAAAAGCTCTTTACATACAATTATGTATTAATTTCTATAATGCAATGAATTTAAATATTTTTAGTTGGGTATTAAAATTTTATAGAGGTTAATATAATTTTTAATCTGAAACTTTTCCTTGTTTTGTTTAGGATGAAGAAGATATTATCCAGTCCTACCTCTCAGCCATTGAAAAACGGTTGTCAGAACCGGATGTGCCAAATGTAAGTATATGTTTTAAATAATTTTTAATCTAATATAATATGTATTTTGAAGGAATACAGTTCTAAAAAAAGCAAGGGGAAAACTGATGAAAGAGGCAGTCAATATTTAACCATCATTTTTAATAGAATTCTTTATTGCCAATTTTCTAATGTTGTAAAAGAACTTATTGTCATATATGAATCATAAAAAATTCAATTTTTGTTATTAATGTTTTTTATAAAGATTAAAATAGTGACTGAAAACTATTATTTAGAGACTTTTATGTTTACATGTATGACTGGATACTAAAGTTCTCGTGGGTTAGTCCCCTCAGGGGGCTCACCTTCTTTAGGTGAGTACTTGTGTCACAATCCCGAGGTACCCTAGTGATCTTTTCCTTTTCCCACGGGGTTTACTGTCTTTGGTAAACACGGGGTTCATGAATCCGAGGTACCCTAGTGATCCTTCTCTATTTTCGACCCTCTTTCTTGTCATTCAATTCATTCTTTCTTTCTCTTCCCGTCTAGACCACAGATATTAAAACAAATGTTTGGTGCAGTATAGCCGAAATCGGCTCTTGCGTCAATAAACCCCAAAATCACTCACTCGTGGGTTAGTCATTGCATTAAAAATTTTTTGTATTTAATATTTACCTGTGATGTTGATATTGTTATTGAAGTTTTTTAAATTCATTGTGATGATTGTTTTAACTGAGAAATTTAGCAACTATTAAAGAGTTATTATTTGTAACAAAAAATTACATTTCGCTTACTTAAATACTTGATTTTTAACTGTAGAGATTTTTTTTTTCATTTTTATCCTAATTTATTATAAGTTTTGTAATATTATATAGTTCTGACGGAAAGTGTCATTGTAGCAAAATTGGTGCAATGCGAATCATGCCATATCAGAACAACAAAAAGATCCTAGCGTGCTTTATATGAAAAAAAATTATCAATCAGATTTTGGTGGGAAATAGTGCTATTCGCTTGGGGCTAATTTGGCTGCAGTGACGTTAATACCAAAGTACCTTTCTGACGTATAAATTGAGATTATTGTGAATAATAAATATGTAATTTTTAGCTTCTAAGGATGTTACTGTATTATAATATAAAAGAAAACTTAAAATTTTTATAAGAATTTTGATGCACAAAATTTTTGATACATTAATCAGTCAAATAAATAAATAATATTGATACTTGCTTGAATATTTATGTATTTTACTGTAAAATAAATGCTAATTAAATTTGAATTAAATATAGGGTTAAATTATGCATTGATTTAAAACTGGAGTTGATTTTTATTTTATTTATTTATTATTATTTTATCCATGCATTTGACTAGTAATGAAAAGTACATTTAATGTTAATTTTTTGAAGTTACTCTTTTGATAGATGAATATTTTATCAATGTCCACTTTGTTTATACATAATGCAAATATATCGCAGCTATATCTGTACCAGTATTTTTAAAAATCTTTTTGCTTTTAATGTCTATAAATAAAATTTTTTAGTTAAGTATTTTAAATTTATGTCCTAACTATTTTTTAAAGGTCGATTAAAATATTTAACCTTTTTTTTCAGTGAAAAAAAAAAACTTTTAAATTTCAGTTTTGTTAAATAATTTTTTTTTAATATCTAGCTTTATAACTACTTTTGTCTTATCATTTTTCTAGATTTTTATTATTATTTGCATCTAAACTGGGAGTAGTGTGTGTTAAATAATGTACATACATATAGATTCATAATGTAAAATAATGAAAAAGTATTTATTTTATGGTTTTCATTTATTAGCATTAAATACTTTAAATATGAATGTAAATTAGATTTTAGTAAGCTGTTTTTTTAATTTATATTTAAATTTTCAGTCTGAAATAGATGAGATGATAAAGTTGTGCATGACATGTGAAACTATGGGTTATCCCACACCATTTATTTATGTACATTGCTTGAAACTTGCTCAAAAGGGTAATTTACAAGAAAAACATACAGGTAAACTTATATGTATATATGTACATTTATTATTAATCACTTGATTTTGTTTATGTGTAAATTATCTCGTAATATTTATGCATTTTTAGGGTATTCTGCTGCTACCTATTTCCTTCATCCTCATCATGAACTTGTTATTCTTTTAATCAACACTATGCAAAAAGTAAGCTTATTTATATTTTCTGCCTTTGAGGATTACACTTATTAATTTTTCAATTCATACTATTAGTTCACTATCATTAGTAAAATACTTTTTATTCATCCATTCAAGTTCAAATACATTTCTTAAAGCTTGTAGTGGATGACACTTGATGTGAATACAGTTTTTTTCAAGTATTAATTCATTAATTAAATTTATTTTTTTAAATTTAAATTTATTTTGCGTTATTTCTGACAAAGTTAGATCTAGCTGCAACAGATGGCCTCAGTAGGTTTTTCTAACAAATTTTTTCTTGGCTTCAAATTCTTATTTTTTTCTTCTTCCAGTCAAACTCAAATACATTTTTTAAAATTTGTAATGGAGGACACTTAATATAAAAACATTTTTTTCATATATTAATTCATTAATTAAATTTAATTAAAATAAAATATTTCTATGTTGACCTAAGTAGGAATTGACTTAAAAAATATTTTTTTATATTATCTGTTTTTATTTAATTAAACGTGTTCTCAGTGTCATAGAACTTTATATTATTGCATATAAAAAAGGATAAAATGAATATTGTCCCCTCAAGATTTAACTATGCTTTCAATTGGTATAATTTTTATATCATCTAGTTAAAAGCAACACATTAGGTGGTTAATTTGGTACTTATATATTAGTCAGATTAATACATAAGTACCATTTGACTGATACTAATAAACCTAAAGATGAAGAATTTGCACCTAAGTTTATTTACAGAAGTAATTAAATTTCTTTATTTAAGTTCCATCATTGTAACAAACATAAAAAGGTGTGCAACTAATAAATTGTCAAAAATTTCACATAACTGAAACATTTAACAACAACTGCATTATTTAGGAGGCTGCTTTAAAAAAAAAAAAATAATAAATAGACATATTGTGCTCCTTAATAAGTTCTTTCATAAAATTGCCCTGTAACTTTGGAAATACCTACATTCTCATCCTTAGAAGGTAGATCTCAATTTTGAATTATTTTTTGTGTAAAAAAATACAAAAAAAATCAACAAATTTATAAATGATGTTATACAGGCTGGGTGGTGTGGTTATTTTGTCGCTGGCCTTTTGCACCCAAGGTTGAGGGTTCGACCTTGGCCCAAGTCGGTGGGTTTTCATGATGCAGAAAATTGACAGTGGCCATGTTGTATGATTATATGACATGTAAAAGATCCCTGGAGTGTATGTTTGACTTGGGTGCTTTTAGCAAAATTAAATTCTAGTACAGTTTCGTATCGTCAGAAACTGGGCATCAATATTACCTGCGGTGATTGGTATCCTACTATGTGGGTGCTGCACTAAAAAGAGATACCAGTTCCCAGGGAATGTACTAGGTCTTCAGTGGTAAAACACTAATCTGCAGCCCATTAGAAATGAAAGTAAATGATGTTATTGTGTTCCAGTATGCTTGGAAACATTTTTTTATTATAGGCTGTATATTGCAGCATTTGGCAATGGTTTTCGGTTTGTGGGAAGTAATTAACAGGCTAATATGTAAGAGCCATTTGTTTCTATTTAATGTTTATTTGTTAAGGATTTAAAGCTTTTCAATATATAATAAATATACTTAGGCATTATTGTGCTGTGTAATAATGCCTAAATTTTAATTATACTGCACAATATTTCCTGTTTAAAATATTTTTGTAATTGTCTGTGGAAAGTTATTTTTTTAAAAATTTCATCTATTAATGCATTTTTATTGAGAATAAAAACTTGCATTACACTTTTATAATACCAGTAATTTGTTGAAATGTTTGATAAATTTCTGAATGCATTTTAAACTATTTATGTCTATTATTATAGATAAAAAAATTCCTTTTGAATACCAATAACATAAAAATAATATATTTGTGAAGTTGTAAACTTTTCATGCTTAATAGTATTTCCTGTTATGATTATCACTGCATGTTTATATATAATTCTTACAGCATTTAAAAAAAAATAATTTACTTAGTCAGATTTGTATATTTTAAATGAATCATATATTGAAATGAAGTATTGAATGAAAATAGAGATATTTATTTAATCATCAAAATTTTAAAAGAAGCTTTGTTTTTCTGTAATTGTTATGCTTGAATAAAATATGTGGAATGACTAAATACTCAGATATTTTTTATTACAGGATTTATGCAGCTCTAATTATGTAGAAGTGCTTTTTGCTTTATCATCCATTTGCAGTCTCATTAATGTAGAAACAGTACACAATGTACTTCATTTGGTAGAAGATAGAATGAATCATGAAAAGTAAGACACAATATTCTTTGTTCACTAAAATTGTATTGCATGCATTTATTGCTTGTAATAATTATAATTTTTCTTTTTAGGTCATCTGTTCGAAAATCTGCTATTTTGACTCTGGGTCACTGCCTTCTTTTAATCAACAGTCAAAGTGCTTATCAAATGTCCATTCCCAAATTAGAGAAGGCATTAACAGATAGTGAATTGGAGGTTGTATCTGCAGCTGTCAGCACTTTGTATAAAATTATACAAGTAATCTACTTCATTTTGCATTTCATAATTAGTAATTGGTGCATTCATTTTATATTGTTTTTTACCAAATTCATCTTTAAGAAGACCAAATTAATGTTATGTGTTATAAACTACAAAAGTTTTTTTAAAAAATATAAGTAATCTTGTATAATTGATGATTTTTTGTGAAATTTATTGCTTTTAAATTGGCATGTTTGTCTTTGCTGAAATGTCTAGTATGTTTTGCATTGTTTATTTTGTCATTGATAGAAAAAAAATGATGTAGCCTTTTTTTTGTGGAAAATGGCATTGTACTTTATAAACAAATTATATGAAAGTGGCCATAATATACACATTTGTATTAAGAAAGAAACCACCCAGAAGAATAGTTGTAAAAAGAAAAATGTTTGTGCGAAGAACTTTTTCTTCTCTTACAAAATTTTCTCTATCTCTGAGGTTATTATAAAACTGAAGTATCTTATTGTATTCTCAGCCAAATACATTTTTTCCTAACTGATTAGTATTTGAAATTGAAAACTTTTTAGTTTGAAATTGAATTTCATTTTAAATTTAATGTAAATAACTTTTTAATAAAATTAATGCACTCTTTCAATGCTCTATTAAATCTACTGATTCCATTGATTTATTATATAAACTAATTTTCTTGAATGGTTTAGAAAATATATAGGATCCTTCTTAATGAAAAAAGAATAAAACCATTCATGTAATGTTTCATTCAATATTGATGACTTTATTATTTTTACCAAGTTAATTATTATATATGAGGGAAAAACAGTTTTAAATAAGTTCTCAAAAATTCTTATTTTGTAAAGGTTCTCTCTGTGTGCTGATTACACCAATTAGCATATTTAGATTTCTTTTACAGTACATAATCCCAACTCTGTTAGAAAATACATTAAATTCTTATCCTGTTTAAATTTTTAATGTGGATTAGGATAACTTTAAGCTATTCTACTATATTTTCAACTGGGCATGTTTCTGATAAATGGGGTGGTCATGGTCACAAACGCATGGCTGGCAATGTTTCCTTTTGAATCCTGGTTCTACTAAAGACTCCCCTCGTAGAGGGACTGATGCATGTTAAATCTGTCTTGGCTCTAAGTCCTCATGTTGACCTGGTGTAAAAGTGTAAAAAATCAGATGGGGGGAGGCAGTTTAGATGTTACCCTTATTATTTGACAGTGATTTAAAAGCATGCTGTCTACCACCAATTTCCTTTGCGTTCTTTGCTTTGCAATGTTAATAAATAATCTATCAGGTCTGATAAATGTAGGAGATTTAAAACTCATGTTATTTTTCCTCATTGGAAAAATCTTTAATTCATGGTAAACATCTCTATATTAGACCTAATCTAGACAATAACATAATATGGTAAAGAGACTTATATTAAAATAATAATGACAGAGGGAAGTTCACATTTTACAATTCTTTTATTTCGATAGAACTTGATTGATCAAATTATAGAGATTGAAAATATGTTGGTCTTCTAGAAGTATAATGTGGCATTTAGAGATATAATAATAATGTCAGTTTAAAAAAATCATCAAATCTCTATGTAGGCTTGTATGTATATTTATTTTTTTGTGGAAGGATGGATCTCCCCCCCCCCCTATTTTATTATTATTATTGAATTTAAATGTTCCCTGTACCAAATTTTGATCATAATAATATTTCTAAAATAGTAATCTTAATTTATCGCTTAATGTATTTTCTGCTGTTTAAAAATAAATTCCACAAAATAGCTTTTATTCATTTACAGCAAGTATTGCGAGAGAGTTTTATAAATTAAAAAAAAAAACTTATCCTTCTCCCTTTTTCATGTTAAAGTAGTTATTCATTTTATATGTGTGTTAATTTAAAGATATAAAGTCTAAAACAAAAAACAATATGTAATTACACCATTGAATAATTATTGATGCACATTTGATTGAATAATATGTGCAATGGGGCTGATGATTAAAATTTTAAAACATTAAAGGGATTATGTGCATCTTTAACACAAAGTTATTTAAATGAAAGAAGAGCTACTAACTGAATAGTGTTTTATGCTAATATGCAATAGTTGGATAATATAAAAGTTATTTAAGTTTGGAGAGTTTCAAAATTAAAAGTAATGTAATCTTCATTTTGAGTTGAAAAGTTATTAATAGTCATTTGATTATAATGTATATTGATTCAGTGTTTAACTTTAAAAATAATTATTTGATGTAAATTAAATAAATCTCATAATAAAATTTTGTATTTAGTAACTTTTAGATGTGATAATGTAATCAAATTGTAGTGTTATCACATATATTCCTCCCCTTTTATTTTTTTTAAAAATTCCTTATTTCTAATTCCAATTTTTTTTTAATTCTTTTTTTTTAGGGAAGATAGTGTGCAAGTAATATATTTTTATTTAAATAAGTGTGAAGAAGTATATGTTTATAATTATTTATATTAAATTAAACTTTTTTGTAAACTTTTCAGATTGCTTATAATTAAGGAAAGAAAAAACATACACATACGTTCGTGAATGGCAAGCACTTTCTATTTTTCTTTTTTTAAAGAAAGTTTGTTATAATTATTAACTTGGAGAACTTTTTAACATTTTTATCTGGTTAAGTTTGATGTACAATATGCACATATGTATAAATAGTATCGAAAATTAATTTTTTTCTTTTGTTTCTATAATATTTAGGAGGAAGGCTAGTTCGTAATAATTCAAAAATTGTACAGATGTAATTTTACAATATTCTCTTTTCTGTTAAAATAGTACCTTTTTAAGAAATCTTTTATTTAAAATATCAGCTTAAAAATATAATATTCATTACATTTATTAATTTTGTTTCAGGAACTGTCCTGTGATTTTACATATTTAATTAAGAGCTTGGTGGAATTACAGGACCAAATTTTATTACGTCGAGTTCCTCGTAGTATGGTTTATTGTGATATTCCAGCACCTTGGCTTCAGCTTGATATTTTAAAACTACTTAATTTGTTATGTAAAGAACCAGAGTGAGTATTAATTGGCTATTTAAATTTGTCACAGAAATGTTTTTTTTTTTAAATTTGTGGCTGAAGGCATTAATTGAAAAGTATGTTAAACTTAGCATTGTTGATATATTGATGAATAATTGCAAATGTTGCATTTAGGCACAAAAACAATATCACAAGATCAGTTATTAATGTGTTAGGTGTTCTTTTTCTTTTTATTCACTTGTAATTATTTCTTAAAAGATAATTGCTCAGCCCTAAAGCCTTGGTATTTATTTTTGGTAAATATTAATGGTACTCCATAAAGTAACAATATATTGGCTAGCTCATTTCATACAAGTTCAAAAAAGGGTTATTTTTTTAAAATTTTCATTTTTTAATTTTACTTAAATTTTGCTTACTGTAATTTGTAAATTGTCGTCTTCCCTTTGTAAATTTATGTTTAAATAGTTTATATATATGTTTATATTAAAAAATTTCCATTATTTTTCATTTATGTAATGCTGTTTATATATGCATTTCAACACATCTACTTTAATATTTTTCAAATAGTATGACACTTAGTGATACATATTTTTCCATTTAGACATTACGAGGCTGTTACTACAATATTGAAAAAGACATTACAGCAAGTTGGATTGCAGAATACACTGTCCCATGGTAAAATGGTTTTTGATAATGAATTAGTTACATTGATTTTATATGAGGTAAATTAAGTTTTACATAATTTATTATTTTCTTTGTAGCAATCATGTACCAAGTAATTGAAGCTATTACTTGCATCACTCCTAGCAGTGAGCTAGTGGAAATGATTTTATCATCTGTATCCACATTTCTTAAATCAAAAAACATTAACTTAAAGCTTATGGGTGAGTGAAATTATGTTATAAATATTTTCTTTGTTTTGAATTTGTCATTTTAAAGTTCTCATAAGATTATTAGAGGTGGCTCATGTAATTCTGAAGTATGATCAAAGTGATAAGAATATTCTGAGCTGTTGTAAGTTTGGGTTTAATTAAACACATAGCAGTGGTCATTGTTGTATGCTGCTATTTTGATTTAGAATTAATCTAGAACTTATGCCTTAATCAGTTGTTACTCTTTTAAATTGGGCTATTTATTATATGTTTCATAATAATTAAACTGATTAATTAAGAATAAATTATGATGCATATTTCTTGTTGGTCCTTGAGAACTGTGCATGTATTCATTTTTACAGAAAATAAAATACAAATATAAGTAATTCCAGTTTTAATTTCATCATTAATTTTATTGAAGATTATCATGCAAAATAATGCAAGATGCTGTATTCTATACAATTTCATTTAGGTCTACTTCACTGTTATATAATGCTGCAGTTTTTTTGTTGATTTCTTGCAGTATATATAGCTTTAGAATGATTATAAAGCAATATAAAATGCAAATTTCAAGGAGAATTTGCTCCATATATTAATATTAAAGAATAACTGATTTTTTTTTACTCTGAGGAATGTTTATGATAGATTGTACTCTTTTTTTTTTGGAATACATACGTTGTAATAATCCTGAATATAATAAACCCAATAGGTAAAAATGAGTTTTTTTAAGTAAATAACTTGTTGTGAGTTATAATTGTAAGAAGGTTAATTTTTTTTCATTTTTATAAAATATTTTGATTGTTTTTTTTGTTAATTTTAATTTTTAATTAGTTCTTTTTTTGTTATTCACTGATTGGTATTATCTTTAAATTATCAAATTAATGATTTAGAAATCAAAGGATTAATAATTGACTTTGGAGGATATTTAATTCATTGATGAGGATAAAAATTTCTTAGAATATTTTAATCAGTGAATTGAAAATTGCTTAAATGTTATATTTGAATTTCTTTTTATAGTTTTGGGTGGTATATTACTGTAATGTTTTAGTGTAGGGGATTTGTAATAAAGTAATTATGTTGTTACTTTGCATTATTTTATGTATATCTTTCTAAGATTTAATTATTACTTTTTGGTCCGTTGAATGCTAAACTAAAATTTATGTCACAATTAGATGTAGTTTCAAACAGTATTAGAGCTATGTTGCATTAAAAAGAAGAATATATACTTCTTATAAGGGAAGTGTGGAGTGATTATAGTGAGTGGGATCAAACCTTTAAATATTCTCTCTATCCTGAACTTTAAAATTCTTAAAAAGATTTGAAATAAATGCATATAATTCCAAAGTAAATAACATAAGTTATGCAATAAAATATAAATTGTGAAAGCTAGATAATACAAAGCAATTCTATGATAAAAGCCACCGTTAAAAAAAAATGACATAATCGCATAAGAAATATAAAGAATTGGTTTTGCAAAATATTTATTTTTATTTTGAATATTCAACATAAATTAATAAAGTAAAATTAAAACTATCTTTATACTTTCCTAAAATGTTAGAATTTTTATAAAATAAAAATTTACATAGATAAAAACTTTATATTGAAAATGTTCTATTTTCTACAAACAAAGCATTCTTAGTTTACGAAGGATATACAAGAAACAGTTGAACTGGGTGTCTCATAAGTCCAGTATTATTCTGCAAGACACAGGATCAAATATTTTCATCCCATCCAGGAAATACCTCCTTTACTCTACTGAATAGCCAAATATTCTAGGAAACACTTTCTTCATGGATCAGCACAGTCTCATGTATCTTTAATTTCTACTTGCCTTGCACTGATTTACTGGCGAATGCTGATCACAGCTCTAATAAATTCTCTTCTACCTTTACCAGAATTGTGGATGGATCTTCTTGCAGTTATTGTATCTCTTCAGCATGGTCTTGTGAGAAGTGGGAAAAGAAACCTTACACACTTGTAGGACATTAACCTTTTCGCGACGAAGGATGCAAACGCGTGTGTACCGCCAGGGCCATAGGTTTTTGGCCGGAGGGTTTTGTGTAGTTAAGCCTAAATCCATAAAAATACCGAAATATAAACGCATTGTTCAATATTGTTTTGTATATTATATGAACAGCATGTGCTTCATATATTTCGTATTAATATACTTTATTTACTTCAGCCACTTTCTATTTAAGTACAAGTTTTTAAACATTTTACTGTAAGCATTTGTAAAAGTTGACCTTATAAAAAAAGTAAGAAAAAAAACAACAAATTTTGTCTACCAGATCTAATTATCCATAAAAAAGTAGACTGAAAACCAAAATCAAATGCTTTAGCGAAAATAAATCTCTCATCTTCAATATAAACAAAAACCACATGTTCATTTCAAGAGCAGTCATAAAGCACTCAATTCAGAAACATTCCTTTCCCGTTATGTTTATAAAAAAAAAACCACGTGTGTGTGAGTAATATTTCTCTCTTTTCGAGTAAAAGGTCAGATCTCCATGTATCTCAAATCTTATGGACATAGAATGCCATCTATTGCCAAAAAACTGAGCTTAAAAAATGTTCCAGGGACCTGGCGCATGGGCATGACACTCGTCTCCTGATGGTGTTTTGTGCCGGTGCACAGGTGCGACACTCGCCTCCTGACGATGTTTTGTGCCGGCGCACGGTTGTGACGTTCATCCCGAAGGGGTTAAGGGTAATCAAGAAATATACCAGTGGGAGAGGACATGGCTCTTCAGGTTTCAAATACACAAATGTCAATGGTCTTGAATTGACAGTGGTTTCTGTATTTATGAGGTTGACGAAGACAATTATTCATGCACCTTCCTTTGACATACGTTAACAGATCATACTTTTCATTCATAGTAATCTCCCTACTAAAAACCTTTTGCCACAATATATTTCCATACTATGCAGTGAGAGGAATAAAATTCTTTGACTTCAAGATGATTTATTACACTCTAAATTTCTTTAAGCTCTACATTCCCCTAATGAACAATTTTGCATTGTTCAAACAAATGAAAAAACATATATTTCTTTTTGCTGTGAAATATCAGCAACAGGAAAAGTTTATGTTGAAAGACTGTTAATTAGCTGCTTCAGGTTGAAAAATATTAACATTGAAGTTATTGTTGAACTTTTTATTTTTGTGTAATATAGTGTACCCCCTTTGTTTTCTGTAATTGTTCTATAATAGCTAACTTTCTTTTTAAATATTTTCTCTTTTTTTACTTATAATTCTTTCACAAATGTGTAGTATTTTTGATATCATAAATGTAAAGTTATATTTAAAGGTTTGTTCTTGTTTTCTGTAATCAAGCTACACTTAATCAGTATCACTAGTTGTCCAAGAAAAAGGAGGAAAAATTAACTAACCTTCTAAGTTAAGTTAATTTCAATTAATTTTTACAGTCAATATATTTCTTATTTGCCATTCATAAAAGTGTTCCAAAATAATTCATTCATAAAAAAGGCACTTTTCTTCATTTACAAATTGCATTCAGACAATTATATGTACATAATATCACTATATGCATAAGAAAACCTTAAAAGACTTAAACATTCATGGCATATTTCACGAAGTGCTTGTAGAGTTGCGGGTTGGATTATTCACAATAAATATTTCTAATACTGCCTTCTTAACCATTCAGAATAACTCTAATAATTTTTTTCTCTTCCCTCGGAGGAGGTACAGACACTTGGAAAATATTCAAGAAATGTGTTTAGTTTCAGTATAGATTTATTATTTATCTATTGTGCTATGAAAAGTCAGTTTTATGAAAAAATAGCACAATAGATAGCACAATAATTTTATATTTATATCCTTCTGAATTAAAACATATTCAAAAAGTTACTGTTTTTTTTTCAGGCATCGAAGGAATGATTGTCATTGTAAAGAGACTCAAACCTAGCATAACTGTTGCTCAGCAAGAAATAGTATTGGAATGCTTACAGTTACCTGATGAGACATTGAAATTGAAGGTAAGTATATTTCAAATTTCTTTTTTTATTAGTTTAGAGAAATGTTTCAAAATTGTTTAAATATTCCTTATGAATTCTGCCTCCTTAACTTATACTTTGGCACGAAATTTAGTTTATATAATTAATGTAATTACAGCATACCATAATTTTAGACTCTGGAGCTTTTGTTTCATTTGGCAAATCCTTCCAATGTACAAGCTATTTGTAAAAAACTTTTGGAATTCTTGGTTGCTACCTCAAATGATGACAAGAAGAAAGAATTGGCTTTAAAAGTTTTGCAATTAGCTCTAAAGTATCCTTTTATATAGTTTTTGTTGTTGGTATTTTGTTTGTTTGGATAATTATATGTATTCATTTTATCTCATGAATTTTACAGTAATGAACTAGAGTATTTGAAATTGGCCGATTATAAACTTAGACAAGTTTTATTTTGGGGATTTCCCATGAATAATGCAGATTTTTTTTTTTACCTGGTGTTTTTGCCTAATGTGGAAAGACTCAATCCAAACGTAAAACACATTTTCAGACTGAAAATTGCTCCAATTTTTGTATAAATTTGTGATGTAACACAAAAACTGTTTATTACATGGTATTCATAAATTTAGAAACATTAAAAATATATATATATATACTATTTTTTTTACATGTGTAAAGTTCAAAATCTACTTAATATAATAAAAAATTAGAGTTTGATATAAGGAAATACATTTTATCCCAGAAAAATAGAGTGATTCAAATGAGAAGTTTTATAAAATACACTGGTCTTTAAAGGGTAGTGAAGTCAGTCTATAATATTTATGTTAAAGGGTTTTTCTATCACAATGCTTTGGGTTTCATTCTGAAGATAAGGGGACACAATATGATTTCATTGACTTAAATCAGGGGTGGGCAGAGTTTTCCAGGGTACGGGCTACTTCTAATTTTTTCAAGGTGTTGTGGTCCACCCAGTATTAGTGGCACACACAAAGGATGGAGGAGGATCCACAGGTCCGGATCCTCCTCCATAGCCCATGATTTTTTTTTCAAATCGATTATAATCCCATGTATATAGTATGTAGAATTTAATTAAGTATTTGTTATTAATAATTTTTTATTAATTAATGCTAATTTTTCTGTTCAATAATTTATTTCTTACTGTTCTTTGTTCCCGACACTCTACAAAATGAAAAAAAATGTTTGGCAATGTGTATTTGGGTAGGATATGAGAATGGTAAACATTCGACCCTGGAGCACCACGCCACGACCCCTTTGAATAATTCACGAGTGTGCCCACTGCTCAGAGTCATAGGGGTGGGGAGATAAGGAAAAAGTCAACAATATTTTTTTACTTAATAAATTCGGAACATGTACTTACCTACATAAATAAAATAAAAAATTCACTTTTTGAAAACGCGTTTAAAGCAAAACGCAAAATACAAACATAATAATAATAATAGCCACAAATATAATATCTAATGATCCATTTATTATCAAACAATTTAAAATACATTAAAAATTGATACATTTTCATCATTTAGTTATAGTCAGTAGAAGTCTGCATACTGTTTACCAATCTTGAGTATTTCTCTATATAATTGCTAAATGCTAATCTTCAAGCGATCACCCCAAAATGTCTTGGCGATCCACCGGTCGATCGTGATTGACTTAATGCACACCCTGGACTTAAATCAATCAAAAATTCATCAATTTTTTCCAGCTCAAAGGGCTTTTTTATATGTCCATTATTCTATCATCTCACAAAATTTGGGTGCTCTTGGTTATAAAATTCCAGAGTTATGATGACTTTTACATTGGTTTTTATTCTCGTCCCTATAGGGGGGCAAATAAAAACTTTAAATTGATTTTTGTCAGAAAAAAAATCACCAGATTTTCTTCACTTAATTTTTTTAAACTTGTTTTTAATACATGTAACAAACGTTGGTATACATTTTTGAAACAAATCAATACTTATTTTTTAATAAATAGTTGAATTTAGAATTTATACATTTTTTCAAAGAATTCTGAATAATCATTCGTAAAAAAAAATATTTTATGAATTTTGGTCATGTTATCACAAAACTCATATTAACTTTTGTCGTGCATAGTTCCATGTACGTGTAAATCAAATTTTTCATGTGTGGACATTAATTATTGTGGGAGTAGCATTTTAAAAAAACAACATGAATTTTTAAATTTTTTTTAAAGAATTAAATTGTTTTCTTCTTGCACTATTTTGAGCACAGAAGCTGTTTTACATGTTATATATACATTTGATGCAAGCAAAATAATTTGTGAAAACTATTAAATGAAAGTTTTTTTTATAAATCATATATTATATCCTCTTAACATTACATGAAAACAATTTTAATATGAAGAATAGATTGACCCATTTTTTTTACTTTTCCAGTGACATTCAGGCATCAATACTTAGTTGAAAAACCAACCAAATCCAAACTTCTTGACTATTTGTTCAGCAGTTACTGCCTTGTTTTGTCTCATCAGTATTTGCAAGACATTTTTAATTTTACGAAACAAGACTTGTTTCCTGTTCAAAATTTCTGGAACTGCTGTTGGCGCTGTTTTATGCTTATCGCATGATGCTCATATTTACAACATATTCCACCACTTTCTCTAATGTTGTCTCTTTATTGAACTCACAAAGTAAACTATATACCATGTGGTCTCCTCCATCACTTCCATTGTAATTTTGTAAAAATAAGTGATATTATCAAATTGTACTTTTCAAAATTTGCTCTAAGAATAAGGACTAAGTACATTATCAACTTGCTTTTATAGCAAGTTCATGCAGGAAATGTATCACTTTTCTTTCTGATGTATTTAGTCCATGCGATTAAAAAAAAATTGCATTACTTTCATAATGATCCAATAAAAATAATTATTTTACTCAGATTGCCATAATTTTTCACTGTGATAAAGATTAATATGCTTAAAAATTTAATGAAAGCCCATGATCATGAAGGTATATAAAATTTGACATCATATAAATTTTTCTTCTTTTAAATTGGTAAACATATTGTTTTAAACCATATAAATTTTTATACTATTTATCTCTAGAATTAAATTTTATAAATTATATGTAACCCTTCTAATACTGAATGAAATGTGTACTCTCTTCTAAATTTTGTGGACCTTAATTCTTGGATAGATTTGTTGACAGAAAAGATTGGTTTATTTCTATTTCTTTGTCTGTATTGATGGAAGCTGATAAATTATTACCTCCTTCAGCTATTTACAATTTAATTAACATTATTTCAAAAGGTATGTTTGCTATTATATATGTACAGCATTTAAATATTAATCAGAAGATTTAAATAATAATACAAAATTTGTCAAAAAGGATTGATAAGTTATTTATAGAATTTGAAAAAAAAATATAAAATAACATATTAGCAATTCTTTAACTAACAATAATGGTATTGAATAATTAATTTGTTCTTAGCTTGCAAAACCAATGTTAGATAAGTAGCCATGGTCTCGAATTTGGGGCGAGAATTTTTTTTTGTCAGTCATAGGTTTAAGTCCTGATACTACTGAAGATCTATCAGGTAGAAGGCTCAAAGTCTTCACATAAACTTGGTGGGGAAGTTTAGAAAGTGGGGTGGTTGCTCAAGTGTTCCCTTGATGCCTGTTAGTGTGAACTTCCTAGTTATGCTTGATACTATGAACAGAGGGATTTGAGTTGTTAAGACGGATTTAAAAAAAAAAAAATTGTACCTAAATATTTAGAAATCATTTACAAGTGCTCGTCTTAGCAGAGAAGCAAAATATATTTGTACTCTTTTTTTTTTTTTTATTCGTATAAATTTTTATGTATTTTGGGGAAATTTCATGTTAACAATCGTGGTGTAAAAGTGATTGGGTGTTTGTGTTCTTGTAACATCAAAAACTACAGTAATTCATATACTATTAATTTTATGTTAATGCATGTAACAAATTTTGTATTGGCTATTAAGGTTTGATTGGAGATATTAATCTATATATGTATTCTGCTTTGATCTGATCATTGAAGTGTATCCTTCTTTTTTACTAATATTATATATCTCAGTTTTTTACCATTATTTTATTTTGTTTTATATTTTTATATTAATTTTAGCTATATTTTAATTCATATATTTTATAGATGCCTCATTTAGAGAAATAACTAAGAAATTGTGTCTTGAAAAATGCAAGCAGAAACAGCATCTTAAATCTAGTGTTCTGAAATTAACTGCATCAGTATGTATCTATTTTGTCAGTTAATGTTTATTTTTAGTCAACATAAATGTAAATATCTAAATTTGAAACATCTCATTTACCTCTGGTATGTTTTTTCCCCCTGTTCAAAATATTCAAGTTTTTCTACTTTACATATATGTTATTCCTTAATAACATATATGTAAAGTAAAAAAACTTGAATATTAATATGTAGTGGAGACCTGTGTACCTAGGGCCACTTTTTTTCAATGGACAAAAATAGAGCCACCGGCCTGTTTAAAAAATATGAAATTGATATGCACTCATCCTTATACTAACTACCATCCAATTAGAGTTAATATAAGTATTTAAAATAATAAATTCTGTGAAATAAAAGCTTTTTAAGAAATTTCACAAATGGCCCTAGGTACAATGATATCATTGTACCTAGGGCCAGCAGCTGTTGTACCTAGGGCCTTTTCCTGAAAGTTAGGTTTCACTCTGTAATCAATAGAAATTAAGCATACACATGCATTTAATAAAAGAAACAATATTAGTTAATACGTGGATTTATCATGTAACTGTTTAAATTGCAATGCACCAAATTATTAATAAACTACACGTATTTTCATTCAACATTATAATTTAAAAGACTTGTTTCAAAAGTGGGCTACATACATTGTAACTCTGATGCACCAACAGATTGTGGTTTGGGCAATTTATAAACACAATATTTATGATGTCAGTGTCATGTTTCTTTATCATAAAGAAACTTATTTGAACGAGCAATATTCTTCAAAAATTTAACCCCTTTGTCGGATTTTTTTTCGAATTTCCGGTAAAAAAAAAAAAATTTTTTTTTTTTATTGCTGAAATTTAATATGTACTCTAGTCTAAATTTAAAAATGCAATTTTTTGTTGTCAGAAAGCAGTTTTTTCTAGACTTACGGGTGGTCCAATATATTATATATCGTCTACTGATCTCCAGTTTTCACTGCAATGTATCAAGATTTAGGCTTAAGAAAATATACTCTGATACTATATTTATTTATGTTATTGCTTTGAGGTTAATATTTGAGAAATAAAAGTAACACAAAAAAATATGTACGTAAAAAAACTATTAAAATTATGTAAAAAATATTTTAGAAAGTGGTTTTCCAACCTTACCTTTAGCAAACAGTTTTACAATCTGTCTTGGACATCAGGGTATAAAAACAACATTTATCACAAAACCTAAATTATTTATTACAGCATTTTTCCTTACATTATAAAAAAAAAATCTTGGTTATGAATGTAAAATGCATAGTGAATAGCTTTTTACTTCAAATTCTAATAGATATCACGCTGAGTGTGAAATTTTTCAAAGCATGGTACCACGCAAAGTCCAACAGCACACTTCTCACAATAATACCTCATTTCTTTTCTTATCTTTTTACCGTCACTGTCTCGTTTCCTGCAACAGATGAAACATTTTCTCGCAGGTTTTTCTTTCTTCTCAGTTGGTGGAATAAATTTCACAAAATGTCTCTCAGTAAGTCGAAGTGGTGTTTCGAGTAAGGGCCTACCTCTTTTGCTGCCCATTGATTCTGAGTGGTACTTTATAACCATTTCATTGACCAAATCTAATCGAAACTGAAGCTGGCGATTTAGAACCACCTATTTTTTTATATAAAACATTAGAATTCCAAATGCATTGATCGAAAATATGAAAAAATATTTTTCGATAATACTTTTTCTCATATTTTCTTGGGATGGCATAAGGTGCCAAATTTTGGTCAGCACGATCGATGCCACCCAGTGTCATTATAGTCTACAACAATCTTCGGCTTCAGCTTTTCCTCTCTAGATGATCTCACTGCAATCATCTCTGAATTATGAATAGTTGAAATAAGTGATTTATCTTTTTTATCCTTCCATTTCAAAATAAGAGCTTTTCCACGTCAAAATGCTACAATCTCATCCTTCTTAAGTTTTTTACTTTTCACATAACTAGGAACCTCTTTTCTATTGAGATTGATCGCCCCATAAGAATCTGTTTTGTACTTGACAAGAGTGTCAGTTAAAATCGGTGAAGAATAATAATTATCCAGTGTTACACAATATCCCTTACTTAGTAAAGGCTTCATTAGTGTCAAAATCACCTGTATGGATTTAGAAAATTCTGGCTTCAAGAACTCTTCATCAAAAAGTGTTCCCCTTCCTGTAAAAATTACTGATGACCAAACGTATACACACTTTTAGCTTCACATAACATGTACATCTTTATACCAAATCTTGCCCTTTTCAAAGGTAAGTATTGCTTCCAAGAAAGTCTACTTTATATAAAAGTAGGCTCTCATCAATAGATACATCCTGTTCTACTGTAATTGTATTTTTACTTAGTTCGTTTATTCTTGAATAAATAGGCCAAATTTTATTTAGTCTTGGGTTAGGGTGCATATCAGGATCATAATTTTCATTATTAGAAAAATGGAGATATTTTTTCAAATAGTAATACCGTCTGTATGACATTAGTTTTCAGAAGAAAGGGGTAAACAATTTTTCATCATTTGACCAATACCACTGTTCAACTGGCTTTTTTACTATGCCCTGCATGATCCAAATACACAAATTCTGACCTCTTCCTTACAAGTTGCATGCCATTCCCGCTGCTTTGAATGCATTTTAGATTTCTGGGAATGAAAGCATTGTTCAGCATATACATTAGTTTCCTCCACTATCAACTGGAACATAGAACCATCGAAAAAATACTCAAAATATTGAATCAAATTATCATCACTAAAGTTTACCAATATTCCAGGGTTTTCTGTAAAATCAAAACGAGGAGTAGCAGGACACACTGTTTTCTCTTCTACCCACATCCTCACTGAGCTTATATCATCATCTTCAGATTCACTAGACTCAGAAAAAATATCATCAGTTGATAAATCAGAGCTATCATCTTCCGAATTAGAAATATTAAATTCACTGTCCTCAGACTCACTCTCCGAATCCATCATAAAAGCAATTTTGATGTGTAAAATTACACTAGTGAGAGCGAATTTATAGAAAGTACAAAATGATTCTGTTTTGGTTCGAGCAGGAAATCTTGCTTGGAAAATTGTGGAAAAAGTAGTACTAGTTGCGCCATCTCTTAGAAATATTCGGAAATACAAAAAATAATCACAGAATTCACAGAGGCTTCTGCGTAGCGACCAATTCAATTTCAGTGATGCAATTTTTTTCTTCATCGCATGTCATGTAACGCCGACTATACGGGCACAAAATTGCCAAACGTATGAGATGCGATGCCGACAGAGAAGGGGTTAACACTATAGTGCTCTTCTTTAACATCTATTGTTTCTGCCACATAAAAATGTTCAGTTTTTTTGCCTTGTATTCTTGTTAAACACAAGTCTCCCTTTTCAATAGTATTCCGTACATCATTGGAATAAGAATCTTCAATATTTGATAATTCTTCAGATGAAGTTGCCTCAATTTCAAACTCAGATTTTTTCATGTTTTCTTTTTTTGACTATTTTAATTGCATGTTGTTTTTCGATTTCTTCCTTTTCAGGAATGTCAGTCATGATTCTTAGGTGCTTCTTTCAGCATATGGTTTTTAAAATTTCCCCTTGGGAAAAGAATCATAGCGGGAACAGAATTTCCTATAGCATTTATACTACAGATAATAGTGATATTAGTTCCTCATTCACCTAAATTCATGCTGCCAACCTGTTTCTTGCCTATTGGGGCTATTATCTTGGCTGGTGTGTACACTCTCGTAATGCCTGTTTCGTCCATATTATAAATGCATTCAGGCAAAAACTGGTATTTTGACAATAGTATTTTGACAATACCTCCTGATACTTTGCAAAAAAAGTATCAACATTTATTTTATAAAAGCTGGTAGCTCTTGCCGAATTTGTGACTTTTTTAGTGAAAGAACCTTACTTCTTTTCAGAATATCAAAATACCATTGATCATCAGCTTCACCATGTGCATCCCAAGACTTGGGACATTTTTTTTCATTAGCTTTTGCATATTCAAAAGCAAACTTTTTAACTTGTTTTTTTTTTGGCAACCCGAAATGCATATTGCATGCAATGATAAAGTACTGAACAAGAACACTATCTTCCTCTTTAGAGAACACTGTTCAAACAACACATCGGTTATAATATGCACAATTTAATTCCATATTTTCAGAATTATCAGTCTTTTTGCAAAAAACAATGCGTCTTTGCAGTGTAGTTCTGCTTACTCCAAACTGTCGCACTGCAGTCCGAACTGGAACTCCATCCTTTAAAACTGCTTCTGCAGCTGCAGTTATATTGTCTGCATTAGGTTTTGACTTTTTTATTCTGTCAGAATTTCTAGGCATCTAAAAGTTAGGAATTTATAATTGTTCATAAAGAGGAAAGCTGATAAATTAAAAATTTGCAGTATGACAGTGGGATACAGGTTATAAATTTAATTAAAATATCGTAAAAACCTTATTTAGAATTATACTTTTGATTTTATAACTATAAAAATTTGTTTTTTTTATTAAAGGAATTCTTATGTTATATAAACAAAATAATTCTAAACAATAACAATAATGGTAGCAAAAATATTTTTTATAAAATCAAAAATATTGAAAGTTTCAGAATAAAATATAAACTCTCCTCTCATTTAAAATAACATTTAGTAATAATAAAAAACTTGACTAAATCAAAATGGTTCATATAATTAAGGCCATTTTCCTTCTTTTCTTATGAAAACTTTCTCAATAAAATGATAACATCAAGAATATTAATTGCAATTGTACCTAGGGCCATGGCCCTAGGTACAAGGCAACTATGTGGCAATAGGTACAAGACTTGGTAATTTCATACAAAATGTCTTCTGCAGAAAAACCCACTTGGAGAGGGAACTTATTTAAAATATCATTTAGTGCTTAATGTTATAAATAAAATTATTTACTGGAATTCAAAGAAAAATGTTTGACTTACCTTGGTACAACAATAAAAAGAGATTAGCAGCAAAATTTTACTTCAGACCATGTAAAAAGGTTTTTCATTTATAACTTGCCACAGCTTTCTTTTACAAAATTTCAAAATGAATTCCAAAGTAGGAATTGGTGTTGTTACTCACCCAACTGAGTAATGAACCTTAGAATTAAATATTATTAAAGTAAAGGGGGGGGGGGCTAGGTACACAGGTCTCCCCTACTTTTTCTGTAATATGAATTTTAAAATTGCATTAATTAGTAATTTATTGATTTTTTTTTTGAAGACACACTCATGCTTTGGATTAAGTGCTTTTGTTTAAATAAATGAAAGGATTGGATTGGATTTGCTTAACATAAAAGTCATTTAACTTTAATCTTTACATTGCATAACTTTACCCTTGAAATTTATTGTTTTATATGTATATATATATATCCAAAGTATCTTTCTTATTATTAGAGAAGTTTAAGAACGAGTTTTAAATCCACATTTTGTTTACTTTTTTAAAAACTTTTAATAAGCAATCAATCAATAATTTATGATCAAAGTAAAAATTAGATCTTTTAGTAAAATGATTGTGATAAAGATATCAGCGTAATTAAATAAATCTAAATAATTATTTATATATATACACACTCATACACACATACAAATAATTATTTTAGATTGTCTTATAATTTTTTTATTTCTAAATTTTTTTATATGTATGATAATTTTTTGTCTGTGTTCATTAGTTTTGTTGCATGTAATTAAAATGTTTTTGTTCAAGTTACTTTAAAATGAATATTATTCATGCGGTGAATAAAAACTTGTGAATTAATATATGTTTAAAAATTTGTCTTATCTAAAGAATCCCTTTCCCCCCATTTAGAATTTGTCTCGTTTTTTAAAAATATATATTCATTAGTTTCTTTTCATTCTTTGGGGGTTGGGTGTTCTATTTTATTTAATATTTTAAAGGAAATTCTATTAATTATTAAAATAATATTTCAGGTTTTATCAACTTCAACTGAATTTGAAGAAATTTTACCATTACTATTACCAGTAGCTGATGAAGAAGCTACTAGTTGGCTTTTTGTTTCATTGATGGAAGTTCTTTTAAAATCCAAAGAAATTTCTCCCTACTTTGCAAAATTTTTGAAAAATTTAGAAACAAAATATGAATATCCATCTGAGGTATGAGGTTCAGAATTTTTACCTTTGTATTAAAAAGTATATTCTTAAATAATAATAAATTGATTTGTAAATTACTGCATTCATTGACAATTTATGTAGATTATTAAAACTCTTATTCATAGTTAAATATTTGATGTGCAATTAGTATTAGGAAAAATTGAGAATAAAATGAACTATTTAAGGGGCTCTTTATTTATTAATTTAAAAGCGATTTAAATAATATTAAAAAGGTTCTGTCACAGATCAAAGCTGAATTTCAAACAGATGATGAATTAAATTGAAGTGAATATATTTTGATAATAATTTTAGATGTCTGTAATTGTTATTAATGAAAATGAATTTTACTTTAGGCTTTGAAACAGTTACTAAAAATTGTTGAAAGCATTTCCAGTCTTGGAAATATTAATATAAATGAAGAGGTGAGTTTTTTTTATATTATTTTCTTTTTAATGTAATGGTATACTTCATTGTTTCTGTTTTCCAAACATTGTAGAATTTCCTGTTTCTTGTCCTTTAAAATAATGAAATAAAATAATGTTTGTATAAACCAGCGTTACTGTAAAGATATTGATTTGTGATTCCTATTAACTAAGTTTTGCTTTTACGAAAATCATGAAGAAATTAATACATTTTTTTTTTTTACCTCTTAATAAAGAAAAATAATCCACGAATTAGAAATTCATTAACATTAAATCTTAGCAATGCACTCGTTTCACTGACAACTTGATTTGAATTTCTTCTTTGCTCTTAAAAATATGCTACATGCAATACTTTTTGCTTACATTTTTAATTCAACATTAATTATTCCAAATTTTTAATTTGATGTAACTTTTTTACAGCATTAATATTGTTATCAAACACCTTTTCTTCTGAAATATATTGATTTGTATTGTTTTCATTGTATAATATTCAAAGATAATTGTAACTTTTATATGAATTTCAAATATCTTAACTTTAAAAAATTTCCTACTGTTTGAGAGAGAAGTGGGGTTTTAAGTTTAATAGTAATATTTTTTATAAAAGGACTTATTTTTTATTTCTGCTGTGAGCTCCATCCTAATTTAAAAAGATTTTTTTTGAAGTATTGAAAATTTATCGTATGTTTTTAAATTTTTTTTTGTTTTTTGTCTAATTATTAATTTTAGATGAAATGCATTTTTTGAGTTATATGCTCTTCTCTATCACCTCTACCATTAATACATCTGTTTTTGTTTTGGGAAAACAGCATCTATTTGAATTAAAATCTTTCAATTAGAACTTTTTTGTTGCATAAGAATATCAAATTTGTATATGTAAAATTTTTTTATTAGTTCAAAAAAATTAAGATATTTGCATATTATTGTAATTGCTATATTGAAGTTTGATGACTTTTTTAATGAGAAAAGATTATTTATTACATGTTCTTTCTCATGTTTGTTTAGCCATATTTAAAATTTTGGTTACTTTACAAAGAAATTAAGCTGTATTGCTTCTCAAACGTTTTAATTCTTTTTTTGTGGAAATTTCCCTGTAATAAATTTAAAAATAACTTCAATGAACAATTTTTTATATCTAAATAGGATTCAATATGTTTGTAAGCTAAGTAGAGGATTCAATATAATACTGTATGGTGTCTCTATGTTAATTATTGTGCCACTGTTCTGACCTGCACATTCTTTTGATGTGCTGCGTGTGAATATTAATCTCTAGATTTACAATATTATGGGGTATTTGACAGTTCCATTTTTTCAAATTCTTTTGTATATCAATTGGAACAATCAAAACTATCAATTGGAATAAATTATATTCCACTGCTCTGTGTATTCATTAATTTTCTTCATTAACCTTTGGTGCACTGAGATTTCTTCTTTCCCTTTATAATTCACCGATGCAAAATATAAATTTACACCATTTATGTCATTTTTAAAGAAAATAAATTATCTTGATTGTTTTATATTTAATAATTAAATTTAAGTATCTCATTTTTTGTAAAAGGAAATTTCTCATTTTTTATTTATAGGTTGATCCTTCATTAACATTTTTAGATGGCTTTGTTATTCAGGCTCTTGAAAGTAGTGGATCATGCTATTTGCCTTTATCATGTCGTTCAGTAACTTTATCTCTAGATGAATGTAAGTGTTATTTATTTATTTATTGTTTTTTTTTTTGTTATTTATCTCAAAATGCTTAAATTTATTCATTACTTACTGAGTGATCACAAAAATTAACATCAATTCGCACAAAGTGTTAGGCTCTTAATTCAAATTGTTTTAAGGCTCTAAGATGACTCGAAATGGAATGTATTAAATTTCTAAGGGGAAATGCATTTTCAAATTTTATTTTGTTAGGATTCAAAAGTTCAGCCATGTAACTATTTACAATTAACCTTTTGTTTTCATATCTGCGTTTTTTCGAATAAAGATGCATATGAATCATTCTGTTTGCAACTATTTTACATGGCCTTTGAGGGAAGATTGTAAATAATGCAATCTTTGAAAGTCCGATAAGCAGGTATTATCATCAATTAATGTTACAAATTCAGATTTGAACTGCAGCCAATCACCATACTGTCCCCAAAATTTAGGCAAATTAAGGGATGGAATTTTCACCTTGCAATTAGTAAAATCATTGTTTACAGATAATCCAGAGGATAATCCACATTAGAAGATTCAAGTAAAGTATTGAGACTCGCCTCTAAATTATCTACGTCTTCTATTTTATTCAAACTGTTTTTGAAATTGGGAAGGTCATCCGAAAGAGCACCGTAGCTTTTGTTTCCGTAATACATTGATTTTCGCTTTTACCTTAGAAAGCGATGCAAGTTTATTGATGTGTAACATCTTTCCTATTGGTTGCTGGATATTTGTAGGAGTGATTTCGTGAAAAGGGACGCAAATGTGTAACATGAAGTCGGGGAAGTGTGGGCTTGGTGGTGTCTCTTCACTACCCTCACATCGGGGTCCAACTCTAGTAGCCATCAAGCTGCCAGCCTTTTTTATATTGTTAAATTTAGCATTTCAAAAGATTCGAATTCAAAAACTCGGTTTCATTTTTTTGACTAAATCCACTTCGCACATACCACAGCAAGTCTTATTAGACTTCATCCAATATAAACTTGAGATTCTTAAGCTCAATTCTCAATGTCTCAGGGCTTGTTGTACGTCAAATCTGAGTTTATATTTATGTGTGTAAACTATATTAATAATTATATTTACTGTTCAACATCTGACAAAGTTCATCATTCTTAAAAAAAATATGAGTAAGTAATATAGAATAATTCAAATAAATATTTTAGTGCCCATCTTTTTCATACTTTGAGATTAATTCCTGTCGTTGTCGATATAATATTTTTAATTGTGATTCAAAAGTTTTCTCAATTAAAAAAACTAACTAATTGACATGCCATACATCATTACAATGATCGTTGATGTAGCCGATGGATTATCTAATGGAACTTACGGTCATTTAAAACTTGTTGAGAAATACAAAGCTGTCCCTCCAGAAGAGAATACAAACATTGGAGATGTTAAACGACTTTGGTTAAAATTCGCTGGCAGGTCTAGAATTGATCAAATAATGAGAAAACTGGCTGCAAATTATATGCAAGACAAAAACATATCCTAAGACTGGGTCCCCACTGGTCGACGCAATGCCTCTATTTATTGAACTATCACTGCAAAAAGGAATCACTTTCCACTGACACCTGCTTGTTCCATGACTGTCCACAAATCACAGGGTTGAAGATTAGATCAGGCTGTTTATTCTTATGAAAAATCTCATCAACAACAGCTCGTCTATGTCGCATTATCACAAGTTACAAGCCTTGAAGGCCTTTTTATAGTATCATTTACTCAAGACTATGTATTTTACCATGGACAAAAAAATTCTGCTACTACAGCGCCTTTACGAGCTGAACTCGAGCGCTTGACTCTAAATTCACTTCACACATACTAGGAAGTCTAATTAGACTTCACCCAGGATAAACTTGCAATCCTTACAGTCAGTTGTCAAAGTTTCTGGGCTCATCAAACAGATTTCAATTATGTTATTTCACAAAATTGTATGTTACTCATGTTGGCAAAGACGTGGTTAGATAATGACAAATGTGTTTTGATACCTAACTTCGAGTGTTGCGTACAATTTAAACGACCGGGCCACAGAGCAACTGGTGTTGCAATCTATTGCAAACAGAACAACTCGCATGTTGTGACTCCTCATATGAACATTACTTATTGTCAAACAAGTGGACTGGGTATTGTTATTCAAGATATTGGGCACATATGTGTGGCAAAATGCTTATATGAAAAGGGACAAACAATGATTTCGGTGGTCGTATACATTTCTCCGAATCAAACGGTTCAAAAAATTAAAGATTTCCTTAATTTTATACTTTTACCATTTACCTAAGGTGGTTCTGCTCTTTAAAAAAAACTATCACTCGCTTCCCATGATTTTGAGTGGTGAGTTTAACGTTAACTCCCTCTCTCTTCAGTTTGCCAGTAGCTAAGCCACTCATAGCTTTTTTGAATGATGAACTCAAGCTCAAAATGAACACAAATCAAAATGTTTTGACAACTAACAATGGTACTGTTATTGACGCTATTTTTCAATGGTTTTTAAATACTTTGAAATCACAAGTATATGTGTCATATTTTAGTTACCATAAGTCTATTATGTGTCTCCACTCTTCCCCAAATTGAACAAGAATAATTATTTTTGATAAAAAATTGCATTACTCTTTGTTGTAATTAAATAAAATTTTCAGTAAAGATATAATTATTTGATAGAAAATTATTTCCAATCATACCCAATTAATTTTTTTCAGGATTTAAGTTACTATTGCGTATTTACCACAGTAACATGTCAGATGTTACACATCATATGCGACTACTGTAAGGCTCGTTTAATTTTTTTAAAAAATTTCACTTGATTCAATGGTAGCCATTTGGTCAATTTCGGTTTTTCGGCTTGACGAACCACAAATATGGTAATGCTACAAATGTGTATTGACCCCCATATGTATATATATACTGAATGGTGTATAAGCAGACCTTGAGTTTTGTATAACTTTTCTACTGAAACAAAATGCAGAGAACTGAAATCTTAAATGATTGTTTATTGAGTGATGGTTAGTGCACCATCCGCCGTGACTAGAGTCTACAGGAATATTGAAAACAAATTGTAAACAAAAGATGACTTCTAGTGCCATCTGAACATGCGGGTCACAACTCTAACAATTACATTAAATGGTAATTTTTAGCAGTAGAAACATTTAAGTATCTTGAATTGACTTTTCCAGTGATTGGAACAAAATAAGTCAACATATAGGGTTGAATGTTTTGTATTGATTCGAGCACTTACATATATTTATTTGTAATGATCCTTTAGAGTTGAATTTTTTGAGAGGAGTTTCTTTAATTATTTTTGATTTAGAACTCTCCTAGACAGGGCATTTTTATTTATCTATCTTATGGGAAATGAAATTTTAACTGCAACTTCAGTTCATAAAAGTTTGTAACATTTTCAAATTTTGTGGTGAGCTGACAAATTTGTGGTAATATTACATCAGCCACCAGGTGCAACCAATTATCAAATTCAGATTAAAAGTCATGCAATTGAAGATCTTTCACAGTTTTCTTGATATAAGTTTAACTGAAAATTTTTTTTTATCTTCTTTAAGTAAAATTAGTGAAAGGATTTTAAAAGATTAGGACAGTTGGATCTTATATATATTTATATTAAAATAATTTGATTATATTTCTGGGAATGATTATTTTCTTTAGCATTGTTTTGATGTAGCATTGATTTCTTGATACAAAGGATGTTTTAAACTATTATTGAAAGAAGTTTTGTTTTGTTGATAATTTTAAGAACTACTTAAAGTGGCTCTCATTTTTTAAATTTGTTTTTAGCTACAGATGATTTTAAGGAAAATAATTTTGAATGTAGTGAAGTTTCATTTGCTCAAGATTCTGTCAACAGTCCTTCTGAGAAGTCTCTAACGTATAGTGAATTTAGTTCTCCTAGTACCTCTTTTCAAAGTCTGTAAGTAAAAAAAAAAAAAAATAAACTATTTAAAAATAAATTATTGCTTAGTTAACATTTGTTTAATTTCTTGATATATTTTAAATTGACTGGAAGTACATATTTTTACCTCTGACATAGAAATCATTCATACTTCAAGACTTTCTTTTTAAATAAGCAGATACTGATAGTGATTAGGCATGTATTTTATAAATATATGTACCGTATTTACTCAAATCTAAGCCTCCATAAATTCTAATCCACTCCCCAAATTCTCTATACGTTTTTGAGAAAAAATTTACGTAAAAGGTTCATCAATATCCAATACTTAAGAAATTAAAAAAAAAAATTTTTAATGAGAAAAACTTTTAAATACATACATGAACTTATAATTTCTCTAACTGTCAGTATCATGTTCGAAAATGATTCATTACTCCCATTGTCACAGCTGTCTTCGGAATTAGTTCTGGCATCACTACTTTCCCACACAGTGTCATCTTCCGTGCCATCCAATGCATTTGTTATGCAACATTTTTTTAAAAAGAACATATTATAGAAGACAGTAAAAGAATTATAAAAGGCTGTTAAACATTTACAAGAAAACATTATATAATTTTGTTTATGCCATTGAAGTATCCTTGTTTCTTCCATGTCATTTTCAGTGGCCTCTGCTCTGTTTCCATTTTTTTCTTCTGCATATAAAATTGCTTCCCTTCTCATACTTACATCATAGTGAACTTGTCTTGATGCTATTACATATATCTTTGATGTTTAAGTGATTAGAAGAAAGCGTATACAAAAAAATTTCCTTAATATGAGCAGACAAGGATGTTTAGGATAGTCTGATTACTGGAGATAAGCTGCAGAATGGGATAAGTCATTGACGCAAGTAACCAGAATGGATGATTACATTTTTCCTTTTGAAAGGGGCAGAAACTCTCAATTTTCCCCATCCAACAAATGTTTTGCCTTCAATTAAAAGCCTCACCTGATTTTCAGTAGAATTAACACTGGAAAAATAGTTCGGCTTAGATTCGAGTAAATACTGTATATATGTATATATTTAGACTTGTTACTTTAAGTGTATAAATTAAACTTTCTTTAAATGCTTTTACAAATTATTTATTTAATTCATTTGACTAATTTAATGAGTAATTGTGTCTTCATATGTAGTTGAAACTTTTTTATTCTTAATTTCTTTCATGGGTGTTTTCCTTTGGAAAATACACAAAGTAAGCATGTCTCAAACATATCCTTAAGTATAGAATTTTTATATATATATTTTTTGGTGGAATTTATTTCAAGACATTCTTAATGCATCTTTAAAATTTTTTTTATTGATTTTTGTATTTGTATGTTAGGTTTTTATAGATATACCAGATATAATTTTCCAAAATTATTATTCTTCATAATATTTTCATTAAATTTTTAAGGGGAAAGAAGCTTATATTTTGATTGAAGGTTATGTATTGAATTAGATATGAATTTCTAGTTATTGTTTTTGAATAAAACTCTATTCTATAAAATTTTTTATGAAATAAGTATTTAATGAATCATTTTTAATTATGTATTAAGTTAAACATTTCTGAATTGTTTAATTTTCAATTTATAGTACCGGTGAAAAAGACATGCAATTGCCTTCAACACCAATATCAAAAAATATATGGACAGAAGAAGGTCGCAAAAGTATGAAAAATAAGCAAAGTAGTAATTCATCTGAAGTTGATGCAACTAAATCTACTCAAGTATGTTTTATCCACATGTTTCTCTCTCTCTTTTTTTTTAATGAGAGTGCTTATTTAAATCATTTATCTAAATGTTTCTCTTTTTCTTTTAGAAAGAACAATCAGATGATTTGAAGGATCTTTTTGCTGGAATATCATAAAAGTTATTAAATTTAAAAAAATATTTATTTGAAAATTTTAAAAATGATAAAGCATTTGTGTAAGAGCTCATATTGTGATAATAATTTCTTAATTAAAATATTTATCAATCATTTAAAAACATTGTTTATCATTTAAAGATGTGGCTTTTTTTTAAAAAAAATCATTTTTGCTGTTAAATTGAAACTTTATTTTGTTTGTAACTAACTCATTTATTTATTTCATTGAAATACTTTAGTAAGATTTAATACTGTTAAACTTTATCTAATGCTGTTGCTTGAAACATTCTTTTTAACTATTTTTATTCTTTTCCTTCTTAAATTCTTTTTTAAAATCATTTAAAATTCTAAATTAAATTTTAAAATATTTGTATTCTATACAATTATGGAATAAAAAATTGCATTTGTTACTTTATGTATAGAAGTACATTCAAAATGACAAACATTTATTAGGAATTAACTTTTAAAAATATTCGTCATGCTGCAACAAACTCAAGTTTGTATTTATGTGGTGAGGAAAAGAATTGAGAGTCACACACACACACACACATTGTAAACCTATACAACTTTTATTTAATTTAAACTCATTCTTAATGGTAAATATTCAGTTAGAGGGAAATAATCTTCAAATCCTTATCAATAATAATAAAGATTCCCTTAACTTTTAAAACTCTCGCTTTCAATCTGCATATAATTTTTATTTGAGAAAAATTTTAAAAAGCTGCACATAAACTGTTCCCTTTAATTTCCAGAAAATCAAAATTAAGTAATAGAAACAAAATGCTACTCACTGATCCTAAAACCGATCCTGACCTACGCTCCCCCTGTTTGGGGACATGCAACAAAGACTCATATTAATTATTTAAAAAGTGCTCAGAGTTTATTTGTCAGTCAAATTTTTAATGTTTGCTGGTTTATGAGTAATGTAAACCTCAGAGCTGCGAATAAAATACCCACTATTTGACAATCGATCAGGAAAAGTGCTACCAACTTCTTTAATAAATTTGACAACTCTGACAATAAATTGATCTCTAGCCTCAAAAAATATACTGCTGATCTTAATTTCCACAGACCCAGATCAATCCTAATTGGTCCTGCTTATCTTTTATCTTTTTTACTTTATTATTTTTCTTTTATTTCTTAAATTATCTCTATTTTCTACTCAATGATCGGTCGAACTTCTCAGCTAAGATTATGCAGAAATTGCTGACCTCTTTGTTCAGTCATCCACTGACGCTCCTCTTGATAACAACTCATTTTAACTTTTTACATCTATATATTTTCTCTCTTTAACTTGGTCTTCTTTGCTGCAAGTGTATTGGCTAGACATCGCTCCTCCCGTTCTCATCACGAGAAAGAAAACTTTTATAAGTCAAGATTTTGTTCATCAATTTTTATCTTTGTTTTACTTGTATTTATAAATTTATTCATTTCAAAGTTATTTTTCTTTTTGCTTTAGTTATTTTTTAAATTTTAAATATTTTTTAAAAAGGGCAATTTGAAAGCGTTTTAATGTCATAACAAAATGTTCTGAATGGAGATGAAGGTTCGGAAGAACTAAGTGCTCCCACCCCACTGAACTACAAACTTAACTTTTACAAGAGGATTCACATTACAGCCATGCAGGTTCTGACTCTAGAATAAGTTCAGCACAAGTCACATTGTGATACTGGTTGGTTCCTGCTTACATCTGAACCCCCTTGCCTACCTGTAAACCCGGCTAGAGGTGTGGGAGAAACTGACTGATCCACAGACATGATTTAAATCTTATCAATTTATTAATTCCAAATATCGTTCAGACATAAAACAACTCTAGTTAAGGTAGATCATTATATTTCAAAATTAATTAATTTTATTAATTTAATTTAAAAACATTTAGAAGAGTCAATACTTTTATTTTGGACTAAAAATAGAGGGGATTATCTCATAATAGCCAAAAAAGCTGTAAAAATATTGTTAAAATTTTTTACATCTTTTTTATTTGAATTCAGATTTTCAGCGTTAACAAATATAATAATAAAAAAAAAGATCAATACTTTTAAATGTAGATGATAAAGTGAGAGTGGCATTATCATTTTTATGACCAAATGTAAATGAAATTATCAAAAATCATCAAACTCAAATTTCACATCAAATGTATTATAATTAATTTGTAATTAATTACTAAATAAACATTTTGTTGTCTTTGTCGTACATATTAATTTAACTTCAAAAATTATCATCATACATGTAAACAATTTTACATAATGTATTACTGATCAGTAAAATTTTTTTAAACTTATTTTATTGTTAGTATCAACCAAATTTTGAAATTGTTAATAGTGTACTGCAACAAAAAACTGTTGAAAATCACTGCCCTTGAGGTTAGTTGGAAACACGTTGAGAACCTGCCTATAAAAAGATATTTATAATGACAAGATTGTAATACAAACGATTACTACAAATAATCACTACTGTTGAAGTGTAATTCCTTAGCATGAATGTTCAGGTGGGAAAAACTGTTTGATAACATTCAAATCTTTGCAAAATATTAATATATTAATAAACAAAAGCAAAAGATATTTTAGGGGAGAAAAGAATGTGTAATTAAAATATTGATAAGGTATTGCAAAATTTGCATTCTCTGTACATAGGAATGTTGCTAAATGTTTAATTATGTGCATAAATAGTTTTTGTGCGTTTAGTTTTATATGATAAGTTAACGGGGGAAAGAGTAATTGTGTTACTTTTTAAAAAACCTTGCAAATTTATATTATATTTATATATTTTTACCAACTTTTGACATTTTACTGTAGAAAATTTTTAGTATACAGCAATTTCTTATTTTAATTGCAGATTTCAGAGGATCTATAGAAAATTTATCTTAGTAACAAAATTTAAAAATTCCTTTCAAGTGCTTATTTAATTCAACTGTGTTTAAAGTTTGTAATGTAAAGTTAATTGAATATTTAATTACAAAATATCAAAAGGAAAGCTTATTATTATTACAAGTGATTTATAAATTTTTAGAACATTTGCAATTATAATTACATATGTTCAACTGCCATTTGGACTGTGTAGATTTTCCACAATTTCAATATTAATAGGATTTAAGTTTTTACTTTTAATGGAGCATTTTTACTTTTTTTGTGTTCTAGTAAATACTGAACCATTTCGTAATAACAAAGTATTGATACTACCAGCTTTTTTTATGTTGCAAATCAAAATTTATGTAAAATAATGCATTTTTCTACCTCATAACGATTCAAATGCCTTTGGCAAAATTCTGTTCTAACATTTTTTTATTTGTAGTCAATTCATCCAGGTTGCTGTGATTTTAGAAAATTGTAACTTATTTCAAATAATGAATTGCATACTTCTATACATTTGTTTTTTTAGTGTTTAATTTTGTTAACTGTTATTTGTTGCCCATCAAGATATGTCCCAAATTTGTCAGATTTTTATTCCTGTCTGATTTATTCTTCAGTAGACGATTATGAGTCAAATTTTCCAATTCTTTTTGGCTATTTGTAAAAATCTTTTTATGTAGTTGAGACCTAAGTGAAATTTTGTTACTCTGTACTGGTCATTCAGTGAGTTCTATTATTCAATAGACTTGAAATTTTCAGTTTTAAAATTCAGTGATTATTTAAAGTTCAATCGAAATATGTAGAATAAGTTAAATAGCAGGCTTTTTTCATGCAATAATATTTGAGTACCATTTACACAATCGTAATAAAAAAAACACTTTAAATGTTTATGAGGGAAAAATCTAATCTAATTTAAAATGGGAATAAGAGATTATCATATGGAAAATTTTAATGATTTTTTTTTTGCATAAACTTTAAAGTGAATTTTAAAAAAGATTAATACTTTTAAAATAATTTTTATTGATCAATGGAATAAAGGTCATTTTAATATAAATGTATGCTGAACAGTAGTATGTTTGAGGGAAATTATTTATTCCCATTTAAAATTACTACCCACCTATTCATGAGTACTAAAATAAATTTATAAAAAAAATGAATCACCTCACAGAATGGAATAAATATTTTTACTAAATGTCGAAAAATCTGTTTGAATATTCCTAACAATGGACTAATCAAGTTAACAAGAAATAAATACTTTTGCTATTTTCGTTTAACTGAAAGTAATTTACTTTAATGGCTTCTGCCTTGTAAATCGTTTTATTTACCCTCCAATAACCATTAAAATGAATTCACTTTTTGCTTAGTTTCCTGCAATGCGGCAATCGATTTGGAACTTCAAATACCTGCAATGGATTCCATATGCAGTTCTTGAATCATTAATCTATTAATAATTATCTAAGAAGCTACAGTTTATCAGGAATATGAAATGGGCAAATCCACATTACGTTGTATCTTCCACGATCCCATCTTGTAATAGAAAAGCGAAGGTGAAATCTCCATATAATTATATCTTCTTTTTGTTTCATTGCGCCGTCGTGTTTCCTGTTACCAATTGTTCCAGAACTGACCAACGTTTTGGAGTGATAAATTCCATTCTTTCTTTAATTAGCATCGTCATAACAATCGCAGAAATCGGCGCAACGGGATATATACTAAATGAAACTGTGTTTAAGAGCGATTACTTGGATCCTGTAGATTTATCCTTGATCATTATGTACGTTGTGACAATTCTACACAGATGTATGCTTATCTTAAAATTAGAGAAGATGAAACGCATCGCGCTTCTTTTAGATCGATTTGAAACCTGCAATAAATCTTCACGTTCAGGGTTTGCATTTCTTGTAGTTGTTGCTGTATTGTCACAGATGATTCTACAGTTGTACACATTTTTTAAAAAGAGAGATCGTCTGGACATGTCTCCTATTAAAATCGAAATAGATTTTGGTCATCAGTATCATAATGGGGCTCCATTGTTTTATAATGGGTCGATGTTATTGTTTGGAAAATTACCCATAATCGCGTTTAATTTTTATTACATAGCCGCTTCCAACAACTTAAGACGAATAATACTGAATTTCTCCGCAGAATTAACATCGGGACAAGTGCAAAATTACGAGACTTTGCGGCAGTCTTTTGGCTCCATTAGATCAGCTGTCGAACTAACTGATAAAGAAATTGGAATTTTTGTTTTTCTCGCTATAATGTACGATTTCTGTGTCATGTTGTTAGCGTTGTATGTATTTCTGCAGTCGTTTGCGCTGGATGACTTGTATGGGAGACTTATCGTGTATTTCCATGCTTTCATTGCTTTTAGTGTATTGATTCTTATGACTTGGGCAGCGTCTAAAGTTGCAGAGGCTTCAAATGAAGTTTCATCCTCAGCTTGGAATATGCCCGAGAGGAAAGGAAATTCCATCTCCAGCCAGCAAAGATTAATCATGTATTTGGAAAAAGAGACCCATTTGACCTTGTGGGGCATTACTCCGATGAAAAGAAGTTTTATTTTTGGTGTTGTGGGCGCTATTTTCACATACATATTGATGATTTATACCTTATAATTCAAGATATATTTGTGGAGATTTTATTCGCGACTAAAAGGTCCAAGAAAAAACCGTCACCAAAAACAATGTGTCGTACCTAAAAAGTATTTTTAATATAGTGAGAGTTTGAAATCCAAGTATGAAATGTTACGGAATGGCATTCTATTTCCAAAACATTTGAGTTTCAAGATAATTTTTCTTTTTTATAAAACAGAAATTAAACTAATTCGTTTCTGGGTCGAATATGCGAAGGAACCTTCTTAACAACTGGAACAACCTAATTATATTCACTGCAAATCAGATTACTAATGTAATTTCATTGATCCTGCTGAAACTGGGAGGCACAAGTGGAATACAGAGCGCATCTGGTAAGTGCAAAAGAGTGAATTAGCATTGTGCTGTAGCATACAAAAAGCTCTCAAAATGGGGGTACCTCTAAAAAACAAGTAGACGAAAGCTCCTCGGCTTAATCCCTGTGGTAAAAACTAAAACTGTTGCTCTATAAGGAGGGAGCTGAAACCCCCCACCCTTGTGTGTGCCACTGGCGTAGTGGAACCGCTCGTAACCTTCTCCAGCCCTTTCTTTGGAGGCAAATTAGGCAATATAAATGAAAAATATCTTTGATATTACACGTTGTTTCGGTGCAAACGAAAATTTGATAAAAGACGACAATGCCATGCGGATTGTACAAGAGTTCCCAAGGGCGTAGCTACCACCGTATCAATTATACGGCGCTCCCAAGCTACAGGAGTCCCATCATGTGCAATATTCTGAGACTTCCAAATAAGTGTCTGATTTCTTTTCCAAAAAAGGGCTTTCAAGGAATTTTGATACAGGGTCCATTTCGGGACTAGCCATGACACTGAGAGTACCTCAAGAATTTTCGATAAGATTTTGTAAGTGCACGAGCTTTTAAAATAGCAATAAATGGATAAAAATGTGTAAATCGTAATAAATATTTGAAAGCATAAAAATCTGTATTTACATGAAAATTTTAATGACGTGACATGTAGAAATTGAAGGTTGGTTTTCTTTTTTGATTGGGTTGAAGGCATTTGTAGTTACAAAGGCTGTCGTCTCGAGGATAATTTTGCTCATTTATTGACCGTCACTGCCTATTTTGTCCGTCTCAAGGTTCATTAGCCAGGGCCAATATACTTTGTAATTTTGAATCAAGGTCAGATGAGGATGTTGACATAACCGTCAAGGAAAGGGAAATATGTACAATTCTCTTCAGTTTTAGTTTAGTTATTTGCACGAGACTATCAGCTACTTTCTGCGATCTTCTCCTATGAATATGATTCAATTTGCAAAGGACTATAATCTGTAACTTTATATTTGAACATAGTTCTAAGAACTGAGTGGCTATGGTACGAGACTGTCAGTTATTTTCTGCGATTCTGTCATTTGATTGTGGTTCAAATTGCTGAGGACTATATCTTGTGAAAAATCAATACTAAATTTCATCCCTAAGGAAGAATCTCAAGCCTCCTCCTCTGGAGGGGTCTGTCCGCCCTAAAAATGTTATAACCTCTTTTTTTAAGAGTAGTAGTTTTCTTTAATTTTGTCTCCTATATAGCAATGACTTGAACTTTATTTAAATCTGCCTCATATGAAGGAGGAAATGCTGTTGTGTTCGATCCAAGGATCGGAGCACCAAATGGTCTTGGCTCTAATGCCTGCTGATTTTAGCTGGACATAATGGAATGGCCTTCACGTCTAGGATGAGCCTGTCAGGTGCGTACTCCCAACGTACTTCGCCCATAGTGCCTCTCATTCTCAGCGAACAAAAAGATCTTCTCCATCTGTGCAAGGTGTCAAGATCTCCAGGCTTCCCCCGATCACATAATGCGTTGCATGGATCTTACAAGCAAAGATATCTACACTGATCCCCTTCTTGTGCTCGACTTTTTGAGAGTCAACGATTTAATTGATCTTGTCTGACTTTGTCAGACCCTGGTGGATCAGCAACAACAACAACAAATGTTTATATTTGAACGTAGCTGTAACTGAGTACAGGGCCGATCCTAGGGTGTTGGCCGCCCCCGTGCAAAAACCTAATGTGCCGCCCCTCAAGAGAATTTTTTATACTTTGATTTATACTTAACGTTGACGTTGTAAACTAATCTACCTGTATAAGAGTAACAAGTGAAACATCAATAAAAATTCAAATAATTTTTGAAGTGCAAAACTTTATTTTTTGGACAGCTAGTAGCTTATAATAGCTACAAAATACTTTAACAAAATAATAAACAAAACAAAAATATTACCTTTAAAATAAAAATAGACATTTTATAATTAGATATACTAAGCAACAGTATTTACGTAAGAAATATAATCTAATAATTAAAAAAAAATACTAAACATAAATCTCGTGAAACGAAAAGTATATTCACAGGTGTTTAAAATTAAGAAAACTTTTAGATTTGGTCGGATTATCTCTAGAATTTCTGGACAGATTTAAATGAAATTTGGTTTGTGCATAGGTTTGACATAATACAAATAATAACTCTTCAACACACACGCATTCATCTACAAGATCGAGCGTAACACTTATCGGAGTCGGAAATGAAACAGCGGATGCAGAATAGAACAAAATATGGGGTATCTGCAAGAGGTATGGTTCCCTCTTGCAGATATACAGGTCTCGCATCATGATCTTATATTGAAAATAAGGGAGTTAATGAGTTTCTGTGGCAAATGGTTCCACTCGTTACGTATCTATTTATTAGGCCTTGAAGGGAGTTTGCGAGTTGCAATTGCTCTTAGAGCATTCCAGGCATGCTACATAGGTTTGAAGTCTAGAGATCTGGCTGGCCAACTCACCTGCGAATATGTAACCTCGCATTATCATCCATTAAAATGAAATTAGAGCCAACTGCTCCCCTGAAGAGGTGAACATAGGGCTCCAAGATCTCATTCTTATATCTCGCATAAGTACCAATGTCTCTTTCAAAGATATTTGTCTATGAGCGAAAATCTAATGTGATGCCTTCCCAGATCATCGAGGCTCCTTTGCCGTAATCGTCGATTTTTCGGACATTGGTAACGTGGTCCCTGGTTCTCTTCTTATATAACTACTAGTACGTTAGTACACCCAATGAATTTCTGGGTTCAGCTGTTGTTGATTCCCCTAATGATCTTGTTTTCTTTTTGGGGGCAAGGTAATTCGAGCTACTCTACTTGGGGTTGTTGCGCACGCATTAGACGACTGGTGCGAAAAGAAATCCTTATTTAGGCCAGTAGTTAAGCGCTTTTATTACCATTTTTGTTGGTTGTGGGAGAAGGGGTTGCTGCAAAATCAGTCTTAAAGATAATAAACTTAAAGATTAACACAAACATGTCGTTGTCTTATATGTTGATAGAGAATTGGTAATTCTGCTATATTATTTGCAACTATTACTATTGTAAATTGTTTAATGAATATTTTCAAAAAAAAAAATAGTGCTTTTTATAAATCAAGGAATTAACTTTGAAAAATTATTGATTCAACATGGAAATACTAAATTTTTATCGATGAAGTTTCATAAAACTCTTGTACATTTACACACTGCCATCTATGGTCTTAATATTTATGTCATTGAATAAGGAAATATGTTACAAGCTACTATACATAACTTTAGTAATGTACGAAAAAAAATAGTCATTAGTGTCACAGTTATATATGATAGACAAAAACTCATTCTGTTTATAGTTTTGATTTTGAAAATCTTTTCTAATGTGCCGCTGCAAATTAACTAAATATACAAAATGTAAGTAGTATATCATGTATTGAAAACTTTACATTCTCTCCTTAATTTGGCTCTAAAAGAAGATTATACATCTCATGAAGTATTTATATATACACTGCTGGTCACACAAAATGCAACACCATGAAGGACCAGAGATATATCACAGCGAAATTTATTTGGCAGATAATATGTTGTACAAAGATCAAACGATTAAAACTACAGCCTCTTATGACGTGTGTGGATGATGACAAAATCACTAGTTAGTGCAGCCGACAATGTTGGCTATAATGGCTACTACACGCCTCGGCATAGAATCAAAGAGGTTTTAGATGCATCCTTGGAGTACAGCAGTCCTGCGGCTTCCACATATTGCCAAAGTTGATCTGGTGTAGCAGCGGATGGTGTATCAATCATTGTGCAAGCATGGACCTCATGTTTTCGATTAGCGATACATCGAGAGAGCAAGCAGGCCAAGCAAGCAATTCAATCTGGTGTGTAAAGAACTCTTGAACATTGCGTGTCACGTGTGGTGGTGCATTATCCTGTTGGAATATGGCTGATGACAAGCGTTGAATGTATGGGATGACCACGGGTTCTAACACCTCATAGATGTAGTGCTGGCTGTTCAGTTTTCCGGAAATATGTACTAGAGGGGTGCGGCAGGGAAATCCAATACTGCCCTAAACCATGATACCGGGTACAGGACCAGTGTGGCGATGCATAACGTATCAGTTCAGCAGCCTCTCACCTCTGTGTCTCCAAACTCGAATCCGACCATCCTGATGTTGAGGCAGAAGAGGGATTCGTCAGTAAAGACAATGTCATTCCATTCCATTGTTCATGTCCGCCATTCATTGCACCATTGGCGGTGAAATTGCCCGTAGTTTCCAGTCAAGGATAAACGAAGCAAGGGACGAATTGAGGACCTTCCACTCTGCTGCAAATGGCGTCGAACGGACACCGAATGATGCGTAACAGACTGAATCTGTTTTGCTATGGTTCGTGATGTGGCTGCGCGATCCATCCTTGCCATAGGCACAATTCGCCTGTCATCACGAACAGTGATGAAACGAGGTGTGTGCGATCAGCCCCGTCAATCCGTCGTTTCCTCCTGCATCCAGCGATGACAGATTCGGATCATAGTTGCTTGGTCTCGTCCAAAACGTTGACCGATTTCTGTGAAGGATAATCCGCAATCCCTATAGGCTACTGTCCTTTATTGGTCGAATTCAGAAACTTGGTTAAAAGACGCTCGATATCTTCCACAAGGAATAGATAAACGACTCACGCAAAGAAAAAAAAAACTTGCATGAAGAAACAATTGCCGTATTCAAATCGCCAATTTGCTCTCCTCTTATATAGCGTTTTCTGTTGGCGCTACGGTTGCCTGTGATGTGAGTTTGTGCTGTAATGCTAATGATTTTCATATTATATGTTCTGCGAGAAATCGCGTAGTAAATTTATATTTAGATTCTTAGGAACTAAAAAGAGGGAGAATATATCTATTAGTTACTTTGCTTTAATGATAATTTTAATTATTAGCTTAACCTACACTCTATAACAACAACAACAACAAAAAATGACTCACCAAAAACGAGTTGTCCGATAGAGACAAAAATTGGTTGGTAGAAAGATTATGTATAGAATGGAATATGATTAAAATGTTAGAAAAATGGAATGATTTGTTTCAGAGTTACGCAATTACAGAGCTTAATAAGATGTTGACCCGCCTCTACCCTGGATGCGAGCTGACACACGACATGACATAGAGTGATAAAGCATGCTGATGGTCTCCTGCGGTATTTCTTGCCAAATTTTCTCCAATTGTCGTGTCAGGTCATCAACATTTCCTGTTAGATGCATCGCCTTCCCATCATATCCCAGACATGCTCGATTGGAGAGAGATCTGGCGATCTGGCTGGCCAAGGAAGTGTTTGACAAGCTGTAAGACGGCTCATAGCAACACGTGCTATATGTGGTCTGGCATTATCTTGCTGAAAAATAAAGCCAGGGCACTGGAAAGAACGGTAGCAAAACAATAGTCGAATGTCGTCGACGTACAGCTGTGCCTTAAATGTGCTTCTAATGACGACCAAAGGGGCCCGGCTGTCAAAAGAAATGCCAACCCAGATCATAACTCCTGGTTGAGGGCCTGTGTGGTGTGCAGTCTTGGTGCGTCGTTTTTTTCGTATAGAGTGTAGTTTTACTCATATTTCATCCTATGTAATAAAAACATATCCCACTCATATATACACATATGTATTGCTAATGATGTTTCGGACTATTTGCTTCTCGGCAAAAAAGTGTTGTGGCATGAATATAAGCGACCTTGACAACAGATCTGGTCACCATATTTGGAGACAAAAATAAATGTTTGGGGTGTAAATACTTAGAAAACGTTAATATAACTATCTCCCTCTCAGCAAGTACATATAATTATACGAGATAAACTTCAAAAGCTCCCGGACTGTGTTAATAACTTACGAAATATTGCCAATTAAATTGTGACGGGTCTATCCGCGTCAATCTTCCATTAACCCTCTTGGGTAACTTTGGGGCCAGCAATTATTCTATTTCACAGCCTCCTCGGGAAAAACACGAGATAGTGATATGCTAATGAATTCGACTATATAAAGTCTAGATTTAGTAAGAAAGCAGTAAGAGAAGGAATTGCCAAACTAGTTGTAAGTATCATCTACGGATCTCTCCAGCGAGCTTAGCGCGTATTAGATAGTAATTGATATTGTTAATCAATGAAATAATCGAAGGGATTAGAGTTAGTACCGACCTGACGTTAGTAAGCGTTCGTCTCCTTTGTCAATTCTGATAGCTGAGATTACTTAGTAGGGAATATTAGATTTAAAGGTTAGAATTGAATGTTAGAGTTGTGTATCAGGATTAATCTAGGGAATTGAATAATCACTCCAGGGTTTCTACTTGTAGTGTGACTTGTTAATTGTATTTGTGTGTTGTTAATAAATATTTGTAATTATGGCTTTCGTTGGTGATAATATGTTTCCTTCCACACCAGGCGCGTCGGGCAATGTGAACCCAGTCCAAGATAGGACTGGGGCACGACAAAATTACTGAAACACATTCTCTTCCGAAATAAGACACTTGGGCAACAACATACTTTTTCAATCCCTTGTAAGGTTCATAAAAACATTTCTGGGATCCATTTTTAGCCTTTAATTCAGCCAGCGATACACTTTTAATTTCATTTGCAGATTGAAATCGATGGGCCATTTTAGGAAATAGGCTGATGCTGCAGGAATGAAAACGGGAGTAAGAAGGACGTGGCAAAACAGTTATTTTTTTATTTACGCAAGAAATTTAATGACGAGAAGGGATCGATTCGCAGGAGCGTTATCATGCAAAAGCCATCACGAAAATAAGTTACCTGGAATTAGGAAAAATCATTTTATTTAAAAACAACTTACTGTGTAAAATTTTTGCTCTTTCTTTTCTTTCCAGTTGTTACCTTTGGGATACTTTATCGCAATATCATATGTTTCTGCTATCGTTGTATGTTTGCTGTGTTTGAGGCTCCAATGGTAAGATTATTCTCTTTATACAGACAACGCAAATCCACAAGCCTCAAAAAGACAGAATGATTTCACAACATGTGGATAAAGGAAAGCCAGAAGAATTTCCGCCATTTTTTTAAGTGAATTTCTTTTAGAAAATTAAAAAAAGTTCAATAAATGTTTGTAAAAAATCATGTTTGTGTTTCTTTAGTGAACTTTATCTACCTGTATAGAAATATACACTGTCGAGCAAAAACATTATGAACATTCCCACATTCTTCAATGAACTTGTCTGGAGGACGTGGAGGGCACATGATTAAGAGGGAATGGTATTTAACTGCTTCTGAAGAAGGCAAGGATGTCTTTTTTGCACTTACTTTTACAAGAGATAGGAATGGCTGCTAATCTAAGCGAATTTGATTGAAGGCTGATTGTAATGACCCAAAGGCTAGGAATGAGTATTTCCGAAACTGCACAGCTTGCGACTAGTAGGTAGGTTGATTGTTAGTGATCTTCCATTGTTATTATTCATGTGAGCTGCGTAAATGATATTTAAACCAGAAGTAGACACCAAGCTGTTGGATGTCTTCACATCATCAAAAAATAGGAGGTCGGAGATCTTCCAATATAGTTAACCAAAATCAGTGCCAAGGCAATGGCTCAGCTGATAGCCAATACAATACAGGAGCAAGTGCAAGTTCAGCGAACACTGTTTTGAAACAGGACTGCGCAGCAGACGACCCACTCTTGTGCCTCTGCTGACCATATATCATTGTCAACTACGCTTGTAGGAAGCCCGGGAACATCGAGACTGGACAGTTGGTAAGTGAATAAGAGTTGCCTGGTTGAATGAATCAAGATGAAGTGGTGCGCTTATCGGGTGGGACAGAACCCGGGACCTTTGGGTCCGAAGCCGAGTAACTTAACCGCTACACCAAAATGATCACCATGGTGCGGAGGTTGTTACTGGCTTAAGTAGATGATACCGTTACATATTCCCCCACCAGTGAGTTGGTGGATAGGCGAACGAACGATGTATTTTTTAAATCAAGCGTGTTTGCTGCTGCGTCACTAGTTGTGACGGCTTTGGTGGTTGCGTCATTCGTGCGTGACGGCTTGAGGGTTGCGTCACCATGTGTTGGCTTGAGGGTTGCGTCACCATGTGACGGCTTGAGGGTTGCGTCACCATGTGATGGCTTGAGGGTTGCGTCACCATATGACGGTTTGAGGGTTGCGTCACCATGTGATGGCTTGAGGGTTGCGTCACTATGCGACGGGTTTTTTGGTTGCATTTGTGGTGGAGAGATGGCGCCACGACAGTTCAGAAGGTTGCGTTTTTCTGAGTTCAGCCAGGGTCATCAATGATGTGGCGCGCTTATCGGGTAAGACAGAACTCGGCCAAGTAACTTAACCGCTACACCAAAATGATCACCATGGTGCGGAGGTTGTTAGTGGCTTATGTAGATGATACCACTGCAAAGATTTTTCATTCATCATGTCGGTTGCCGTGTCAGGTTCCGAGTGAGCAGGCCGATGTACAGCAGGTCGTATACAGGTTGGTGACAGTAGTATTAACCTTTGAAGAACGTTTCCAAGGGCGATTTTGGAATCTTTAGTTTTCATGAACATAGCTAGAACACTTCAATCCTCACATGGTGTTTGTTTTCCCTACTGGTAATCTTCCACCAGGATAACGCCCGATGTCATAAAACTTGTAGCTTGGAGTGGTTCGAGGAGCATAAAAAGAACTCTAAAAGATGACCTGGTAAAAGATAACTTGGCGGATCTTAATCCGATGAAGTATATTAGGGATTTTGTAGAAAGGCAGTTCTGAGATTAAATGCGGCCGCGGTAGCCAAGTGGTTTAGGCATCGGATCATGGCTGGCGTGTCATGAGTTCGATCCCAGTACCACTGAAGACCCACCATGTAAGGGAGCGAATCACGTTAAATCTGTCGAGAGCTCAAACGTCCCCCGTTGGTGTGGTGTGGTAGTTAGGAGAGGGGTGACAGCTCAGGTGTTGTCCGCGTCACTTGAGCATGGTTCAAAATTATGCGGACCGTCGCCAAAAAGCCCTTGTGTAGCTGAACAGTGGGACGTAAATATTCACTCACTCACTGAGATCAAATATCTCCATGTCGGAAGATATCGAATTTGCGTGACCGCTGCTAAGACGCTTGTTACAACTTGAGTATAGGCATCTACCAAGAACTTGTGGCATCCATGTCAAGACTAGTTGGTGTTCATAATGTTTTGGCTCTTCAGTGTATTTGAAATACTGAAGGTAATTTCAAAAAATAATTCAATAATGTTGAGAAAAACAAAATCATTCGACACAGTTTTAATATGCACTTTGGGAAAGAAAGGAAGCACAGTATACAACCCCTGACTATAAAGTTAGCTGAATGAAGTCAGAACGGCCTATCTGGCAACACTGGTGAAACAAAACGTTGCACATGCGTAGTGGCAGATGTTGACCGTCTGCCACCACAATTGTTCAGTTAAGCGTCGTTTGTGCTCTGTGTAAAATTTGTTTTACAAAGTACTTGTTTGGTGCGTTGGTTCTTAACTGAAAACTGGAAAATGATCGAACAAAAGATCAGTGTAAAGTTTTGTTTTAAGCTTGGCAAGACACCGACAGAAACTAATTCGATGCTGGTACGTGTTTATGAAGATCAATCACTGTCCATGAAGAGTGTGTACGAGAGGTTCACCTGTTTTCGAGAAGGCCGGGAAAGTGTTTCTGACAACCCTCGTAGCGAAAGACCGGCAACCTCCGTCAGTGACGAAAACATTGAGAAAGTGAGTAAATTGATCCCTAAAGATCGTCGATTAACTGTGCGCGATGAATTCTGCAAGGTACATTGAAATTTCGGATCCGTTTCATGAAAGGTCTAAGCAGGGTACGACCCCAGTGCGCACAACAAGGCTCATGGTTGTTTGTTCACGACAATGCTCACCCTCATACAGCCAATATTGTCAAACAATTCCTGGCAAAAAGGAGGAGGAGGGGGAAATTGAACATCCACCATACTCGCCAGATCTCAATCCTCCAGACTTTTTCCTATTCCCACGACTCAAACTCGTTTTGAAAGGAAAGAGTTTTAACGATATTTCTGACATCCAACGAAACGTGACGAGGCTTTTGAACTCCACCTCAAATGAAGACCTTTTACAAAGTTTCCAGGACATATGTAGCAGATATCAGCGATGCATAGTTATGGGAGGTGACAATTTCGGAGGACAGTAAGGTAATTTTCGTTAATATTTCATCTACATTAATGCTACGGGAATATTCACCGAGCTTCATTGTCAGAGGTAGTAAGTACATCAACACTTCCCAATACTCACATAAAATATAACTAAGCCTTTTTAAATCATATGGTATTGAAAATGTAGAGCTTACCATAGTTAAAATAGTTTCTACCATTTAAAGCAGATTATACTGAGGAAATTACTTAATTTAGACTTTTTACACTATTTAATAATCCACAAATGAAATTGTAAACAAGTAATATAAAAAAAAAATTTTATGTCAATTCCTAACTTAGATTAACAAAAAAAAATTATTTTACTTACTTTTTATTAAATAGTCACAATTAATATAAATATGTATATACATATGACAGAATCACAACATTAAGTGGCAATTAATTTTCATTAATTATCATTAAAGTATCGTATTGTCATTCAAAAAACTCGTGTACATAAAATTTCATTTCAACTGAATGCTTTGAAACGGGAGAAAAAAAAGTCTTTTAAAGTTTCGACCCAAGTCGCTAAAAAGGAAGCCAACTTTGTTATATCTGTAATTCTTTAAAAAATTAATTTCAGTCAATAATTTTAATTAATTATAGTAAAATTATCGTATTGTTACCCAAAACAATAGTGTATAGAAAATTTTAGCTCAAATGAGAGCTTTAAAATATGAGAAAAAAACCTTTTTATGTTTTGACACCAATCGCTAAGTTGCCAAAAATAATGCAAACGTAGCTGTATTTGTAATTCTTTGAATAATTATTTTTAATCAATTAATTTTTATTAATAAAGTTAAATTACTGTTTTGTCATTCAAAATAAGCTCGTATATAAAACTTCAGCTCAATTGAGTGCTTTAAAATGCATTTTATTAACGATTGAAAATTTGAACAAGATAAATAAATATATATATAAATGTTCAGAGAGTGTGAACTAATAGTAGGAATTGAAAAAAGGATTATTAAAATAGTATTTATACTATATCAAACATATGAATGAAACAATTATTTAAGACACTTTTATTGTCCATAGAAATAGAAACACAAATACTAAATGTTCACAATTACATTTTGTATCAAAAAGCTTACAGATCCGATATTACAATAAACATTTATAGAAATATGAAATTTTTTATTCATATGTGTATAATCATTATAATTTAATATAAATGTAAATAAACTCCTGGCAGACATAAATGTAGAATTTGATCTCTCACATAAAATGTTATACAAGCGTTTGTACATTCACAGGAATTCGTTCAAAAATTTTATACTGTACATACACTTTCACCTAAAAATATTCATTTTAAGACTATACATACACTTTCACCTAAAAATGTTCATTTTAATACTGTTTTAATAATTGTGATGTACCCGTAATTAGAAACACAATAAATGAAAAAATATCAAAATCATGTTTGACAAAACATTATCATCACTTACAAAAACTCAAACTTTAAAAACAAAAAGTTCTTCTTCAGAAGTAACAAAAATGACTAGAATGTTTTTAACCTGCATTTTTCATGTCTTATGTATATAGCTTATACCTGATAAAAGATATTTTGTATAAGGTGGTTTTAAACAGCATTATTTCAAGAAGCAAATTTATTTCTGATTAATCTTTCCAGTCTAATAACAGGAGATTCAAACAGCAAGGATACTACAAGAGCAGCCATATAAGACATTATAAGAAATCCAAAATGGTACATTACCTAAAAAAATTTAATATTAGTGTAAGAAAAATAAATATGTGTTTATTAAATAAAGCTCATATTTTTAATTAACAATCATATCACATACATATAGATAAAAAGAAATTAAAAACAACGATGTATATCAAAGCAAGAAACATTGCCAAATATTGTCATCATTATTGTGTTCGAACATGGTGGAGAACCATTTTTCGCGATTGGCTGCATATTACGGCGTGGGTGGAGGCTTTGATTTGATGAAATTGGTCGATGGTATAATCCGTAAGTTCGAGGGTGAGTCGGAAAATAAGTTTCCCCTGTCGACTGTGGTCAGAGTTGTGTATTAAAGTCAAAAAATAGAATGAGACATTAAAGATAAGAAATAACTTTATTTTCCCACATAATTACCAATTACATTGAGAGATTTGTAAATGCTATAATTTGTCTTTTTAACGTATTTTATTTCCATCAAAATATTTGCTGGTTATATGCTTGTTTCACACTGTGAACCCACAATAAGCGAACTAACATATCAAACTTTCCGCCTCCCTGAGTAGAGAGCAGTGTATAATCAATATAGAAATCCTGATTAAAAAGCTATACTTACATATATGACACACGTATATGACAAACTTATTTTTTGGTCGTACAATCGAGCCCCAATTTAACTAATTCATCGGGAATTTAGATTTATTCTTAATATCGGGGCCAAAAAAATTCAAATTTATTGCACTTGCAAATTCTATAATAAGCAACAACACAAAAAATATATCCGTAGGAAGAAACTACGTATTTTTTATTCAGCTGCTAAAAATACTTTTAGTGAATCATTACTGACCAATTAATTGTATATTTTAAAATACTGCCTAAGCAATCTTTTTTTTATTCCTGAATTAAAAGAGTTCTTTTTCAACTTAAGACAATAGGGTACCCTGAAAATCCTTAAACTGTCGAATTTTTTTATTGGCTTATTTGATACCTCGAATCTTTATAAACATGCCTGCAAAATTTCAAAGCTTTACCTGCATTTTTTATTAAGTTATGGAGCAATATTTGATGCTGGACAGCAACTATCACGCCCACATTTCAGATTATCTGCTAGAAAAGAGCCTGATAAAAACTGAATTAATTATTCTTCTGCCACGCGCAAATGGTGGCCGTGGTAGCTAAATGATCTAAGCATCGGATCGTGGCTAGCGTGTCATGAGTTCCATCCCAGTACCACTGAAGACCCGCCGTGTAGGGGCGCAATGCACGTTAAATCTGTCGAGATATCAAACGTCCTCCCGTTGGTGTGGTGTGGTAGTTAGGAGAGGGGGTGCCGGCTCAGGTGTCGTCTGCGTCCCTTGACCATGGTTCAAAATTACGCGGAACGTCCCCAAAAGCCCTCGTGTGGCTGAACAGTGGAACGTTAATATTCACTCACTCACGCCACGTTTAAATGAGACTGACATTATATATGCAGTAACAAATCATTTCAAGAAACAATTGGGCAATTTATGCAAAAATTCTAGTATGTGAATTGTTTATTGAAGAGCAAATGGATTTGACCAAGATGTAAAAGTTGTGAGTGCTTTTTATGATATTATTATGAATGAAATTAAAATTTCAAAACGGATTCTCCCAAAGCACAAATACTAAATCTCATTTTGATAACTCAGATAATTAAAAATCTAATTCGCAAGAATAGAAAAACTCTCCCATTTTTATATATACAAGGGGTGATCAAATGAAAAGGTACGAAACGACACGGTGGGTACAAATATAGACTTTATTCAAAATATACACCATAGGCCTGAGCACAACGATCCCACTGATGAACAAGCCGCAGGATTCCTTGTTCCCAGAATTCCTGCGGCTGTGACGAGACCCAGTCCTTCACAGTGTCCTTGAGTACGTCGTCCGAGTTGAAGCGCTATCCTTTCAGGTGTTTCTTCAGTGGACCAAACACATGGAAATACATTCATAAAATACAATTAAAACCAAATATCAAATATTAAAAATGAAAAAAATTGTGAAGATGGTACCACATATCGCCTTAATGTAGGGAAGAAAATACTGCGCATCATTTACATCCTGCTGTATGAGGTATGCCTTCGCAGTTTCCAAACAATGCAAAGCATTAGAAAATGTAAGCTTTGATAACTTTCAATGGCTTTCTTATTTTAGACGATTTTTCACCACTTTCTGCAGATGCCTTTTTAATTTCTGCTCGCTGGTTAATAATTGCAGCTAATGCCGGCGTTGAAATTTTAAGACATTCTGGTGAAGCATTATTGCTCCAACATTATTGTCAAATTCGCGTAAAATATTGAGAAAAACGCGTTTTCATTTCTAGTATTCTGCCATGCTTCACAAATTTTCAAAACAAAAATTTTCTGCAAAATCATATGTATAATATACCTCCCTTCCATCAAGAAAGATAGCAAATGGTAAAAACTCTTAATATCCCTGCATTTTAGAGTGGGATGAGGTAAGAAAGGATTTTCTTGTCCTATTCAAAACTCATGCAATAAGTTACACTCATGATTCACCTGCACCTATATAGTCAACCTGTTCAGGACCATGATCACATACATGTGATCACGTGTTTCCCCCTTCAGAGTTCATGATTGATTTTGCTTTTCCCATTCTGAAGCCCATGATCACACCAGTATGATCTGAGTTTGGAACGTATGGAATTTGGTATTATTATGAGCTATTTCGGCGAATTTTTTATTACAGTAATGATTTTATATGAATTTTTGAATGTTAGGTTTGTCACGGATCTATATGCGGCTCTACTAACACCTTGGGGATTCTTTAAGAAAAATAATTATTTCAACCAACTTTCACCGAAGGTAAGAAAACGTGTTTATGCAAATTAAGTTTATTATATAAATTCTGCATTCGCGCGTTTTGGGAGTTAGTGAAGTGAAAATCTAAGATTGTTAAATTGAGAATTGAAAATTACGAAAAACAGGATCGTTCAGATGCGTGATCATCAAATCGACCGTTAGTGTACAAGGCCTCAGCTACAGAATCTTGGAAGAACAAGAGTTCAGGTACGGTGCTTCTTATTTAAATAGAAATTAGAGAGTAAATGGTTAGAGCGCGTCCGAATTAGAAACGAGCTAGTATAAGTATCGTAGAAATTAGTTGAATGTCTGTAAATAGTATCCCCATGCTAACTGGTCTCACCTTCGAGCTCTAAATATTGATCAAAACTATCTTAATTGGATTATTATTCCGTCTGTGTCGATTATTGTGACAAATAAACGATTTTAGTGAATCATGTCGTCTGATCAATTAGTTGCTCCCACACTTCTAGCCGGGTCCGAGAGAAGACAAGGGGGATTAGAAGGAAGTAGGAATAGTCCTCCATTACAGGTTTAACAAGAAAAAAAGCCCATCCTGAATGGAATAATAATGGGCTGTAAATTTTTCCGTCGAAATTTGCTGCTTACAAGAAAGTATTTTTCTGTCCGGAGAAAAAGGATTTGTAATCTGTAAATAAATCCAATTTTTCTAATCGAAACTAGTTGAAAAACGATTTTCTCTGCTGTTAAAATAATTCGTTATTTCGGGGTGTATTATTCGTTAAAAAGGGTTTTTGCCTTCCTTCATTTGAATCGGGGGGGGGGGAGTAAAATTCTTTAAATCGGATTCAGGTTCATAGTTGAATAGGGTTCGGTAAATCGGGGCTGTACTGCATATTTTAAATTAAATTATAGCGCTAAAAATATTTTAAAAGTTAAAAAAAAGATTAGAAAAAAATTTAAATAATAATGAAAAAATTACTAGAATATATACAAACCATCGTCATATGAGAGCAAACTATTGAGTCTCTTAATGAGGCAAAATATGTAGTTTGAATTAATGGGTGAACAAGGTAGGCACAGAAAGTCAAACGGCTTAAAGGAATCCAGAACTTCCAAGAAAGAAAGCTGTTAACAACCCCTAAATGAAAAAGATTGCAGCAATATTACTCAGATTTTCTACACATTATTTACTGGATATATAAAATAAAGATAAAAATGAATTTTTATAAAAAATATCAGTGGGTTTTAATAAATATAAGGAAATTAATGAAAAGTTTCATAAAAAGAATTTCAATAATAATGCCTTATTATAAATTTAACATACATTCTCTGTTTCATTGCATTATTCCAACAAATAGAGCCATTAAAATAATTGAAAATCAACAATATTTAAAATAAAATTTAAATTATTTAAGCACATTTATAACATATTCGGGGGAGTACCCCTGTCCACCAGACGGACCAACCCCCATTGTACAAATTATACAGTTGTTCATGCTCGTTGCTCAAACTGTAATTTACATGTATTATGTACACTCACTAGCCAAAACATTATGACCAACTGTCAATAACGAGTTGGTCCTCCTTTGGCGCGCAACACAGCTTCAACCCGCCTTTGCATGGATGCCACAAGTCCTTGGTAGATGGCCGAAGAAAGATTGTATCAGATGTCTAAGCAACGATCACGCAAATCCGAGATAGAGCGAATTGGTGGTCTTTGAACTCTGCCGTTCCATGACATCCCAAATGTGCTCTATCGGATTGAGATCCGGTGAGTTAGGTGGCCAGGACATTAACTGGAATTCAGCATCATGTTCCTGGAATCACTCCCACACAATTTTAGCCTTGTGACACGGTGCGTTGTCCTGTTGGAACATTCCATTTCCAGCTGGAAAAACAGAGGCCATGTAAGGGTGCGACTGGTCCGCAATGGTGTTCAGATACCCTGTGGCATTCATGGTCTGCTCTACCACAACCACAGGTCCCAGAGATGCCCAAGAGAACGTCCCCCAAAGCATAATACCGCCACCACCGGTCTGTGTATGACCTACTGTACAATGAGGGAGCAATTGTTCGCCTGGAAGACTGCGTATCCTGACATGGCCATTGGCGTGATGAATGACAAATCTTGATTCATCCGACCAGGCAACTCTCTCCTACTGATTCATGGACTAGTCGCGATGTTCCCGGGCCCAGCGCAGGCGCAGTTGGCGATGATGCTTGGTCAGCAAAGGCACACGAGTGGGACGTTTGCTGCGTAGCCCCATATCCAACATTGTCCGCTGAACAGTGTGCTCCGATACTATTCTACTTGGCCCTGCATTGTATTGGGCTGTCAGCTGAGCCACTGTCTGGCTCCGGTTTTGCTTCACCATGCGAGACAGTCTCCAACGACCTTTTTCTTTGATAGCGTGTGGACGTCCAACACCATGTTGTCTACTGCTGGTTAACCGTCATTCATCCATTTTACATAAGTACTAACAACTGTAGATCGCGAACAACCCACGAGTTGTGCAGTTTCGGAAATACTTGTTCCAAGCCTTCGAGCCATTGCAATCTGCCCTCTACCAAAGTCGCTTAGATCCGCAGCCTTTCCCATCACACACAGAAGTAAGTGAAAGAATGGGTTGAATGTTTCTTGGAGTGCCTGCTTCCCGCAGGGAAGCTTAAACTCCTATCCTGGGACAACTTTTAGGGAGACTTTGGTTCGGCTTAACCTTAGCCCTTTGCTGCATTTGTGGTCATGAAGATTAAACATTTTAAGAAATAGAGATGATTTAAATACTTGAGAAGTTAGAAATTACGTTGAGTGAAAAATAAAAAATAAAAATATTAATTGAGTAGAATATGTCTGTGTATGTGTGTATTTAGTAAAATGATCTGAAATTGATGAAGAAAACTGAAATATAATGTCGGCCTCTGCTAGGAGCGGTCGACGTAATCTTTGTGAGGTAGTAAGTGAAAGAATGATTCTTCAGACTTTCCAGCAGCAGTTAAATACCGCTTTCACCTGATCACGTGCCTTCCACGTCATCCAGGTGAGTTCATTGCAAAATGTAGGGGTGGTCATAATGTTTTGGCTCTTGAGTGTAGTGCCATGTAAATTTGTACAGAATGTGGTTTTGCTCCTTTCTGTTGTAAAGATGTAGTTGTTTTTATGTGTGCCTCCCCTACAATACTCATTGAGTAAAGCCTATGTACAATCAAATCCAGATTTTGAGCGTTAAATTAAACGAATACAAATACATTATTATAAACTCTAATATTCTCGCTAAAAGGTTGCTCTTATTTCTGTTGTACCAAATAACAAATAATTAATTTTAGTCGAAGATTCTTCTGGAGCGGTAGTTTGATTTTATCTTGATGACAGCAATTATTTTTTGATCTGAGCATTTCCTTTTCAAATATCAATGCACCACAGAATTTACACTCTTAATTTAAATCACCGTTGTCCAAATATTCAACTTGTTGCCCATCTCATATAAGCCTAAAATTTATTTGCGTCTTTTAGTTTTAATATTTTCATGGTAAATTCCATCGTTCTACCTTTACTTTTCTAACTGTTCGGGCTTAAAGTTTTCAATTTCCCGGCTGATTCGAAGTTTTTCTAACTGTTCAGGATATATATTTTCAATTTAAAAATTTCTGTCTTTTGTACACTTTCTTCATTTGTTCTTTTTTTTCTCTAAATCCGTTCTTGGCTCTCCTCTTAAATTAAATTAAACTTTTCACGCGACCTATTTTTACTAACTATAACTTTATGTATAAATATATTTACTACAGCATCACGAAAATTTTTTTTAATATATAGAGCCTATTTTGTATAATTAATGTTTCATCTTCCTGTCTAATCATTGTTTCATATTAAAATATTATAAATAATTTGTATCTGGATGTTTTACACGTTAATATTATTTTCTGTTGTATTTATTTTATGATAAAAATTGTAATGTTCGCAAGCAACGCCGTCCCTTACATTATTATGGCGTTTCAATGGAAACTTGGTAAAATATTGGTGAAACAGCCGAATTGGTATCATTAATACATTTGTTACAGATTTCCCAGATCAGTGGTTCTACCACCTACCTCGAACGTATTTTTGATTCCCACCTGAACTGGAGAAAATATGTAGAACATTTGAAGAAAAAGTGGAATAGAGACTCTATTTTAAAGTATCTGGCTGGCTGGTGTTGGGGTGGCAATAGAAGAACTCTACAGACTACATATGAAAAGTTTATACAGTCAGTTTTTGGTTAATGTAATGAAGTCCTCGTTACTGCTCCCAAACACACCATCCAATGCCTTGAGGTATTTCAGAATCAAGCCCTCCGTATCATACCTGGCGATAGGAATTCTACTCCAGTCCTTGCTATGGGTCCTTGACCAACACCGAACCATTTTATAAATCCATCCAGAGAAAGTCAGTAGTATTATTTCAAAAACTTGAAAGTTCGCCTAATAACTCTTTCTAAAGAAATTATGACCTGAACAAAGCTAGAAATTTAAAGACTCAGGATGGATCCATACAGTCAACCATGAAGATCGCTTGTTCTTTGGAGCTTTGTCAAAAGACTTCAATTTTGCCTTTACCTCGTGCCCTTAGGATTATATTCATCTTGATATAAAGCTTGAACTTCATGTGAAGGTATTAAGAAGAGAAATGTCTTTCAAACAAATGAAAGCTTTAGCCTTGGATACTGTTGACAGTCGATTCCCAACAAGTGAATGGCTTCATGTTTTTCCTGATGGCTCCATGCTTGATAGATATCATGGAATCTTTTGTAAATTGCTTAGCTTTTACCATAACTTAACACAGTAGTGCAACAGGCAATGAGAGCCAATCCCTACTGTACCTATCTCAGTATACGTGACCTTGGGCCCTGAGGTGCATGAGCAAATGTTCCGGTCAGTTGGTCATTACAAGCTTTATCTTAAATTTACCCCTGTCATTCACAAGGAATTTTAAAATGCAGATCGTTCTCTCTTAAAAGGTTTTCCTCATAAAATTTCTTTTCGGTGGATACTAGTTCATTGTCACATTGCTGGAAATGAGCATTCACTTTTCTTGGCCAACGGAGTTTTACGCATGCACCAGTTATTCATTATGATACATTTTTAGTAATAAGAAATCCCAGAAGCTTACATTCTCTTCAACATGTATTTCAAATGTTGATTTTTACATAATTATTAATTAATTATAATTGTTTAAAGCTTTAAATGGCTATACACTTCAAAAAGCTTACCTCCTTGGCCAATAACGCAGACAAAAATAACCCATGCTAAGCCGCAAGCATAACATGAGCGATTTACAGCAGTATAAAATGAAGTTATCACGATGTTTGGTTCTTGGTGATAAATCCCAAATACAGTAGTTAGAGTGACAACAGATGCAACTACCCATCCTACTGACAATGTTACCTACAGAGAGGACAAAAATCGAGAAATATTAATAAAAAAAGTATTATCAGATAATAATGCTAATGACTGCATTTTTATTATTGAAATTTTTTACCATATACATTCTTATGCGTATTCAAAAATGCTATAAATATAAAATCCTAATTTTAACAGCAATAACTTTCAAAGAATTATACTTTAATCCAAAAGGTATTTACGTACTATCGCAACAATGCCAACACTCAAGATAACTCCCCGAATTGTCAACCGCGATTTCGCATGTGTCATACGTGCTGAAATGGCAGCCATATGCTTCGTTTCATATAATGTCGCCAATACGGTTGTGATAATACGTAAGTACCATTTAAAATAACAAATCTATTTATTTATGTGTAAATTGCAGTTTCTTTGGTCATTTACATCAGACAAACTTAATTTATGACCCAATCTATCGAGTTCTTTATAGATATTGATCACATAAAATATCTAAAATATCTTAAACATTAAATCTTTTTTTCGCGTGTAACATAATAAGTAAACATATATTGAAATGATAATATTTGTAACAATTAATTTTTGTACAATAAAAATAAAAATTCAAATGGCATGTAACAGTTTAAGTATCTTTGTGTGAAGAAGTAAAAAAATTTTCTTTCACACAGCTTGTAATACAGCAGAAATTTTTGAAGTGCTTTTCCTAAAGTCATGGTCGTTTCTGAAATAACACCAATGAGAGAGAAAGAGAAATTATTTTTTTTAGATTACAAACCAATTATCACTAAGTGGAAAAAAGTTGACAATAATTTAGTGATATATTTGCTGTTAGAGTCGCCGGCTTAAGATTGGCAGGAGTGCGCACGCATCCTCTTATTCCCACCAAGATTTCGAAACAATGTTGTAAGAAAATTAAGACAAATACACCAAAAAAGAACGCATGAAAGAATAAGGAAAAAATTCAAGTTTTATTTACATATTTTACAGGTGTTCTATACGTAATCTTGGTCACATCAATGCGACAGTTCATTTCCTGTTACACTCTGTGACGGATCTATACGGATTTTCACTAATTCCTTCTTTTCCCCTTTCAATCAAAATATTTATTTCAACCAACCTTCATCTAGAAACCAAACGTGATTTATGTAAATAAGGAATATTATATAAATTCGGTTTTCGCGAGTTGAAGTGAGCTAAGTAAGAAGAAGTGAGAAGTCAAGTTAGGTGAATTAAAGAAAATTAAAGTGAAGAGAGCGAGCAGTCAACACGTAGTTATTGACAAGTTAAGCGAGCTTGATACGTTCTGATGTGCGCAACGAGAAGAGGATTAGAAGTATTGAAATTCACTATTACGGAGCGGGGAGTCATCGTCAATTCATCCAGTTAAGATAGGGCCTGAAATACGCCGTGAAGGAACGGAAGCATTGGAACAACAGGTACTGTGATTTCGATTAAGTAAATTCTGATTATTAGTGTGAGGCGTAGTTGTAAATGTGCGCGTTTAAGCTATCTTAGATTCAGTTGAAATTCTGTAATAATTTCCCCGCTTGTAATTATATCTCACCTCTGCACTCTACTCCCGTTTATGTACCTTAATTAGTATTGTGTTGTGCCTGTGATTAAATATTGATAAGAATCAATAAATCAGTTGAATTGGAATAATGCCTCTTGATCATTTAGTTCCTCCAACACATCTAGCCGAGTTTTCAGATAGTCAGGAAGGTATTAATGTAAGGGGTGGCTACAGGTCACCACAACTCTACTTAACATGATACTATCAACGTTATTGACAGCACGTGTTATCCTTTCCTTGATATTCATGTTATCCCAAAGCTTGGTCTTTTACGTTAGACCCCTTTGGCACTTGATGTAACAGAACAGCATCAAAAGGATAACACGTGCTGACAATAATAGAGTGGGGAAGGAAATGGATTATCGCATTGGTATATGTCATGTGACGAAGGGTCCACACGTAGAACACCTGTAAAATATGTAAATAAAACTTGAATTATTCCTGTATTCATTCATATGTTTTTTTTTCTTTGCTGTAGTCGATTTAATTTTTTTTTACTACGGCGCTCCGAAACCATGGAAGAAATTCTGAATAATCAACGTATTAATTTGTGACGGTTCTATCCATGCGCCTTTCATTAATAACCCTCTAGGGGAATTTCTGGTCTTTAAAAATTATTTTACTATAAAACTTCTCTTCGAAGAAGAAGAGGACGTGATTATGTAAATTAAGACTACTATATATAGTCTATAGGCTTTCAGGTTAGAGATATATATATATATATATATATATGACAGACCGCTAACGGAGCAGAGATTAATCAAATTGAATGTGAATCGTGGATATTTAATATTTGATAAGTGAACTACTTAAGGTGACGAATTGTCACTGGAAATTGAATCTAGATTAAATAGCTAAGCAGTCAGAGCTATTGCCTTGAGTAATTGTATTTAGTATTCAAGTCTTCTCATATCTCGCGTACCTCGTTAATCGTCTGCATAGTTATTAATTGGGTGCATCCCTTAGATTGGATCGATTGAATTTGAATTGTGATTAATATTGTGAATAAATTAGATTGCTTCTTGAAATATGGCTAGTCTTCTTTCCAATCCCCCCACACCTTTAGTCGTGCACACAGTCAAGATCATTACAAATTAATATAATGATAATAATAATCAATGAATATATTAAAAAAGTTTGCTTTCTCTTTTCTTTTTTTCCATTTAATTATATTGAGCCACAGCTACGCGTGCACGGGTGCAGCTAGTACTAAATAACCTAACTCTAGTTACAGAAATTTGCAGACATATTTCTCAAAGTGTACTTCTTTTGTCACTTGATATGTAGAGTGAATTTAACATTTTACAACTCTCGCTAAATTGCAAAAATATTTTTCAACACCCTCATCATGATTAATACACTCGAGGATTTCAGTTCATGATGATGATTAATACAGATCTAGGGTGTTAAGTTCTAGAGTCAAGCAATAGAATATAAAAAAGGCATGACATGAAGAATATTTTTAAATATTGAACTGTTTTTCTCAAAACTTCAGATGTTTATTTTATAGTCTCATGAGAAGAACAGAAACTTTATGGTTTTTATTTTCAAACACGAATAAAAAAATAAAACTATATTTACCAGGCTGAGTTTACCAGAATTGTTCTGCTTTCTTTTGAATAAATAATACGCCAATGCAATCCCTACTAAATATGGATCCATTCTTATATAGGGTTTTGTGTTGGTATCAAAGCGATGAGTCCATCTGAAAACCAATTAAATTAAACTAGTATGATAATTTGTGATGAGTGAATATTAACGTTACACTGTTCAGCTCTACTAGAGGGCTTTTCGCGACGGACCTCGTAATTTTGAACTACGGTCAAAGGACGAGGACGATACCTGAGCTGGCACTCCCCTCTACTAACTACCACACCATCGGGAGGACTTATGTGCTCTTAACAGGTTTAACGTGCATCGCTCCCCTATACGGCGAGTCTTCAGTGGTACAGTCTCGAACTCATGACATGTTGGCCATGAGTCTGTTACCTTGACCATTAGGCTAGGGGAAATTGAGTTTCCATCCCTTTCAAATGGAAAAATGTAATCATCCAATCTGGCCACTTGAATCAATGATTTATCCCATTCCGCAGCTTATCTCCAGTATTCAGTGTATCCTAAAAATCGTTGTCTGCTCGTATTTAGGAAATTTTAATGTATACTCTTTCTTTTAATCATCTAAATATCAAAGATATTGGTAAAAATATCAAGACGAGTGTTCACTATAGCGCAAGTATGAAAAGGGAGGCAATTTTATATGCAGAAAAAAACGGAAACAGATGTGTGGCCACTGAAAATTTGACACGGATGAAACAAATATACGTCGATGGCGTAAGCAAAATGATATAATTGTTGCTTGTAAATGTTCAACAGTCTTTATTATAATTCCTTTACATTCTTCTATAATACATTCTTTTTAAAAAATGCTGTATAAAAATGTACTGGATGACATGAAAGACGAAATCTTAAGGGAAAATGGTGACACCGGCACTAATTCCGAAGTCAGCTTTGACATAGAGGAGCGATAAATAATTTTCGAAACATAATACTGACGGTTAGAGTAGTTATAGGTTTCATGTATGTATTAGAAAGTTTTTTTTACTGGTATATATATATATATATATATAATATATATATATAATATATATATAATAAAAAAATATATATATATATAATATAATAATATAAAAATAAAATATATATATATATAAATTTATTAACTACTTATTATTTCTCATTATTTTTTTAAAATTTCTTAAGTATCGCATGTCGATGAAGCATTCGCACAATTTTTTATTTTTTTCCCTCAAAAGCGTGTAGAGAATTGGGAGTGCGGCTTAGAATCGATGGCGGCTTAGATTCGAGTAAATACGGTAAGTAATTTTTCTATCGCACGTATTTAAAAGATAGAATTATTACAAATAAAAAATAGTACATTATCACATTATAATAACACTGTGTGATGGATCTATACGCGACTCTACTAATTCCTTGGGAACTCTAATGGGGAAAAATATTTATTTCAACCAACTTACACCGAGTAAGAAAGCGCGATTATGCAAATGAAGTATATTATATAAATTCTGTTTTCGCGAGTTGGCGAGTTAGTCTGTTAGTTGAAGAGTGAGGGATCGTGGAATTATTAAGAACATTTGGAGTTTGTCCATGAAAAGGATTACTGAGAGTGAATCAATCGACAGAGATTAAATTCAGATAAGGATCTCCTGCAAAGATTCAAGTGTAGGATCAACTTCATAAAAGTACAAGTATTGTGATCCTTTGTTAATTAGAAGTGAGCTTATTAGGGTGTGACGTAAGTTATATTGAGCGTGTTTAAGCTATCGTGGAATCAGTTGAGGGTCCGTATTATTATCCCCGTGCTATTGAATCTCAACTCCGCGCTCTGCTATCTAATCAGTTGACTTAATTAGATTGTTATTGTGTCTGATTGTTATTTTGGTGTCAATAAATTAATTAGAGGGAAACATGTCTAGTGATTATTCAGTTTCTCCACCACACCTAGCCGGGTCTGCAGGTAAACAAGGGGTTTCAGAGGGAAGCAGGAACAGTCCGGCATTACAACTGTCATAGAATTGTAGAAATAACAAACATTGATCGATGAAAGTTGGTATTTGGAATATTGATATTTGTAAGAAACTAAATCTAACATATGCTTCTCTCTAATCTAAGTAAACTATTTTTAAGGTATCCAACTACTTGCGACAACATTTTTTTTTTTTTTGAAAAAGGGGACATACGAGGATTTTTGTTGTTGTTGTTTTTAGATTTTTTTTAGTACATTTTAAGAAAAATGTGCTAAAATTAAGAAGAGAAAAATAAATTATTATTACTAAAATAGGAAAAAATGGGTAAAAATGGACAAAAAATAACATAAACGCGACCCATTCTGTATCAAAAGTTTATAAACAATTGTTCAATTCTGATGTGTTGCTATGTTATTCATTTTTAAAATGACCTTCAGGATAAGCGATATTTTTATTTTTACAAAAACTAGAGAACTTTATCTTAGTTATTATATGAAATCGCTTAAAAATAACAGTGATTATCTTACACTATTAAAATTCGAAGGTAAACAAACGTATCTATGTATCTATCTATCTATCTATCTATCTATGTGCGTCTATCTTCTCACGAACAGCACCACGCAGAAAGTCGCGGAAGGTACCAAAAGATCGGGAATTTTCCGGGAAAGCCGTATTGCCTATTTATATTCCGATATTGTAATTAGTTAAAAAGATATTAATTAAAAACCTTAAAACGCCGAATTGTTTTACTCCTGCCGGTTGCTTACTTGGCGGAACTTCCCTTCCGTTTCGGCCGAGCGGTAATCTTACGTTTTCCACCATATTAAAATTGTCATCCGATTTTCGGTGTCGAAATTAGACAAAAAATAATTACAGAATCGGAAAGATCATTTATTTCGACACAACACGGTGTAATTTTTTTTGTAAAATAACGATATTTTCTATTTTTTTCGAATTTTTTAAAATAGTGTTAAAACAGATGCGTTTTTATGAAAATTAGTTCTAAATCGTTGGGTATGAATTACTTTTCGTGTTATTAAATCGATATTCTACACTAATTAACTTCAAGCCTTTCTCTTTTAGATCCATTCATTTAAAAAATAAAATTCCCAAAACTTTTTTTTAAAGAATTTTTAAAAAGTAGTCTTAATTTTTACTTCACATTGAATAACTTCGTCATTTATGAAGATAATCTCACAAAACCTTTTTTCCGTGTGTACAGTAATATTATCCGTAACATATACGAAGATTGAAAAAATTGCTTCAAAATTACGGATTTAAAAAAAAAATTGTGATTTTCGTAAACTTATGTTTTTCTGAGAAATAAATTAAAAAGTAGTACTTTGTACATTTTTTATTTCAAAGTACGTTAATACCACACATACACACAAACCCTTTGTATTATTTTTAGCTCTAAGAAAATAATTATTGTTAAAATAATGAATATGCTTGGTTTTTCGTAATATATTATATCAGAACGTTTTCTTTGTTGCTTTAAATATACATTTTTTTAAGTAAAAAAGAATTGTTTTCTGTAAATCATTAATCGAAATTTTTCAATCGTTACGTATAAGGATTTCTTATCTATGATAAGTAAACCATCTGAACTAAAAAGATTCATACTTTGCTCTTTTAATATCAGTGATTGAATAAATTAAATACCAAACATCATTTATTTGTCACGATGCGGATTTTTTTTTCAAAATAATAATACTTTGCCTATTTTATGATTTCTTCTAAAAAGAATAAATATCGATGCATTTAAATGAAAATGATTTTTAAAAAAGTCATTGATCATTTAGAATCAATGATTAAAAAAATAAAATGCCAAAAAAAAAAGAATTTTATAGGAAAAAAAACAACTTTTTTTTTTTACAAAACAATGATGTTTTGCATATTTTATGAGTTTTTCTCATATGAATCAATATCATTGAAGTGAGTGGGTGATTTTAAAATTCACCCTGTTTGCCTATTCGAGAATTTTTGGTGACGGACCTCGAAATTTTCAACCATTCTCAAGTGACGAGGACGACACCTGAGCTTTCACCCATCTTTAATAATTACCACACCACACCAACGCAAGAACAAATTTCGAAAAAGGGAGTTTTTATGACATAGTTAAAGAAATCACTCACATCGCGCGCATACACACACACACACAAGTGCTATCGGCCTGAGGGAAAAACACGAAATTTCCATGGGGATGAAATTATTCACTCAGGCAAAGGAAAGAATTGGAGAGTGAGTGGGTGATTTTTAAATTCGCACTGTTTGCCTATTCGAGGGTTTTTGGTGACGGACCTCGAAATTTTCAACCATGCTCAAGTGACGAGGACGACACATGAGCTTTCACCCACCTTTAATAATTACCACACCACACCAACGCAAGAACAAATTTCGAAAAAGGGAGTTTTTATGAGATTGTTAAAGAAATCACTCACATCGCACGCACGCACACACAAGTGCTATCGGCCTGAGGGAAACACGAAATTTCCATGAGGGTGAAGTTATTCAGTCGGTAAAAGCCCGTGCAACGCAGGGCTAAGTGGAGAGGAAAGAAACAAAGAAATCAAAGTAATTTCGGAAAATAATATTGGAAGTGCTGAATTTGTGAAGTTGAGTGAATATTAACGTCCCACTGTTCAGTAACACGGGGCCTTTTAGGGACGGTCCGCGTAATTTTGAACCATGGTCAAATGACGCGGACGACACCTGAGCTGGCACCCCCTCTCATAACTACCACACCACACCAACGGGAGGACGTTTGAGCTCTCGACATAATTTATGTGCATTTAGCCCCTACACGGCGGGTCTTCAGTGGTACTAGGATCGAGAATTTGCGAAGAGAAGGGAAAATGTTAAGCAACAAAGCCATGACACGCACTCACGGGACATGCATTCACATCGTACGCGTGAAACCCCACAAAAGTTTTGGCGTTAGAATAAAAGGAGGAAATTAGCATGGGGATTAAATTATACCCTCGGTATAAGCCCGTGCAACGCCGGGCCATGAAAGCTAGTATTCCCATAAGAGACTGTAAATTTTGACATAAAACAGTGAATCTGATAAATCTGAAAGTTAAAACACTTCTATTATACAGAACATACACAAAAAATTTCAGTTAATTGTTTTCAAAACTTTTTGACCAATAGAGCTGTCTCCGTTTGAGCATTAAAAAAAAAACATATTTCGAGTGAAAGGCGTTTTAAAGTGTGACATCTTGCTTAAAGTAATAGCATCTTCTTTCACTAAAACCCTTTTCGTTTTTGTTCTAGTGAACGGAAAATAATAAACATGGTACTTTTATAAAGCAAATAAGAAGCCTATAAAATAAAATCATCAAAAAATGTCAATTTTTGGCAAAATTCACAATTTTAGGGTAGTTGGATACCTTAAGCGTAATTTAAAATTATATGTTTATATATATATATATATATATATATATATATATATATATAAATATAAAACAAGAGCTATACAAGAATAAAGTTCCACATTTCTTAAAACTTTTTAATTACAATTACAAAATATTCTATGTGTAATATCTTCATCAAAATTTGGAGTTGAAAGGCTAAGCAAAATAATACTTACATAACTGCAAACTCTTTAAAATTTTCAAATTGTTTAACCACATTTGTCAGACCAATGGGATAGTTAAACACATACGTAAAAAAGAAATTTGATATGAATGTTATTCCAAAGAAGACTCCCATCAGTGAATATCCAACAACTGGCCACCTATAGGAGCAAAAAAAAGTTTTCAATTTGAAATAGACTGAATTTAAAACAAGTAATATGAAAAAAAAATTTGAGTCAATTCCTACTTTGAATGGATAAATAGAAAGTATTTAATTAACAATTGAAAATTTGCACAATAGATAGAGAGTGAACTAATAGTAGGAATTAAAAAAAGAGCATGATTTGTCTGCATTTTTGTAACAATGCACACCAGGTTTGGCAAGTTTGGCTGAAAAATCGGATTTCCATGCCAACTTTTGTCATTGTTTTAGCAGTTGCGTTGTTACAATGGAGAGGAATCTAAGTTGGAACCGAAAACCGGTAATTAGTTTCATTTAATTAAGTTAATTAATTAATATTTGAAACACGATATCAATCATTGGCATGGCCAAGTAATTTTAGCGAGTTTTTCACATGTTGTATTCCTCCAAAATTCAGGTAGGTTTTTTTTAAAAAAACTTTTTGCAAACAATAAATTTACTAGGTAAAATTTGAGAAAATTTGTTATAAATTAGCGAAATTCAGGAAAATTTGTAGGAAAATTCGGGAAAACTATGGGAAAATTTAAATATGATTCGGCTCATCTATGTCACAAATGCGACCAAATGCCGGAACCCCGAGGTCAATTGGTTGCTTATTGGCTGAGAAAAAGGTACGACAAAATATGGAATGAAGACGAAATTTGCGTCCTCATAGTGCTTTTGTTCCACTACGTGAAAAACGCGCTAAAAACTGTATTATAACATCAAGTGTCATCCACTACAAGATTAAAAAAAATTATTTGAACTTGATTGGATGAATAGAAAGTATTTTATTAACGATTGAAAATATGAACAACATAAATATATATATATATATATAAATAGAGAGAGAGAGTGTGTGAGCTAATAGTAGGAATTGAATAAAACTGGTCGATATGAATAATAAGTAAATTAAGTAAATTTTAACTACACATTGCTTGCAGATAATACAAACTACAATTTTAAGAAAATCACAAACATTAATAATACTGATAATAGAATAACATAATCTAACCTCATGAGAGAAACCATTAACAAAGGACTAATAACATAAAACTGCATATCATTAGCCAGGTACCAAGACCAGGGTATGCACTGAAAATAAATAAATATTGTTACGAATGTTGGTTAATTATTGCTTAAAATAATGTAAATAATTTCTATCTTGATGTTTAATACTTTAATATTACTTTCTGTTGTATTTATTTTATGATAAAACATGTAATATTTGCAAGCAACGTTGCTGCTTACATTATAATAGGATTTCAATCGAAATTTGGCGAAATGTTGGAGATAGAGCCAAGTTGGCATAATTTTTTGTGACCAATTTTGATCAGTTGGTCTCCGACCCTTCTCCCTCTCAATTTATATGACCATGATCACAAACTCGTGGCTGGAGCTATTTATGTTGACTCGTGTTAGTGTCCTGGTTTTTCTGAAGACTTCCGTTGTTGTGGTGTGGTAGTTAAAAGAGGGGGTGCCAGCTCAGGTGTCGTTCTCGTCACTTGACCATGGTTCAAAATTACGATGTTTGTTGCCAAAAACTCCTTGTGTTGTTGAACAATGTGACGTTAATACTTACTCACTCACTCTGCTGAAGACTTACTACATAGAGAGGTTAATGCACGTTAAATGTGTCGAGTTTCAAAATCTGCACCTTGATGTGGTGAGGAATAGTGAGGAAAGCTCAGGTCTCATTCTTGTCACTTGACCGCGGCTCAAAATTATGAAATCCAACGCCACTACGTAGCCTTAAAATATGACGTTAGTAAACCCAATTAATCAAGAGCATACTTTAAATTTATGTTTTAAGCTGTTATTTTAAAAGTAAGAACGTATTGGTAGAGGTATACGTTAAAAGAGGAACGCTTGAGTATGCAAACATATAAAGTAAACAAGAAGAGTAGTCAAAAATGTAAATGTTAAAACGAAGGGAAATATATATAAAACCGAGATTTTGTAAGAAATTAAAAAGAGATTAAATATAATGATGATAAAACTGAGTAAAACAAAAATATTAATTACAGATTTTCAATTCTGCACAATAACAGTCTAAAAAAATCTGGAATAGTTCAAAATTAATAAACAATAAAAAATAAGAATAAAAACACACAAGAAACTTTAATAAGTACAGCGAAGAATATGAAATGATTTGATTATTTATTTTTGTTTTACATCTGAATATACTGTGCTGGTTATCATTGATTAAAATTAGCTAAATGTGTCTTCTTTAATAAAATTTAGATTAATAAATCCTTATTAATTATTTTTATAAAAATATTTCAAGTCAATAAGTGCTACGATTTGATTTTCCATACTACATGAAAAAAAAAATCTTTTGAATCTTTGATTTGTCTAATGTAGTCCCAAAATATCTTACCTGATTAGCTGCAGTTAGAAAATTGTTGAAATAGAGTAAGTTCCACCACCAGTAAGCCTGACAATTTGGATCAGTCTCTTTATAATTCCAAAGGGGACCAGAACCAAGATATGCCATCAAGGTTGTGTAAAATGCTAAAAACATCATGTAAACTGGAGTGAGCCTGAATAATGAAAAAAATAAGAGACAGATTGAAAATTTTAATAATATTAAAATTTCATAGAATACACATTCTGTCCTATTTGTTTTCTGGCAATTGAAAACTATATTTAATAATAACAAGATATTTAGTTTTCCCCCGTCAAGCTATTTCTGTTGTGAAATCAAGATACTGATTTCCTTATAAAATAAACTGGTACTAAAAAATTAAGGATAAAGCTGAGAAATCTAAATGAGGAGACAGAATGGACCGAAAGACCAATTTAGAGACAGAATAAGTACGGTAAGGAAAACACATACACAGAGCATTCAGTGCTTTGCAAAAGTCGAAAGACAAGCTGACAGCATGAACCCAGTATTTCTATCAAACCTGCAGCATGATATAAATAATGATATAATTTCATGCTGCAGTTGCCAAAATAATGGAAACATCTTTAATTTATATAAGGAATTCTTTATTACGATGTAGGACCACTTTTGGACATGTAATACAGCTTTGATTCACCTAGGAATAATTTTATAAATTGCTGAATAGTTTCTAGAGGAATAATGTACCATTCTTCATGGAGATATTGGGAAATTCTGGGGGAGAAGCCGGTTGAGATATCGATTCCGTATTGAATGCTCTAAGATAGCCTATAAAGATTCAATTATACTGAGGTCGGGTGACTGTGCGGTCCTAGGTAGAGATTTAACTTCATTCTTGTTTTCATCAAATCAGGATTGGATAAGTCCCACTGCATAGATAGGTGCAATATCTTACAGGATAATTCCATCTCCTGCAGGAAACAAAGTTTACATCATAGGATGGACTTAATCAGCTAAAATTTCTCCATACTTCTCTCCTTTCAGGGTTACGATTAGTCCAGCAGAAAACCTCGATATGGCTGCCCATGTCATGACAGATCTACCTTCATGCTTGACAGTTGTAAGGAAACAATCCCGATCATACGCTTGTGCAGGTGTCCTCTAAACGAGCACCCGTTTTATTGTAGGGAAAAGTGTGAAAGACAGTCCGTCAGGCAATATTACTTTCTTCCATTTATCAATCAACCAGGTTTTGGGAGTGTGCCAGCACTGTAGACAATAACGTTTAGCATTAATAGCTGTGTTGAGTGTCTTTGGGAATTACTGCTTTGCCTTAAATGCTCTGTTTATGAATAGGCCTTCTAACCGTAATCATAGACATTGGAGAATCGAGATGTTGACTGAGTTCTGTGGTCACTTTTGCTGCAGCTGTTCGCTTTTTAGACATAACAATTTGCTTTAATACCCGTCGGTCTCTTTCACTGGGCTTCTCTTTCCCTCCACTATTTTGATTTGCCGAACTTGTGTTTCTGCGCTGTGTGTATGCTGTGACTTGAGACACAGTATCTTTATAAACGCCTAAAAGATGAGAAGTTTCGGTCACACTTTCTCCAGTTAGATGGGATTCTATAATTTGGCTTCTTTAAATATCTAGAAGTTCCGACATTTTTTACGCTTTTGAAAATATCCAAGTATTACTGAACTTCAATAAAGCTAACACATACTACCGGAATATATGCATTCCTATTTATAAAAAAAAATTGGTAGCTATTAAAATATTTTAATGCTTACGTAGCGCATTAAAACTGTTACTTTTATTCATAGGAGTGTTACAATTATTTTGATAATCACCTGTATATCAGTCTAAACGATCTTCAGCTGCTACTAGTCCAAAAAAATCCCGAAGACATCTGGATGACCCTGTCTAAGGTAAGATTTTTGAAAATAGTGATTGAAAGGAAAGTGAAGAGTAGTATTGAAGTATCCGCGGGGTTCTGGATAGCTCCAGCATCGTTTCTTGAACTTGTACCGCTTTTTAAACTACAGGAAACGTTCTCCAAGAGATCCGTGATGGCCATCCATGAACAACCCTAACTGTGAATGGCTAGTATATTGTTTTACAAAGGGTATATATATATATATATATATATATATATATATATATATATATATGTATGTATGTATAGGGGAAGCAATTGGTACATACGTTTGGACGACCCATATCGCATTTTATCGTGATTCAGAAATTTTTAAAAATGATAGTCTGTTCACATGAGGACCAGTATGGTTTATGCTGTTAAATCTGTTCATTGTAGATATTGCTACGAGTTTCGAGTAAAGAATATAATAGTGTAAATAATTTATATTTAGATGTGTAATACGTTTATATTACTCTGTTATTTAATGTTAAAAATTGTAATATTCGCAAGCAACGGCGTTCCTTACATGATAATGGCGATTTAATGGAAAATTGGCGAAATATTAGCGGTAGAGCCAAGTTGGTATCATTTTTGGTGATGATGTTGGCGACCAATTTTGGCAAGTTCGTGAGCCTATGGAATTTTATGGAAATTAGTGGAGAAAACCACTAATATCATGATCTATGACGCAAGTGGTTTTCCTCGAAAGATCCGTGAGGCCTATAGATAGGAAGTAGCCAGCCGAAACCGAGTAGTATTGTTTTGACTAGCAATTCTTACCTTGACTGTTTCTTACCTTTTTCTGTTTTACCTTGAGAATTGGCCAGCGATTAGTGATTAATTCGGGTGTTGATCGAGCGAGTGCTTGTGAATAATTTTATTACATACTTGTAGTTTAGACACTGATAGTTGCGTCTAGCGCTTTTGAAGGTGTGAAGGCCTTCTGAGATTTATTCTGCGAATATTGCGGTTGAATCCTGTATTTGAAGGATTGTTTTTCGATAATAAATTCTTATCGCTCTTAAAGAACTGACTTGTTCTTTGCGACTGATTGAATAAAATCCCCCGAACCCCGGATCAACTTAACAATATATTCTGCAATGCAGAGGAAACACAAGAACTAAGCAGATCAACAATAGTATCATACTGTCTTTGTGGATGAAAGCAGATTTAAATAAACTAACGATTCTTAGCCCACACGCGTTTGAAGACAGTAGGAAACACGCCTACAATATTATCGAAAAGGATTGATTCGGAGGTAAGCTGGTTCTCATTCAGAAAGGTTTGGTACTTGATACATGTACTGGCCTTCAATCTTATAATCTTTCCTTCAGTCAATAGTGCCCACTTTTGCAACAATTAGTGCCCAAAAGAGCTGCCTGTGGTTGCTAAAATGGCTCTAACCCGGTTAGACATCAAGTCAAACTGAGCTTGGATGACAAATACAAGCAATTCGTTCCATGCTATTTCAGATCTAAGCCACACATCATCAGTCGTAGTAGCCGAAGAGAACAGTGTATGCTCAATTTTTCAGAAAACCCATGTCTAAATATTTTCAATGGGGAAAACTCTGGAGAACTTTCTGACCAGGACAACTGTCCAAAAGGTTCTGTTTCGAGGTATGTCACGATACAATAGGAAACATGTGGTTTCTCGTTGTCTTGTTAAAAGATGACATCTTCGAGGTTTCAAAGTTAAGACACGTCCACTGGTTTTCGGATCTAATAAAATGCAACGCTTTCTGTTCAGATTACCGACGATACGATCAAGACATGTTTGTATGGTGTGCCAATGACTACCGATATTATCACACCAGATACAGGGCCCGTATGACAATATAGAATGACAAACAATGTGTTTTCTCCTTGTTTATTTCAGACACAAATACATCCATCATGATGCTGCACTCAGAACTGGAACTTGCCTGAAAAGATGGCTAGTACCACTCTTATATGCACCATTGTAGCCAGGCAGTGTTTCTATTCTGCAGCGTTAAAGGAAGCCTTAGTAAATATCACCCTGTAGACAATTCGTGCAGTGTCATCGGTCGTATTGTATGTGTGGATATTTTTCGTTCTGAAAACAAGCTTGCTTTTTGACTTAAAGTCCGTGATGCAGCCGTACAATCCAGCGAGGCTGACCTAATAACATGTCCATCCTCTTGGGTGTTAATGGTGGGAAGTTGTTAAAATTTTGCACGGCGTTCACTATGATCCTTCAAAACCCATCAATTTCATATTCGCATGGCAGTCCTTAAATTCCCCCACCAATGCGAGTAGCAATATCGATAGGCCACACGATTCCTACCGCTATTGAATTGCGACATGTGCTTGTGATCGTTTCTCCTTCTTAATGAGGCACATGACATGATCTTCCCACAAACAAGTACTATTCAAATGGAATCTTCAAGTGAGAAATTTCTTAAAATGACCCTTTTCCCTTCTGAATGTTTCAATTCCCCTTAAATTCTAATTATTTGCGTATCTCAATATATTCTTTTCATACTAATTAGATGTTTCTATTTTCCCTCTTTCATGAAGCTGCAATTTTAAAGGCCAGCAGAATACATGCTTTTTTACTATGGTCCTTATAAATTTGAGTTAATGACAAAAAATGGACACTGACACAAGCATACTTTTCCTTACACTTTTCCTATGCTGCATAAAAATTAAGAGTACTATTCAAGTTAACAGATCCTGTTCCACATAACAGATTTTTCCGAAATCAAGAGCAAACTCATATCCACATATGACAGATATAATTACAACTTACCTTATATATCTATGCATGTAAAAATAAAGCCATGGTATCTTGCCATTACTTTTAGCATATTGTTGAAAAAATAAGTAGGCAACTAAGAATCCACTGAAAGAAAGAATTTCTTTATAAATGTTTAAATCTATTTTTTAATTAAAAAAATCAAATACAAATGAATCAAAAATGAAAGTGAATAAATCATTTCACATTTATATATTCTCTTTCAAATAAACTGAAGTCTTATTTAATAAAAAAGATTAACGTTTCATATGCCTCGAGTCACGTGACACTATTTGACAAGATAATTTTCTTAAACAATTTAATTGCTTGAAAAAAAATAAATGATGTTCAGGCACGTCTATTAAAAAGAAAATATAGTTTACTGCAAGCACACTCACACATATTTTTTGTTAACATTTTATTGAAAACACTTGAGCAGATTTAAAAATTTATTGCACCTTTCAAGAAACAAAATCCTTTGTTTTTTTAGATTATGAAAAGAATTAATTACTTAGTGCATCTAAGCAACATCACTTTAAGTTAATCAAAATGGAAGAAAAAAATGTAATAAAATTTTTTTTTTAATACAAATAAATTAAAAAGGTATTATTTTTATTCAAAATTTTTAATGCAAATGTACAAGAGGGGAGTAGAGAATTTTCACCATTTCTCTAATTAATAGAACCCTTCAAAAATTCAGATGAAATTTAAATAATAAGCTAATAACAAGTTCAGAGTTGAAAAAAGTTTGTTGCGGCCATAAGGTCACGGGTGTGAGAAGATTAGAGGAAGAAGTAGACATGATCATAAGAATAGCTACTTTTATTCTATCTTTAGCACTTAATGAAATATACAATTTTATAACTGAACTCTGGGAGTAATCGGAAACGCTAACCCCTAATCGGATATACTAAGCTATTGAAAGTACTTATCTGGTGTTATGATCCTTCTTGGAGCCCGTTAGCTCGGTCAGCTCCAAGATTGTTTACTTCCACAATTCCTGGTGGATTCCACGTCGAATATTAATCTCAAAATGCATACCCCCCCCTAATTGTGCTGTTGCTCTTTTCTAATACTTTGATTTCACGCTTAACGATCAACGATTCACCATTAACTCGCATACTCAACGACTGGCAATTAAATAATAGTTACATTTGCATAAAATCAAGTCGTCTCTACGGAAAGGGGTTTTCAAACTAAAATCACAGAAAAGAACATTTTCCCCTTGAGGATTAGTAGAAGAACCCAAATAGTACTCGTTACAAGTTAATAATTAAGTGAATTTTGAGTGTTGAATGAAACGAGACAGAGTTGAAAACAATGTGCTTCTTACCTAAGTACGAAAAATGAATCAACAGAATACGACCCTCTGAGTATTATTTGAAAAATCCACTGGTCACCCATTATAAGAGCTTCAGTTGTGTTTTCTAAGAAATGATGAAGTCCACAAATTAAAATTTAATTAATTTATGAACAAAACATTTTGAATAAAATAATTTTTTTATCAAACTGAATTTAAAACATTACATAAAAATTAAAATTGTGATAATTGCGATTTTCTTCAGAACATGGCAATATTTTTATAAGAAATAAAATCATCGAGATGAAACATTCTGATAAATAAAAGTTATAAAAATCAATGTTCTAAAAAAAGAACTTTTTAGAACAGTGTTTATTTATTATAATATAGATGCTAAAAATACAATAAAAAAGGGATGTTTTCTTTTTAATTTATAAAATAAGCACAATAAATTCATTTTTTTCTTCTTATTGTATTGTGTTAATTTTTTTCATTGTATTGTATTTATCCTCGCTTTCAAATAAAATTCCAAATTTAGCAAAAAATAAAAGCAGATTTAACAGAAAAGAAATAATTCTTTAAAATAACCTTTTTTCGTTAGTCCTTCAAATTCCACTGTAATTGGTTACGCGTAGTAACTAAGAATGTAACGAATATATACGTACTTTTCAGTGATTGCGATAGATCAAATCATTCTTTCTGTTGCTAAAAATTCCATATATAATTGTTATACACTCATGGACAAAAAAATTAGTGCACCAAGAAATAATTGCGGGATCGTAACGGAACTTGGCATGAAGGTACATGTCGAGGAAATATGCAAATGATTAGAAATGCAGCGTGATTGCGCATTACGTATAGCCGGTAGAGGGCGTTTAACGTCGTTCTCATTGGGGTATAAAACAGGTAACCAAAGCTTGTTTGAGAATGCTAAATCGTTTGCAAAGGAAACGCTGAGGTACACAAGCCATTACGCCGTTTTCGAAGACAATAGGAGCAGCTGTCGCAGTTTGAGAGGGGGAGAATCATCGACATGATGGAAGCTGGGTGGTCAGCTAGGCGAGTAGCTCATCAATTAGGCCACTCTGATTTTGTTGTGAGGAGGTGTTGGGACCAGTGGATCCGAGAGATGTCATTTACACGAAGACCGGGCTCACGACACCTTCGACAGACCAGTCGTCGAGAAGACCGCCACATCGTAAGAAATGCACGCGTACAACCAACTGCTTCATAGGCCGCCAACCAGGCACATGTAGCACCTTCATTAGGGACCCCTGTGTCTTTTCGAACCAAACGAAGGAGCCTGGCTGAAGGACATTTGGGATCGTGGCGCCCTTGACACCCACCCATCGACACCTCCATTTGGAGTGGTGCCGCACACGAGGAAACTGGACTGTAGCGGAATGGAACCAGGTCGTCTTTAGCGACGAATCTAGATTCAATCTCAGCAGTGATGACTATCGTGTTCGTGTGTAGAGACCCCGTGGTGAACGCCTCAATCCTGCCTTTGCTTTACAGCGACACACCGCCCCCACAGCTGGTGTGATGGCATGGGTGCCATTGCTTACAATACACGGTCACCCCTGGAATTGATCCGTGGCACCATGACAGCCTAGCGACATGTCCATGGTATACTGCAACCACATGTGTTGCCACTCATGCAATGGCTCTCAGGAGCCATTTTTCAACAAGACAATGTTCGGCCTCACACGGCAAGGGTGTCACAAGATTGTCTCCACACTGTTACTACCCTTCCTTGGCCTACCAGATCACCAGATTTGTCTCCAATCGTGCATATCTGGGATCATTCGGGACGGCGAGTTAGGCATCCCACGAGTTTGAACGAACTAGAGGCAAGGTTACAGCAGATATGGAACGAAATGTCTCAAGACATCATACAGAACTTGTATGCCTCGATGTCCGATCATATCGCATCGTGCATTCGCACTGGAGAAGGTTCAACCGAGCATTAAATCCTCCGTTATTTTGCCTTTTTCTCTGAAATAAATAATCCTTTTTCTTTGATTTTCTAATCATTTACTTATATCAAAGTAGTCATTACGTATGTAAAATTTCGTTTCATTTTGACGACTCCTTCTTGGTGCTTAATTTTTGTGTGCATGAGTGTATGTTAGTTTAATGGATCTATATAAGAAGAATAAGAATTAAAATTAAGGCAAATGGGATTTATCAATATTACTTAATCATAAATCTTACAGTAATATAGAATTGAAAAAACTATACTTCTAAAACGTAGAAAAGAATTTAAAGAAGCTGGAAAATTGTTCTACAAACACATAGAGATAAAAATTCTTAATCTTTTTGATACTTAAATATTGAAATGATTATTGAATCAGTTTTAAGTACCTCTGTTTGTCTTAATTTATTACTAAGCAAAAATATTTTACACGTTTTTTTAACTTATAGACTATTATAAGGTATTACATGCATTTTTTGAAAAATCTATCGAAAAGAAAGAAAAACGATTCGCTCGCCACAAGACCTCCGGAAGTATTAAACCTACAGATTTTAAGTTTCGTATAGGCATGTTTCTTTTGTAAAATAGAGATCACTAAGAAATAGTTTACAGAGATCTACTCCCAAGGGGAATTAAAAAGGTGTAAAAGAAAAAATATATTTCCGTTTAGAAATTCCAAGTCCTATTCTTTTTAGGTCAAAAAGCGAAGAATATAAGAATATTTTTAATACAATGCTAAGACGTAAATATGTGTAACTTAAAAACAGCATGTAGTCATACAACATCAGGAACTATGAAGTTAAAGCGAGCAAGTATCGATTACTACATATTTATATTTCTTCAATTTACAGGGCATTAATACATTAGGATAGATAAATCTTCTTTTTAAAAAATTTGTGCTCCATTTATGCATTTATTAATTTATAAAATAATGAAATCACTACGTAGTTCTGAGTAATTTGAGTCAAATTATGTATTGTTAAGTCCACAGGACTTTAATGATTAAAAAAATCTTTAATTTTAAAAAATAAAACTAATATATATATATATATATAAAAGTAAGAAATTTAATTTTCACATAAAATCTCAATGAAAAATGCAAAACATCTTCTTTTCTGCAAATGAAAAACTTTTCAAAATTAAAAGTTAGGGTCAAATAATCAAGATAGAAGGCTATTTCCTTTATATGTGGACTTTTGTCTAGTCTCAGCAACTTATGATACAGCACAAATTTTTTTAAATAAATTGAACATATGGCTTGAAATCAACATTTACTCCCAAATCACCATTGAAAACATAGAGACCAATTATTTATAAAAATCAATAGGAAATAAGTTAACAAGGATTAAGAAATTTCCAGTAATAAGAAATATATGATATAAGTGTACAAATAAATAATCCTGAAACAAAAATGCAAACTAAAAGTACGATGCAGTTTAGTTCAGGATCAAAGGAAAAATAAAATAAATTTATATGTTGTTGTTGTTGCTTATGCCACCTGATCGACAGTAACATCAGATCAAAGTTCACGAAATTCATCGCGGCTTAGGGCTGGATTTTTACGCCTGTCGTTAGCCTTAGCTTTGAGCACCATGCAGGTGACAGTACGATTTGGCTCGGTTCCACCCCAATTTTGAGAGAAAACACCTGGGGGTGGTCTGGGGCCTCCTACTTCTCTTCCCCTTCCACCAACCTCACGAGTGGACTTGTGGCTCAATGGCTTTTTAGAGTACCCCCATGCCGCGAAGGCATTATACATTTACAAACATCCATGCCTTATCCGGTATTCGAACCCAGGCCCTAAGGCTCCATAGTAAGTTATATTTTTACGATTATTAAATTTATAATTAAAGCTAAGTTAATCCTTAAAACGGTATTTTGTAGAAACTTCATAAATTTATTTACAAAAATTACAGAATAAATAATCAACTTACTCAGGTAAGGGAACGAAAATGAATATACATGACCAAGCATAACCCAACTCATGCTCAAAAAGCGAATTCCGTGAAGACAAGGCAGCTGCCCTTCTGCAGTAGAAGTATTAATCAACTTTTCTCCATTGGTGAACCAGCAAAAACATTTGAAAAATGGCTTGGATTTTTCTAGCCAATCTAAAAATAAATTAGATTATGTGAAATCTTGATTAACAAATAAAAAAATAATAATAATGCTCTTGAATTATTGCATTAGTTTTCACAAATGCCAAAATCGTGTATAAATCAGTCCTCATTCTTTGATTCCATGCCCAAAATTATTCTACATTACTACAATGCTTTTTAACCTATTCCAGTTAATAATTTATCAATTATATTATATATTACACTTAAATATTTTCTCTAGGCGATTACCGTGATTTTTATAGAAAAATGTGCTTCAGAAACTTGTCAACATGATACTGTATTTTAACATAAATTGCGAATCTTTCTTAAATTTTTTCATACATGTAAATCGGTTGGAATCTTAAGATAAAATTGTTGAAAAATTTATGTACTATTCAGCGTTTCTCATCCTTTTTATCGCCGCGTACCAGTCAACGTTTTATAATTTTACCACTGATGGCAAGAGGGGGGGGGGGGACGTGGATTGCTTATATTTTAGATTGTTTTGATTTAATAACTTTAATTTAATTTTATTTAAACTTGCCTTCAGAATAAAATACAGTTACACTAAGAAATGAATATCAAGTGATTTAACATGGAATATGAAATGGTTTCTATAAAATATCGCACACAAATTCAAGAGAAATACACCACAGAAAATAATTTGATGTTCCTTGTACGGCCCGATAATATTTAATCCACAGACCAGTATCGGCCCACGGCCGGGGCTTGGGGGGGGGGAGGGGGACCAATGCATTAAATCACTTATATTTTCTCTCGAGTTATTTTAATTCATTATGGCCTTGAACCCTCCAAGATTTTGCTTGACAATTAATTTCTAGTTTACCCGCCTAAAGGGGAATAGCCATAACATTATCTCCTCAAAACTGAAACTTCAGTGTTTTGAAAGTAGGATGATACAATCTTGCCTCATCCGCATATGCGAATCTATTAGAAGAGCCCTTACCAGAAATCATATGATTTTAATAGACTCTAACTGACCATGAATATAAATAGACGACATTTTGGAAACGAACAAAGGCTATTTTTGCGAACGTCCCACGCATGTTGATGACTTGCTTTGTGTTGTCCTGTTTGTTTTATGTTGGTGTTATGTTTTCTAAGTACGAGGGTTGGAACTTTAATAGTGGCAACAATTTATTTACAAAGAACACAAAAGTGATCATGTCACCAAGTTTTACATAGCTTCAATATAGTCACCAGCATCGTGTATAACCCGTTACCAACGATGAGGAAGTCGCAGAACGACTGCAGCAGCGCCTGTTCAGTAGATAGTTAGAATGGACCGGTCTACTGCCGCAAGAATCTCTGGAACAGTTTAGAAGAGAGTGCCATGAAGTAGTTCCTTCATCTTAGGAATTAAGTCATAAGGACTTAGATCTGGGGTTGATCACTGTCAATTAGTGCGGCAACAGCATGCACTTTTGCTTTGCTGACACTAAGACAGCCTGGCCGAAATATGTCTGCCACATTCTGGAGTCCTTCATTTGAGGCTTTTACCCATCTTGCCACAGTTCTGTAAAAGGCAATGCAGATTTTCCGAAAGCCTCTTGAAACCTTAGATGACATTGTCTTGCTTTACGACCTCTGGGACATTAAATTTTTATCCAACTTCGTTGTTCTTGTTTTGAAATTACTTTAGACCGCAAGCTAATACAAGGATAAGTTCTTTCAGTCACTCCGAATGTGCGTGACGTAGGAAGGACGAGACATTTTGCTGAGAGGTAAGTTAGGTATGTAGCTCACATGTGGTATATACGACATTCTTTGTTTTTGTTGTGTAGCGTTTTTACAGCAGTGTTGCCAATTTTAAAGTTTCAACTTTCATAATTAAATAAATGTGGATCGAAAAATACCAAGCCTGTTAATCATTTCTACGACTGTAATAAATTGATTCCATTCAACAAAATGTCTTAATTAAAAATCTGCTAACACTATATATACATATTTCTCAAATCATTTATCCTCTTATTTATTTTAATTTATTTTCTTAATTTGAAAATTTAACTAAACAAAATAATCACAATACCTTGTAATGTATTTAGTTTATTGTCTTTCGCTAGATCTTTTGGTTGTTCTACAGACATGTTTCCTGCATCCATGATTGTAGATGGTTTTTCTGAAAGATCTTGAACTTTTTCTGTTTCAGCATTTGTTTCTGTGAAATACTCATAAGCAGAAATTGAACTACCTACAACAGACACGAAGACGAATATGGAGATCAGAAATCTAAAAGAAGAAACATGTATAGAATTAAATTCAATCTAACACTGTATGAATAGCATCTATTCTTAATAGAAGAATTATAACAGAAGTAATTAAAGTAAGTAAATGAAAAAAAAAGATATGGGAACAAAAATATGGAATTAAAGTATTATTTTCATTTTAATGGCTCTAATAAATATAATCATCAAACAAATACTTCCACAATGTATCTGATAAGTGTACCCTTTAAAATCAAAATGTTTGTTATTTAGTTATATTTTCATCACAATTTTTGTCTATTAACTATGTATAGACGCAACTTTGTCCAAAAAAATTTCAATTAATAATTAATATATATTACATTAAAATGTAAAATATGACCATAACAAGTAGATTGAGATGAATTTATACATGAAAAATATACTAACCTGAGCTATTTTTATAAAAAGTCAAAGATTTGGAAGAGAGAGAGAGATAAACATAAATAGTAAAATTTATCAAATAAAAAAGGTAACGAAATATTTTCATTATAAAAATAAATTACAAACCTCCCCACAACATGAGATATATATTAAAAGCTTTTAGTGAGTCACTGAGAAGTTATAAAAGTTATAAAGCTTCATTTTCTATGCTTTTAAAGGGGACACGGTACGATTAAATTGACAAAAACAAGTAAAAATCAAATCAAAACTTTAGCTTAAAATACTTTTTGTGTATCTTTTCTATCGACGCCGATGGCTTAGAGGTAGAGTTCTCACTTCGTAAGCACAAGGTTGCGGGTTCAATCCCGGCTAAACTCGATAGATTTTCCGGACGTGAAGATCGTAGGCATGCATGTCATTTGATTATGTGGCATGTGTAAAATATCCTTTGGGTATCGATTTGAAGCTCAGGTACTTTTGGCAAAGTTAAACCACGGCAACATGTAGTGTACAATGAGAGTTTGAATTAAAAAAATTAATTCAAGCGTCCAAATTTGATAACGAATTCGCCACTAGATGGGGCTAGATTTCTTTAAAAAAATAAATGAATTTAGAATTTATACATTTTTTAAGGGATTTAAAAAAAATATTTTACAAAAATTAATCATGTTATCATAAAAGCCGTAGCAACTTTAGTCTTACATAGTTCGAAGCACATGTAAATTAAATTTCATGTGTGTACGTCAATTGATGTAGGAGTAGCAATTTAAAATCACCTCACGAATTTTTTTCTTTCAAGAAACTAAATGTTTAGCTTTTTGTGCTATTTTGAGCTCAAAAACTATTTAAATAATACATTACGTAGCACTTACAAGTCAAAATCATTAAACCAAACATTTTTTTTTTAGAATTCGCACCATGTCTCTTTAACATTAAGGTTTACCTAAAATTTATAAATTTTAAAATACTAAAAATGTAGTTTATCTATAATAGTTATTCAAAGATACATCTGAATTACGTAAAAAAATAATTTTTTTAATATAAAAATTTTTCTTAAAAGAAAAGGAAATGAAGCTGAAATTCAATACCTAAATATGGCCAACATATTATTATTTTGCAAAAAATGTGTTAAAAAGGATTAAAAATAAATTTATTATTAAAACAAAAAATTAATTGGTTGATAAAATTATGTTTATATAATGTATACTCGTACTAACAAAAACAAGTAAGAAATTATATATGTATAAAAAAGAAAAATATTTAAAATTATATACATCACAAAAATGCCTCCTGAAGTAAATTTTTCTGGAATCTGTTGGCAACTCAATTTTGTATCATTCAGTTCTGATTTGTATTGTTCAACAAAAGCAAAAATTGGAACTAAAATAAAGAAATAAAAATAATTATGCATTTTTTAATTGGAAAAGAATTCATCTCTCTCCAAGTACTTTACAATTTAAAAGGCAATGTATTTCATACAAATATATATATATATATATATATATATATAATATATATATATAATTAAAATTTCTCTACAAGAGAGAGACGAATAAACATGATCAAATTGAAAAGAATTGATATCGTAAGAGAACCAGACAATAGCTTTTAAATGGAAATAAGAAAAATTAAAATAATAGAGAAAGTATAAAAAATATAAAAGCATGGATGCTACAGTATTATAAACATTGCTGACTTAGTACAGCTTAAATATAAAATAATTTATATAAAAGTGGGGTTGAAAATGTTTTGTGGCCAGCCAACCTTCCTCCTTTCTGTTAATAATACTGAGCAAAAATCTATTGAAAATAATGGATAGAAAATCTAAATCCATTATAAGAAAAAGGTAACTTACCTAAAAATTGCATTCAAAAAAGCAGAGCCAGCGCTAAATCTGAGTACAATAAACAAGTTATTGTCAGATTTTGGACCCAAATACAAATTCAAAGCATTGCATTGGCTGAAAAGTAGCACTTAGCAAAAGTATGAAAAGAATATAAATAATAAATTAAGAATAGAAAACATACTACCATTATCTTAGGGAAACTAAGATAAAATGATTTACACATTAACATTAAAAAGGCATTGAAATATAATAAGAAAATTGGTAGATCCATCTTTAACTACAATTCTTTTGATTTGCAACATAATAATAGTGTATGTAATTGTCATAATTATGTAGATTTCATTGATGAACATCATAAACATGTCATATCTGTTAATTTAACTATTATTAAAGATAAAATTCTTAGAGAAATAATGGTTAAGGGAACAGGCTTTAGAATAATGCGGTCTAATAATAATAAAGCTATTAAAGCACAAATTTCTAAAGATATTAATAAATTCATTACAAAAATAGCAATTAAATACAACTTTCCTTTCGAAGCATTCAATGAGTTTAAATGAAAAGTTTTGCGTGAATTAATTAATCTTAACTATAAAAACGATAAAAATTTTACTTACAAAGATATAAAACACCATATTTCAAATCTTCAAAAAGATTTGATTATTGTATATGTTGATAAAGTTCCGGGCAACTATGCAATCATTTGCAAATGGTTTTATAACTTTATACTTAACAAACAGTTTCAAAACAAAAACGCGTTTATTAAATCTAATAGCAGCAATAGAGAAATCATTAACCGTATTTCAGCTTTTTATAAAAAAATTTATAAACAAAGAATATCAATTTTCCTTATATTTTTCTAACACCAAAATTTCATAAGTGTCCAATTAAATTTAGAACTATTACTAATGGTTTTAATACCTATATTACACAACCAGGCAAGGTGTTGCAAAAAGTTATACAACACACTCTAGACAATATCTCAAACTCCATTATTGTAAAGAAAAGTAAAGATATCGTTGAGAACATGCAAGGTAAGAGTATTAAATCTTTGCATAGCTTTGACTTCGAAGACTTATTCAACTCTATTGATATAGAGGATATGATTGAAGAAATTAAAAATGTTTATATTAAATATTCATTAAATAAATTGATAAATTATGATAAATATAATACTATTATACAATTTGTTTTGAAAGAAAATTACTTATTTCATAATAACTCTTATTATCAACAAATTAAAGGTCTGCCACAGGGTGGCCCAGCAAGTAATAGTCTGACTAATATCTATTTACACTATTATGAGAATGAAAAAATTGATACTGACTCTTGTTACTTTTTTAGATACATCGATGATTTAATTATTTTCAGTAATAAGTTGACTTTACTCCTATTTTTAATTATTATCCACCCTACTTGAAATTAATAAAAACCAATTGCAATATAGAGTCAGCAAATTTCCTTGATCTAGATTTAAAAGTTGAAAATAATATGCTAAAAAGTAATATTTTTGATAAAAGAAACTCTTTTGATTTTAATGTTATAAAAATGCCATATTGGAATAGTACCCTTCACATTTCACTTTTTAGAAATATCATTCTAAATTATATAAAAAGAAATAATAATTTAGTATCTGAAGAAGTATTGAGAATTAATAATTATAAAATGTTCTTTCAAAGTTGCCTAGACTATAACTATCCAGCTAATTTTATATATAAATATATGTCTTCAAAGTTATAGCTATTTAATTATTTTTATTTAATGTATTCATTTCTATTTAGTTTATAGTATCTAATTTTCTTAATATATATTCTTATATTAAGTTTAGTTACTAAAACTATATATAGATGGCGCCATTATTCTTAGTTTTGCTGTTTTTTATGCATTGAGTCAGTACACTCGTGGAATCTGTATACATCGGTTAAGATTATAGTTTCTTTGCTCATTTACATTATTGTTAATTATGGTTATATTCATTATTAACCTCTCTTGCAAACATTTTTGTTTATACATATTTATATTTGTCTATTTCTTCCGGATTCCTATAGTAATTTAATATTGCAATTTCTATTCTATTGCTGTTATATTCACCCACGTGTGTTTTACGCTTTTGCCTTGCTTTATATCCAGAGCAATTATGTCGAAAATTTCTGCTGAAGGAGAAGGTTGAGATCTCACAAAACATTGTTTAATCCTGTTTCACTGTCCTAGACCAGTGACAGCTCGGGAAATCATAATAGTTTTTTCCACTCTAGCTAAATTTCTCTTTTTTGGTTTGCCATGGTTCCATGTTCTTGGTTCTTTCGGTCTGATCTTAAGATTCTTAGGATTTATTAGTCTTCTTTTTAATTTAATTACTGCTATATATATATATATATATATATATATATGTAATAACTTAAATTAATATCAACTCATAATTCGAATATCCTTTATTCATAACATCTAATTCATAAATCCTAATACTCTATTTCGAAACGCATCTCTTTCTCAAGCATTAAAAACATGTTGGTTTATTACTGATTCTTTAGACCTTGAAATTTGATAGATTTATTAGCGATTCCAAGAAATATAGGATCTTTAATGGTTTTCATGCGCTTTTAGTAATAGGGATTAATATTCCCTAAACAATGATATCATTTCTGTAAATAACTAGTTATTCCCTTCACCTAGACACGTGTGTGACTGTATTTTTTACAATGTGTTTTCCCTGGTTCTTCCCAATATATAAATACTTGCTAATTGAATAATCCCTCTCTTGTATTTTTGGCTGAGTATGAGAAGCATACTCAAATAAACAATATGATCACGAACAAGCCTCTTTTTAATTTTTCGGCCACGACCACTTCATCACCTCTAAATAAAATGTAAATTTTCCTACTGTAAATATATTGCATATATATATATATATATATATATATATATACATATATATATATATTACAAAAATATACAAAAAATAGTTATATACCTAAGATAACTATAATCATGATAGAATATATTTAGCCACAGAAATACTAGAGCAAACTCCTAGCCTTAGGAACCAGGAATGCAGTTTTAAACAATCTTTTTCGGCCAGCCAACCTTCACCTGAATTTGCCAATACTCTGGACCATAGGGAAAGCAAGAAATTTCTAGATAAGTTTAACTATTATTATAAATAAAACCATAATCTATTAATGTAAAACGATAATATTATAGCCTGTAATAATTACTAAAATATTTAAAATCAAAGATAAACTATTAGATAAAGACTCACCACGTGAGCAACACATATACCCCGGCTATGGACAATAACAGTATCGCATAAAATTATTAAGTTTTGATAAAATAGCATTGATACTATATATACACATTTAAAAACTCTATATTTTATTTTAAAATTTATAGAAAATAAAAGTACCACCCAGACATATACAATTAATTTTTAAGAAAATATAATATATTGTTAATTTACTTAGCTAGAGGCGCCATCTCTCTCTCTATATATATACTAGCTGACCCGGCCCGGTGTTGCGCGGGCTTTTACCGAGGGTATAAATTAATCTCCATGTTAATTTCCTCCTTTCTTTCTGACGCCAGCACTTTTGTGTGGGTGTGACGCGTACGATGTGAATGTATGGCCCTTGAGTGCGTGTCATGGCTTTCTCGTTTAACATTTTCCCTTCTCTTCACAAAATCAGCACTTCCAATATTATTTCTCGAAATTACTTTTACTTCTTTGTTTCTTTCCTCTCCGCTTAGCCCGGCGTTGCACGGGCTTTTACCAGTGAATAACTTAATCCCCATGGGAATTTCCTGTTTCCCTCAGGATGATAGTACTTATGTGTGTGTATGCGCGATGTGAATGATTTCTTTAACTATGACATTAAAGCTCCCTTTTTCGAAATTTGTTCTTGCGTTGGTGTGGTGTGCTACTTAGGAGAGGTGGGTAAAAGCTTAGGTGTCGTCCTCGTCACTTGACCATGGTTGAAAATTTCGAAGTCCATCGCTAAAAACCCTCGAGTAGGCGAACAGTGCGAATTTATAAATCACTCACTCACTTTTCAATTCTTTCTTTGCAATTTTTTAGTCCCCGGAAACGAAAATGTAGCCTTTTTAAAAATAGTTGTATGTTGAAAAAAGACAGAAAAGTAGACATTTTTCAAATTACAAAATTTTGCTACAATTTTAAATCTTGAAGTAAAATTGTGAGGATATTTTTGAAATGTTCGACGCAAAGGAAAAAGTTTCATGCAATTATTTTTATAAAAGAAGAAATTATTAAATGATTGTTTTAAGTATTTTGAGTGTTTTGTTAAAGTTTGTTCAAAAGAGTTTTCGGCTTTTTATTTTTTAAATCACTGATTCTAAAAGTTTTAAAAATCATTTTTATTTAAAAGCAACGAATTAGATTCATTTTAGAAAAAAATCATAAAATATACAAAATATCATTGTTTTGTAAAAAAAAAAGTTTTTTTTTTAAATTCTTAAAAAAAAAGATAGTTTTCGGCATTTTATTTTTTTAATCACTGATTCTAAATGATCAATGAACTTTTTAAAAATCATTTTCATTTAAATTCATCTATATTTATTCATTTTAGAAGAAATCATAAAATACAAAACAAAATTAATTAATTATTTTATACTACTATTACTTAAAAAATATTCATTTAGCAATTAATTGTGACATGCCAATTTAGTGATTTTTGATATATTAATAATACGCAATTAATAATGAAGAATTTTTTATTTGAACATAGCTTTTATTTTTTTCTAAGGAAGTTATGCTTATTTAACTGAATAATTCAAAAAAAAAAATAATTTCGAAATGGGCAAATTTTGCGTTTTTATTATGAAATTATACGTCAAAAAAAGATTTATACATTAGGCATTATTTTAAAGTAAACTATAAGTTTTATGAAAGAGAACAAAAATTTTGATACTGATAAATATTTTAAATGAGTCTCAGAAATGTATTGAATACATTTTGTCATCTTAATCTAACATCTATAATGATTTAATTTTGAAAATTATCTAAAGAAAAAATGACGAAAATTGAAGCAAAAAGAACTTTTTCACTCGCATTTTTTTTACTCGCCAAATTTACTGATTCT